>CM068743.1:17283620-17598690 GCA_035084275.1 Hydrolagus colliei
TGACATTCCACAGTCTGTCCCCCCCCACACACACACACACACAAACACAAACACACACACAAACACACACACAATTCGAATGTTGTGCATGAATTTTTCTTTACACCGTAAAATCTAATTAATTGAACGTTTTCTGGGTAAAAAAAATAATATTGTGGAAGGAGCTACTTACAATCTTTTATATATATATATATCGGATATATATATATATATATATCCCCCCCCACCCCCCCACCCCACACACACACACATTCCCTAGCTAGGAGAAGCAAGTAGTTTTGCAACACAAACAATGGAAGTGAACGCTTTATTTCAGCATTGGTAAAAGACTATTTGGGGTATAGAATGAACGCGTGTTTCTGGTCTAATCGTGCAATTGACTGTTGGGGGTTTTTCTTGGCAAGGGGTTGATGGGGGGGGGGGGGCGCTTTGAGCTTTTCGTTCTGTTCTGATTTATAATAAAATCGGTGTTGGTGGTGGGGGGGGGAGGTGTTGTTTGAAAGCGGGTCTGAAATAATAATCCCACCTAATGTTGGCGTGCTTCCCCCCCGTAATGAAACCTATTCCCTGAGGTCGGGGCAGCCTAGACGTCAATCACAGGGGCTGATTCAGGATGCCATTGTTTGCAACCCACGTCACTGCTTTTCCTCTTATATTAACTTACAATGCCATGCCCGTCTGATCATTCATTCGTAATGTGGGTCATTATTTGGCTAAATCCACGGGAGGAGGGAGAGAGAGAGGGGGGGGGGGAGAGAGAGAGAGGGGGGGGGGGGGGGGGGGGGGAGAGAGAGAGAGAGAGAGAGAGAGAGGGGGGGAGAGAGAGAAAGAGAGAATGTCCCAATCTCTGGGCCAGAGATGATGCCTGATGCTTCACAAACAGCAGCGTGTTTACTCAGCACGTTTAGATTACCCCGGGTTTATTTAAATCAGCCAGTGCTGGGGCACAATGACTGGAGAGAGAGAGAGAGAGAGAGATGGGGGGGGGGGGGGGGGGAGAGAAGCCTAGAGAAGCAGCAGCAATATAGGCTCATCTCATTAAAGTAACGTGCGCCTGCCTTTACAGCAGAGACATTTCATTCTGTTTTCTTCAAATAAAGGTTCACAAACAAGAAGGTGGTGAAGGGTTTACTTTTTTTGTGCGTGTGTGTACTTCTTATACGCCGGGAAGACGCGTGATTTCATTATCAATAGACACCCACCATTTGAAGCCATAATGACTGTCATTTGTCGGTTTCATCGGGTGGTAATTATGGCTTCACAAACCAGATTAATACACAAAAGTTTCAAACATTGGGGTCGATTCGGTTGCTTGCAATAGTAACATGACTTCCAACTCACCACCCCCCCACCCCACCCCAGCCACCCTTTATTCTTTCAGACTCCAGTCCAAAGGTTTGAATAATAATTTTCTTTTTTTGGGGGGGGGGGGGTGGGGGGTGGGGGGGAGAGGGAGTCGTTCTCCAAATAGAACATTTGATATTATTTATACATCTGCCTCCGACTTCCTTCTGCTCATTCCCCGCAATGATTCGCGTATTGAGCCTGTATGGATTGTCAGAGGCGAATAACATTGGCCCTCGCCGATTGCTTGGATGCAGTTTCCTCGCGGGGTTGGCTACATTTTAACATGGCTCGGTCAAGGAAGTTACCAACATAACCAGAGGTGCTTCGGTTGACCCGTGAAACAATTTGGTTTTCACGCGGAGAGCCAATGTAGAAAATACTCCACATTGTGGTGGGACTGTTTCTGTGCAGGTTTTCATACCCCACACACACGGTGGAGATCACACCCGTCCGTTGCTGCCATACAATTTCGGGGTGTGAGTGTTTCATTTTGTCAAAGAAAGATGGCAAAAACAGACTCAAAGTGAACAGTGGAAACTGTCTACAGGTTTGACGTCGGTAGCTGCAAAATATGATTCCACAGCCGTGGCTTCGAGGAAGAAAATAAAAGGGGAATAAGACGGGGGGTTTTTCCCCCCCTGGTAAAAATAACATGAGGAAAAGTATTAGACTGTTCTTCCGAATAGTTTTTTCTTGTGTTTTTCGCTGCTCGTAAAATAAATTTCGGCAAGAATTGAATGAGCGTTGGTTGATCCATTTAATTTCAACACCCCACCCCCCCTTTCCCCGCCCTTCCCCCTCCCCCCCCCACCCCCCTCCTCCCCCCCACCCCGCCACAGAGTGACATTATGATAGAGAGATACATGTTCAATCGAAAGCGAGATTGCCAAGGAAGGAAATCCCAGCAATCGGTACATGCAAGTGTCAGGAGTGGTCAACTCTCCTGTAGCTAGATCACTGAAACCTAAAGCCGGGGTCCGCGTTTAATCACAATGAGAGTATTAACAGTAAAGTTGAAGGAATGTTTTTCCTGCTGGTCGACAGGACAGCGCATTTGGTTTTTTTAGGCGACCCTCGCAGTTCGGGTTTTTATTCAAGATTATAAAAGTTCAGCACAAACTAACTGAAACCCAAAGTGCCCCTTTTTTTGTTAAAAAAATATTATTATTATGATTAATTGTGGAGTTGTGTGGTTCGGCATTAGCCTGTGGTCAGGGGGACAGGTGAATCCCCGAGTTTGACCACTGCTGGTTTCTTGAAGATTTGAAATCTCCCTCGCTGTAATAAGAAAGGCACCAAATCCACATTTTGATCTTGTTGGGAAAAAGTTATACTGCGTTTCCCTCCCCCCCGAAATTAACGCTGATTTGTTGGGACCGACCTTCAATGAATATGTAGAAGAACTGTATAAATAGGTAAAACGTTCAGTATCTCTTAGAACAATATATTAATTGACATTGACTACAGCGGGTTACAGAGAAAGGTCATTGCAATTTATTTTCGACTTTAACCTCCGTATTTGAATACGGTTCTTTGTCACAAATCTGTGTGTATGCAAAACAGGAAATGTTATTACTGTTTTCCTAATCCCATTTGTTGAGACTGCCTTCCCAAAACAACCTGTACATTGCCGCAAACTCCAAAGGGAATCAGGGGGGATACGGTTAAACACATTTCAGCACCCAAAACTTTACCTGACATTTGTCCCGTCACAGGATTGTGCGCATTCCGACTGCAATATTTTTTTAATAAAATATATTTAGGAAAATCTTGCCTTTGTGGAGATGCGCCTGAAAATGTACCTTTCACACAGAAAGCAAGAAAAGTAACACAGTGAAGTCCCAGAGAGCCGGTTAGATTTGTGTCATGAACAAACGTAAAAATATACGTCAATAACTTTCCGCTCAAATTTAACGTGTGGGTGTGTCTCAAGTGGATTTATTTTGGCTTCACGTTCTCGTTGTTTTCTACATTATAAAACAGTCAAATGCGTGCATTTAATTGCCGGGAAGCGGAAGTTGGGAAGAAATGTCAACATAAAAAGCTTTACCTGTGATTACACATCACTTCAGCACATTAAATAATTCAGGGAGGGTTCGTATCAACACAAATTGCGCGACATCTGTGGACATGAGTGAATAAATGGACACAATTTCTATGTTCTACCTCCAATCGTTGTTCTATTTTTTTGAGTGCTTTGGGAGAGAGAGACGTGTAATACATTCACAACGCAGTGCAATCCAATCTGTTTGCTTTCTCTCGGATGCAGAAAGGAGGAAGAGAGAAAGAGAGAGAGGGAGGGAGGGAGAGAGGGAGAGAGAGAGAGAGGGGAATAGGTTTATATTTGCAATAGTCCAAGTCTTTAAATATATTGTACCCATTGTTCAGGGCTGCATGAGAATAAAATTGGACCTGCTTTTAATACTTTAAAGGCTAACATGAAGTCGAAACTGGGGAGTTCTCCAAAGCAGCTGTTCGCTTGCAGAGTCAGAACAAAGGGAAACCCATCGGTGTGGATCGTCAGCTTGTTTGTCCTAACCACTGTGAGTTTGGGGCAAAGCTGCTGGTTTCTCCTAAACCTATAATTGTGGGTGATGCTTAATCCCTTCTTCTTCAATACAAAGAACTATTTTAACATATTGGGGTACATTCAGTTGTAACCTCTGAGCCCTTCACGAACTGCGAGTATCAGTCTGTAAGCGAGATGACCCCTGCCACACTCAGCACAGATGATAGGTGCATAAAATCTTATTTTCGTCCCCAGTCCAGAACATTTTAATCGCCTCAACCTGTGCCAGGATTCTGCAGTCTTGTTATTTGTCAAGAAGGAGTAACTAATGACTACGTGGGCTTGTCTGGTGATTGATAGCAACATATTTTACGGCGAAAAATTAATTTGTACGGAAGCGTATCCATTCAGATCCTCAATTACCTTTAATGTGTGCCTCCTGTTATTCTTTAGTTTTTTTTAACAAAAAGGTAATATATATCTATATATATATAGATATATAAAGCAACGTTACCTTCAAATACGAAAAAGATTGCTGGGTTTGGCAACTTACTTGAAACATAATAGTAACCCTGCCAATCTGTCAAATGCTTTCTCTCTCTTTCTCTCTGCGTCGTAATCGAGTTCATACACATTTGACCATAATAGGCAACCCATACCCCCAATTGAATGGGGATTCCACGTAAGAATATAAAAACATCGCAGGCAAAAACTGTATGTAGTTTCATTGATTTTTACTCTTCCCCCCCCCCCCGCCCCCATCACCGAATCCCCGTGGATTCCGCCGATAACTTTCCAATCCAATGGGAGGTCTTCATATATATGTATATATATATATATATATAAATAACCACGAGAGAAAGACCTCCCAGTGTATGTATATGTATATATATATATATAGCTAGCGATTGCCCCCCCCTCTCCCCCACCACCCCCTCTCCATTTGCCCCCATTTCCAGCTAACATAGTTAGAAAGGCAAGGTTTTTTTTTTCATTCGTGCAGTTTAATTGATTTCTGTGATGCTGTAAAAAGTAGTGTAACCTTTATTTTCGGACACTCAGAACCTGCATTTTGTTTTGATGGGATTTTAAATATGCATGACAATTGATCTGGTTTGCCGTTTCATCAAAATGTGGGTTTTAAGTTTATGCGGGCGACCCTGCAAGTTATCCCCGTGATCTATAGGATTTCAAATCATCGTTTGTCGACATCAATAGGGTTTAAGTTTCCCAGAAAAAAAATTATACATTTAAATTGCCAAACATTTCAGGACCTGTGTCCACGAATGTATGTGCTGCGTGCAACTGAGTTTTAACGGAAGACTGGTGTGCAGTTTCCAATTCAAGTTTTTAGAAAGGATACAGACACGTATTTTTAAGCGTGGTTTTAAGAGACAATTTAAGGGGGGGTAGGGGGTGGGGGTGGGGGGTGGGGGCGGGAGATGAACGTGGGCTAAGATTGTTTGCACAGGAACTGAAATTGCAAACAAAGCATTTCTGTTATCTGCAAGAACAAAACCGTTGTATTTGGTTAGAGGGAAAAGGCACAATTTGAAAGCAATTCTAAAATTAATTCGCGTTAAACCGAGGCGAAGCTTTTCTTTCGAGTCTGAGTTGTTCTCTTCAGAACAGGATACCAACCATTCAAACTTTGTATCGATTGTTTTACTGGGGACTGGCGCCGATAAGATCGAACAGATTGTTTAGGGTATGTTTAGAGATCCGGCCCAAAACAGAGTTTAACTTCTAATGAAACGTGCTTTATCTCTTTATTTACGCCAAGCGAGGCAGTATAGATTGTGCGCTGCATTCATCTGGTTATAGCCTAGAAACATTTCTGCGAGGAAGGACGACACAAACTCACTCGGAAACAAGAGAACAGTGTGCGTTGAGTGATTAAAGAGAACTGGGCGCGTTTTCACGACAAAACTACAATGTTTTCTCACGTTGAAATCCATTTGATGGAAACAATTACCATTGCTTCCACGATATAGAAGAGTTTCGCCCAAGACGTGAAGCGCAAGTCACACTCACAACGCGTCGGTTGTTGAGATACATTTGATCAACTGACGCTTCTTACCAATAAACATTCATACATCAGTAGAGATGTTAGCTGGGGAATGAAGGCATGGATCCGTCCCTTGACCCACATTACACTACAGACTCACTCTGGCCATGTCTCCCCCCCCCACTCTCCTCTTTTCCCAGAAGAAAAAAAAACCCTTGAAAGAAAAACACAGAAGGTCGGTACCATTAGCCATCCCATCCCCCCCCCCCCCCCCCCCCCCCCCCCCCCCCCCCCAAAAAAAAAAATAGTGAGTGTGCAATGTAGGTAATACAGGAGGTTGGAAGTAAAAAATTAACAACACGCCTCCACTTGGGAGAAATATCCCATGCCCACGTGTCACCAAGGGTTCTTCCCTGCTGTGTCCTTTGCTGTCTCTGGGAATACCGATCGCAGATTAATGAAAGTAGCCTGTTTGTTCTCAAAATCCCAGTTTTTTAAAAAAAAAACACTATAAATTTAACCAGTGATATTTCAGGCTTTCTCCCTCCCTCCCTCCCCCTACACCTCCCCCAACCAACCCCCTCCCTTCTCTCCTCTCTTTCCAATAGAAGAAGAAAATCAAGGCATTGGGAGGAGGAACAAACTTTGAGATTGCGATCAAATCAATATATCGATAGACCTCGATTTTCTGAGCGATTCTTAAATGGTTTCGACGATACGTTCACAGATGCAAAGTTCCCGAATCTATGAGCAGTGTGTTGTCCTCTGTTGTACAAATGTTCCATGTTTCATAAATAACCCGAATCTTCATAAACACAACATTCAAACTCAATTGCAATATTTTCTGTTCAGAAGGAGCAGCCATCTGAACTCCGTCATGTGATGACTGTCTGTTTTACAGCCAGAATATGTTAGTAGCCGGTGGTTATTCGTCTCTCTTTGACCTGAAACTACAAGACATTCGACTCTAAATAAAACCCAGTGTCTCACAAACGTGGCGTAATTAAAATACAGATTTTTTTACAAAAAATCTAATTCAATAAATAACTGCACTGTTTATACATACACACACACATATATATATATATCTATGGCAACCGACAGAGATCATATGATTTCATATTCTGTACTGACCAGGAATTAATTAGATTTTTCTAATTTTCAGTGCAACTGTAACATGTTTTGCATTGCAAGTGTGTGTGTATCTGATAAAAACTGATCAGCCAACGACTCGAATGAAGCCAGTGTTTGGGGGAAGAGGACGCCCAGCTTGCCGTGAGTTTGGGTTCTTGTTTTTGCAAGGCACGCAAGGCCAACATTTACTGTTCCTTGATTGAAGCAATGACCAGGTTAGCTCATAAACCCATTCACGCCTAACAATGGGGATTCTCTCCACAATTAACAAGAAACAACATAATAAAGTCGTTTACAAAGAGCTGACTATTTACGATAAATTATCCAGTCTTTAGGAGAGCAGTGCGTAATTTCACACGCTTTATAGCAAACTCATTTCAGGGGCACACACACACACACGTAAACAATGCTGCCTCACCCCTTTTTCTCTCCTAGTTTTTATTTTTTAAAACAAGAAAATTCCCTCTTTAACCTCCCACGAGTTCCGACGTTGTACTTTGTGAATCAGTGTTGTCATTAAGCTGTGTATGACTGCCCGAAAGTGATCCAAGATATTTTAACTGTTATTCTGCATTCAATATGATTCACACATCTTAAAAATAAGAGATTTTTTTCCCCAAAAATAATGCAACACTTCCCCACCACTTTAGGAAACGCTTTGAAGATTAAAAATGGTGGTTTTACATAGTTGGGCATTAAAATGCATTTTTTTAAAAAAAATCAGCGTTATTAGAACTGTCAATTGTCATTAAGTCCGCAAAGGAGGGTTTCGGAGCAATTGCTAAAAATCCTTGTATTTGCGAGATTTAGCTTAATTTGTACTCTTTGGGGGAAGGAGGATGTATGGAGGAGCAAACTAGGAAAGCACAAAGAAAACTGAAGAAACCTCCTTATAGCAGCCAAATTAACATGTGAACTGCAGGAAACAGAGAGGGCAAATTGCTAACCACACACACACACACACAGCCTCGCCATCTTTAATGGAGTTTAAATTCCAGTTTATTTTTTAACATGCCGCAGCTTAATACGTGGAGTAAATGTCAGAGAGGCTGCACGTTATAAATCAAACTTATAAAAGGAAGATCTGTTCCGCCTAAACTAATGAGGTAGTCACAATCTCAGTAAACACTAGTTCTAACTGAGTAACAACAAAAGACATGGGGCTGAGTGGAGCAATATGGCGGCAATTTGAAGTATTTTCTAACAGATTTAGTTGAAAAAATGACTGTTACCTTGTTTATTTCCACTTATTTTACGTCGAATGCCCTCAATTCTGGCACCCAGGTAATATTTATATCACATGTACAAATATATACATCTATATATAATGTCATAATGCCAAATGTTTTGCTCGGTTTTAAATATCATGCCCACTAACTAGCTAAACAATATAGTCCATTCATTATACTTGCTATAGGACACGTATAGGCATTTGCAGTTTCTCAGATCATACCAGTTTTAGTAACTATAAAATAAGTGTCACTGACCCTGAAAGTGGCCTTTGTTTGCAAACACAGCTGTTGCAATCTTTACATTGCAAACTAAGGTATGCACCAGCAGAGAATCAAATACGAAGGATGATGTGAGGAGAAGCCAGGCATCTGGAGAGGACAGGCAGTCTTGTTTTGAAACTGTCAGTCCACTAAACCCCTATTGTGAAAGCTTCATGCAAAAATCTACCAGCCTTTACTGCATTAGTTTCAGGCCGCCTCAGAGTAGTTGCATGTTAAAACAGACCACCAAAACCTGCATTACCAGAACAATAAAGAAAACTTTCAGAAAGTAGAAGAGGACGGCAATTATTTTTAAACTTTTGAAAAGAAACGAGATGGCTCTTTGCAAACGTGTGTGTTCACTGTTTATACAGGGCTACGCTGTTGTTTCAACATCAAAATGCATTTTAACTCTCATCATCCATATGAATATAGTTCAACACATAGTTTGGCTTTTTTGAGCAGCCATCCTACAAACCTAGAGATACCTGCTTTAATTAAATTATGGTTGCTTAGAGAGTAATTACTGTGTCTCAAGGTAAATAACAAGAAACGTAGTTGTTTTGTGTTGAAGGGAGCATTTGTGTGATGGTTTTGCCACAGCTGATTTGTACAGTATTTCAAATGTTTTTAAATCGGTGGTTAACCAATAAAACATTCTTTAAGAAAAACACTCTTAGGATAAATCATTGCAATATAGACTGCTAATAAGTCACATATGTCAACAATGCCAAAGTGCTCTACAGTTAGCAGCACATTAACTTAAATAAGCAATGTGTCATGGGTTTTTTTTTGCTGGTGGAATATTTCGCTGTATTTACGTACATGGCATGTGGATAAGATGGTCGTGAACTATAATAGTTGCAGTGAAAGCTTCTGTTTTATCCATTAGAGCAAAACGTTTCGAAAAAAAACACGTGTAATAATGGAGTATGAGAAGCATTATGGATAGGATTGAGAGCTGAAATTACCCAGTGTCTGGTTCGAATATCGAGTGACCTTGGGAGATATAACAAGGGACAGGTCTGTGGTGTTAGGGGGATTCCAATTGGTATTCACTAGCAATGCTTAACCGCACAGTTAGTTATACTTTATTTTATCTGTTTTGATTCATAATTTTCATTGAAATAATTGGGTTTCAACAATGAAATTACATGGGAGGATGTGCAGAAGACAAATAACCACACCACAAGTAAAATATTAACTTTCATTCTGGATACACTTCTTTATGCACACGGCAGCTCATGCTCTTGAAATTCCCTTTCATGAATTTATACAAAGTTCTTGGATATGCTGATGTAGTGTGAATTTTGTTTTCACAAACACCATCATGTACTCTCTCTCTCACTCTCTGTACTACCCTTTGGGAGGTCTACACACTTTAATTTGTGCAAAGTACGTATTTAACATTAGCTTTGCTAAATCTTTTAACTTTTTAAAAAAAACATTTCCATTAGATTTGCAAAGTTAACATTACATGTACGTGTATTTATGCTACCCAACTGGGAGGTATTCAAATGAAAGGCAAAATGAAATCAATTTTAACAGTGCAAAATTCTCCAGACCTTTCTGGGCCCCTTGACTATAGTAAACAAAAATGCTCAAATCTTTGCAACAGGGCTTATATTTTCGGATTTCTGCGTTCTGTGAGGTTGGTAATATGTTGACTGATTGTCATTTGCAGCATTCCTGGTATGTTTGGCGAGGGTTTGTTATCTGCACCACATGCAGGATTAGTTTTGTTTCGTGCTGTTTTGTAAGGCCCAAAAAAAACCCTGGAAGTTGTAACGTTAGCCACGTGCCTGCGTTATTTCTTCATTGTCTAGAAATTAATTTTTTTTTTTAAAAATTCGAATTTCCCAAATATTATAGATCCTTGACTTTCGGGTGCCCCCCTACTTTTTATTGTTTTTTCAAACATCTGTTTGGCTGTACATTCTTTCTAAAAAAAAATGACATTTTGTGCAATAAACTGAGAATGTGTATTAAAATTGAGGAGTATATAGCTGGGGTTGGTTCTGTGGCCATTCTCGTACAGTTCAGTGATGGGCGTTCAATGCAGTTATTTTACGTTTCAGAACTAAAGACAACAAAGCTTTTAAATCAGAAGGCTGCTTTATGCTTATCTAACTGAACACCCCTGATAGGGACTCTTTCAAGATAAAAGCTTATTTTTATATAGAATGACGGCCATATTGACTCAGATAGAAGGTACAGTTTTTTTTTCACTTTTTTTTATATAAAGTTAAATACACATTCCTACTTTGCCACCGACCCAATATCGTGCAATCAATCATTCAGGCAAAACAGCAAGTCATTTGCGATTAAAACTGTAGTGCATAAATTTAATGGCTCATTTCTAACATTTCACTATGTCGACTTTTGACGTACATTTTTTTTGCAGTTAAATCTTCTGCAGGTACTGGCTTACCATTTGAACATTTTAATATCTTTTTTTTTAATTTAACTCTTCGAAAACAGCCGTAAAACAACCTCAAAGTGACATCAGTAGTTCAGAAAAAAAATAATAAGTGTGGTGGCGTGGAATGTCTTGATCGTCGCCGGACAGTGGCGTTTGGCAAATCAAACAGAATAATCCACAATGAAAAAACGTTTGGGTTTTTTTTATATAAATAAAAAAAACATTTTTTTTTCTCTTCCCCCCCCCAGCCCCCCTCCCCTCCTCCCCGTTGATGAAATGCTGCTGAAACTTGAAGATGTTTATCCGGTCAGGGTCTGCATGACAAACAAAAGCAGGAATGTGCACGGCTTTTAGTGTAAATGTGCACGTGGAGAAGTTTGGCATATCCAAAAAAAAATCCATTTTTTTTTTACACGTTAAACCTTCTGAATTTATGGCTGGGCGGGAGAGGTACGGGAGCACCCCCCAGCTGCCATTTCCACACAGGATGGGCCTTCTGAGGTGAATCGGGATCCTTAGCAGTGTTCAGTGAATAGGCAGGGCACAGATCTCCATCCTTGCCAATAATTAGTGACGGTGGAGAGGGAAAATTTGCCATGAAATTAAATGGCTTTTTCACTAAAGACGCTACACCGTTGGCTACTCGCTTACGTTTACTCGCACCAGCAAATTCTTCCAGTGTTCCTTCATGCACATCTGTTTTACCTGTAAGCCGTGGACTCTCTGATTTCACAATTGTTTTGACTGACGCGCTCGGCAAAGTCTGCTGTTTCCCCAACACCAGAGTCCTGTAATTCCTTCTTATTCGAGCACCGTTGCGAAACTCGTAGTCCTCTAACCCCGGGGTGCTTAAAGTGCGTTGGAGTTCCTCGCTCGGTCCGGCTGCGGGTTGGGAAGTGGCGGCTTTTCCAGTGCACGTACAACTTTCCTGCGCTTTTATCAGGAAGCAGGCTCGCGTTTTGCTTTCCCTTAAAGTGGTGACTGTTGGCTTAGAGACATTGCACCCATGAGTTAGTTTCTTCCGAGGCTGTTGAGCGACGCATCCGTACTCATCTTCGCAGCTGTTTTCTTCCAATTTGACTGTAACGTGGTGCAGGATTGTCTGGCCCATCTCCGCGTCGTCACCCCGATCTTGGACCGCGGGGCCTGCGCTGGTGTCCGTGTCTAACCTCTGGAGAGCCGAGGAGAGTTTGATGAAGTTGCCGATTTTCGATTCTTTTTCCACGTTTGCTGCTGACGCGGAATCATCGCCGGCCGGTTCAGAAACTATTGCCACAGCCTTGTCTTCCGCACAGTGTGATATAGATGCTCCCAGGCATTCCCTCGCCTCTGTTAATGTTCTTTGTTGTGGAAAGTCAGTGTTTCCCTCTGGGCTGGGTGCGCCCCCCCTCTCTTTAACACAGTTAATTGTCGATTCAGTCCTGCTCAGATAATGTGATATTTCGGAGTGTGGGAATGCGATTTCCGATAGCCTATCGTTATTTAACTCAGCGAAACAGCTCACAGGGCGGGCAGAGCGGCACACGATGTGTGGCTTGTTGGGACAGTTGTGCTCGTTCCTTTTCACAATAGATGAAGACTTTAAATTACAATGGGAGGCTTTCCCTCCCAGGAATCCGCCCGCAGCTGTGTCAAACACCACGTTGTTTTTGGCTTGAAATTGGTAGTGGAAAGTAGGCTGCGATAGGACCAGGGGTTTACTGGAGCTGCTCGAGAAGCTAGTTCGCCTGAATCGTATGCTTTGCATGGAAACTTGGCTTGAAACAGAGCTGGAATCAGAGTCGGACGAGCTATCCTCGTCACTGGCGGAGGTTACCTCGGAGGAGTCGGATAGCGAGTCTTCCTCGTCGTCTGAAGAAGCCGAGTTGCTGGAGCTGGACAAACTTGACCCGAAGTCCGAGTCGTTGTCAATACGGTCAGAAAAGGAACTGGATTCCGAGTCGCTGCTGCAGCTCTCTTGCAAAGTCCCGTGGTTGCAACACAATCCGCTGGCAATGTGAAATTTATCCAAGCCCTGATCGCCACCTTTCCCTTTGCAGGATTTGGGGGCAGCTGTCGCCAACAGGACTCGCCTGGCGGAGCTCAGGCTCCCTGAGTGTTTCTGAGAGATTTCGCAGGAACTTTTCCTTCTGAAATAATAAGTCAAGCCGGTGGCGCTGGGAGACTTGGGATGATAGGCGAGGGCGGATTGGTAGAACATGGGATGCCTGCAAATCATGCTCCGAAATAACGAGTGATTCGTGTGAAATGCTACATAATTGCTCGATATTTCGGCAGTTTCATAGTTTTCGGGCGTTTTGCAATGCGATCGCACCATTTCAGTGTAACTGTGGCTAGTTAATTTGCTGTAGAATTGAGGTAGATCGGACGCTGGTAGCGAGCTGACGTTTCCTTGCAAAGCTTTGCTCTTTCCAGCCAACGGCTGTGGTTTTCCATTCAAACTCAACCAAACTTTGTTCTCCTTGAAAAAACTTGAGTAGGGATCAGAGGGGCTTTCCTCCTGTCTGATTTGGGTTGCTGACAAGGTTCGGTTGATTTTTCTCCTCTTGGTTTTAAGAACCCGTTCAGTCTTGCACGACGTGTACAAGGCTTCGACGTCCTCTCGAGATATCAGAGTACATTTAGCTGCGTGAAAAGCGATAGAATTTATCGCCTTGAGTTTTCTCAATTCTTCCAAATCGCAGTGGTGTTTCTTCACGTTCAGATGATCCATCCTTTTGTGCACCGTTGTCCTGGGTATGTTTTTCAGCAGATTGGTGAACACTTGCGAAAGAGCGAACATTTGTTTTCCCTTAATTATAAGATAGCCAAGTCTCACGCCATCCACCTCTTCATAACCCGACTTCAAGTCTCCCATGTCGCCAGCTAAATTATGTCCCACATTCGCTGGAGAAAACATCGACTGCGGAAATACCACATTCCTCATGGCATCCTGTTTAAAAACACATATAAATTATTGTTTCTGGTACGGCTGATTTTAAAAAAACTTGGGATCTATTTCATACATATGGCATAACAAAATCATATATGCATAGTATAGTATATATATATATATATATATATAGACCTACATATAGCAAAACGATCGGAATCGCTTGTTATATGTATATATATATGCGTGTGTGTGTATATAACTATATGTGTGTGCGTGTATATATATATAACTGTATATATGTATATAGTTTTATATATATATAGATATATATACAGTGCAGCTTAATTTCCAGGTTCTGCTTATTGCAATACCTGCAATCTTTTAATTTTCCCAAATAGTCATAGATGCACTGAACAGGAGAGAAGCAGAGGGAGAGGGGGAAGAGGGAGAGAGAGAGAGAGAGGGAGAGAGAGAGAGAAATGCAGCTGCTATTCCCGCCGCTGCTTCTCCCACAAATAAGATGACAGAGTGAAGTGAGCTCGTCTGGAGACACCTTCATCAATTAATTCCCCCAAAGCGAGCTCTGATTGGATGCCACTGACAGGTGATGCAATAAAAATGGATATTCCTCCCCCTTTCCAAAAATCTCCCACTAATTAGCATAGCCTCCTACTCCCACCCTCTTGCTAAAGTAAATACAGTTAGTATGCAAATCTTTAATATATACACTGCCCGACAAAACATCATCCCACAAAAGCACTCCCGGCAGCTGCGAGCTACCTGGTTTATTTTATGTATTTATTGGCGCGTCTCTCTCGAGGCTGCAAGACATCAATGTATAGGGAGAGCGGATGTCTACATTTTCGAGTTTTCTTTCCACGTTACTTTTATTTTCACGTTATTTGGGTCAGCAAATAGATTGTAAATATTTGATGCGGACATTATGTATCATATTTATTTAAAGATAGAAGGGAGGGAGGGAGGGAGGAAAGACGGACAGACAGACCCGCTTTTTGTTTTGCTTTATCCAAAGGCCATGGGCGACATTTATTTTTTTATTAAAAAAACCTCAAAAGTTCGTGTGCTATTTTATAAGGAAATACGTGTCAATAATGCGGCATTTGCGATTTTTGAAATAAACGGTTTTTACCCTTGAAGGAAATCACCTCCACAGACCCGGCGCTGTTCGCTTACTCGAGATTCAACGCCCAGACAGAGAGAAATTGAATTGTGTTCTTTGCTGTACGCTGCTTAACGTTTTAAGCAACATATGCTTTATGACTCAAAAGAGATTTAAAATATAAATGTCAGCATACAATTTGTGTGTGTGTGTGTGGGGGGGGGGGGGGGGGGGGGGTTCTAAAAGTACTTCATCGTGCATATCATATTTCTTTACCATAGTACTGTTTGCAGTAAGCTTGAATACACTGTTAACATTGTCGTGGATCCACAAATATAACTGACTGAGCGCAAAGCTGATTTTCACATTCTTCAACGCGCATAAAATGAATTCCACAAATCCACTGATTAGCCAACCCCAACAAAACCCGGACAAGTGGTCAGAACTTTCCGAGTTTAAATAGGAATTTCTGGAAATTGGCGAACAACGGAAGATTGCTGCGATTTTAAAAGTGCCCCTTTCAACCACAGTGAATGATAACTCGCATCTCCACAATCAGGCACGTTTCTCGAAATGCTTGCCGAATACAGTGAGTGGTTTGAATCAAGTTGTGCGTTTTTTTTTGGGGGGGGTTGTGTGTGTGTGTGTGTGTGTGTGGTGGGGGGGGGGGGGGTTGTGTGTGTGTGTGTGGTGGGGGGGGGGGGGGGTTGTGTGTGTGTGTGTGTGTGGTGGGGGGGGGGGGGTTGTGTGTGTGTGTGTGTGTGTGGTGGGGGGGGGGTTGTGTGTGTGTGGTGGGGGGGGGTTGTGTGTGTGTGGTGGGGGGGGGGGGTTGTGTGTGTGTGTGTGTGTGGTGGGGGGGGGTTGTGTGTGTGTGGTGGGGGGGGGGTTGTGTGTGTGTGGTGGGGGGGGGGGGGGGGGTTGGGAGGGAAAGGGTAAAGAATTGGTCTTCAGACGCAGCAGTTCGAAATGCTGGCGTGCAGCTGCCCCCTCCGCACACATACACACCAACACACACACACACACACACAACACACACACACTCTCTCTCTCTTTACACACGCACACACACACACACACAAAGATCTCCGTGTGATAAATATGGTATAGCAACAGTCCCTCGCTAAGACCGGTGAACTTCCTCGCAGTTCATGCTGCAAATTAGCATAGGCAGCTACAGAAAGGAACCCAGCCACCAAGCCCGTTCGCGTCGTATTGCGCCGGTGTGACCGCATATCACAATACAGATCCCACACTGTACGCACCGAGCCAAGTCACAGTAGAACAAGTCACTCCGTTTATAGGGGAAACACAGCGGAGGGACCCCGAGCGTATTTTACTGCTTCTCGCAGACGTACGGCTTCACAATGGCCACCTCGCCAGAAGCAGACGCAGGTATCTGGGAAACTGCCCCGAACACGTCCGTAACAGCGATAAACTTTATCCTTTTTTTTTTGCTGCTGCTGCTGCTGCTGCGGCTGCTGCAAATGGAAACAGTAACATATGACAGGAGCTAAATATCTGCGTAATTCAGCGACACGGAGGGGGCTCCTGACTGTGCAGTTTGTGCATAAAGGGGATCGATTGTTGACAGTGCATAAAAACACGCTCGCTGGTTTAGCACATTGAATGGTTGGGGGTGGGGGGTAGTGGAGGTGGGGGTGGTGGTATGGGCTGTATATCTAGGGAGCTTTGTGCCCGACTGCCAATCGCTAGTCTCAAACCGCAAAACAAACGCGGCGCATTCGAGTTTTGTCAGAAAAATATCCACAAACTTCAAAGTTATCCCGAGAGAAAGTCTCTTTTCTTTTTTTTTAAAAAAAAACAAAAATTATCGTGCGACCCACTGCGGATTAGGCGCGGCAGAAGTAGTGTTATTGGCGAACGCAAACAGTACTAAGCTATAAAGGGAGGCGGTGGACTATTGAATCGATGAAATGGGGAGCTAGTTATTTCTGCAATCAAACTTCATTTGATGGTCAGTGCTCTGGACGCATTGTCGCAGTATTGCTGACGACATGCAGCCCTTTATTGCTTCGTTATTAGTCTTCATCTTAAACGATGAGCTTTTTTTTTTGGGGGGGGGGGGGGGCGGGGGGGTGGGGTGGGGGGAGGTTTTGTGTGAATGCCTAGGCTCACATCATCGTAAAATGTGTCAAAGCACGGATGCGTCCATAATAGTTGTTCTTCGCCAAAGTACATGTCATCTTTTTTTTCACAGTCCAGTTTAACAATCGTAAAATATCTGGGGAAGGAGGGGGAGGGAGGGGGGTGGGGTGGGGGGTTGGAACCAATTTTCAATATCTTGTTGCAAATGCACAACAGTCCGTCCCCCCCCCCCCCGTCCCCCGTCCCCCTGCACCAAAAAAAACGAGACAATTTCTACTCACCCACGTTTTCCGCGAGTATTTTAGTATACAGACCAAGTAATACAATGGACAGATCATAATGCATTTAAAATTGCACTACCTAATGTAAAACATTTTTTTTTAAAGAAGGGTGTTACTGTAGATGCCGTAGGGGCAAAGGATATAATGAGCTGACCATTTGAGAGACAAACGGCATTTGGGGGGACTATTCTAATGCTAAAATGTGAACTGGCGCTGAGTATTTAATCATTTCTACCTTTAATTCGCAGAATTACTGAATAATTGCTATCATTACTTGCATTTTATACAACCATTTTTTGCTCTTTAATTCTGCCATCAGTTGTTTTTGTCACCATCAATATTTGACAGAAAATGACAGGTTGTTCTTGCACATCACGAAACGTCGTATATCCAGAGCTGTTTAGCAACAAGGAGGTTGACTCTAAAGAGAAGCTTCCCGAGGCCCCTCTATACACACATGAAAGGCAAGTTATCTCCAAATACATTTGCAAAGCGAGCTGGTTTTTTTTGTCACCAGCAACCAGCAGACACACAGAAGAGTCACATATTTTATGTACTATACAGGGATTTAACATATATTTTCATCCAACATCTAGATGTCTGAATTGATAACAGCGAGACAGCACAGCAAGGTGGCTGCCTGTCATTTTAATCAAATATAAAACCATTGTAAATGATTTGATCCCAGCGACAGCAACATCCTTCATAGAACAACGCCGATTGTTCTAATTACAATAGCAGGTGATTCTTAGTTGACTATGATTCTCCTTTTTCAAACGTAAATATAGTTTGGAAACAGAGATATAAAAAAAAGTATAATTCGAGCCACCAAATTTGCAGCATTTCACAACTGGATGTTTTCTGTATAACGATATAAAATGAGTTGCAGAAATAAAAATGTGAGAAGTAATTTGCAGTGGGGTAAATCATGAAGTGTGATTGAACTCACACAAAATACAATTCAAATCAACTGTTTTATTTAAAAGTAATTACAAGCACAACGTGTATTTTCACCAGAAAGGACACCGAGGCCTGCTTTAAAAACCACATAGCCTGTGCATTTGGATGAAGTGATCTACCAACAACTCACATTTGCCTTGTCAAACGTGTTAGCAATTTTTATGAATCAATTTCCCCCTAAAATAAATGCAAATAAGATTTTTTTTTTAAAAAATGTCCACTGACGTGGCTAGTTCCATTTTATGGGATAGATCGTGACAGTTTTCAGTAAAAAGGGGCCCCAGTTCAATTTTCTTCGCAGCTATTGGAAACAGACACGACTCACACATATGTAGAGTGACTTCTTATTTTCCTCTTTGGTCACATAAGTGTTTTATTCATCGAAATAATCCCTTACAATCCTGCAATCGGTAATAACGTTGACATTTATACTTAAAATGTATCTTTAGTGTTTAGGACAATTTATAATGTTATCTTGTCTCAATGTATAATTTATGTTGATAAAATGGAAAAGCAAGCTTTTCATGGTGCCTTATCGATCTAATGGTGGACTTTTACATCGTCAAAAAGTTCTGGCATGCAGTCATCATCAAAATGATCTTTTGAGTTACTAAAAGTAAATTGGTACATTTTAATGTTGTGTTAAAGAATAAGAAAGGAGCGATTGTCCATGGTTGCTCAGAGGATAGCTGAGCTTTTACTAACCTGCTGTATACAATTCAATATCTATGCCTGTAGCGAGATTACAAATGCAAACAGTTTTTCACTCTTTGTAGTACTTCTATAACATTCAAACCATGTTAAAGTGAGGATTTATAAATACATTACTTGTTATTGGATACTTACTTACATAAAATCGATTTTTGAGCAAATTCTTTAAGAATTTAATGGATTGTTTTTCTTTTGAAATGAGTGTACCAGGAGGAATATCTGGAAACTGCAAAATAAATGTTAACTGTGACTGGAATCGTACAGGATAGGTTTCATTCAGGAGTTTGTTCTATTTTACTTGCATATAGACTGTATGCCAATTGTCTACTGACCCATAATCAAAATGTGTTGACCTTTCTACCCCTCTCCTGCCCCTTGACCTATCCCGAACTCAATGCAGCCTTTCTAAATTTGCAAAGCATTGAACATGCAAAAGGGGGCTGGGGAGGCTTTGTTCTCGACAGACCATAAGAGTGTGCATTCTGCTAAAAAGAAAGGACGCCCTTTCTTATTGATAATGGTTAAGCATGGAAAAGCAGTTAAATAGGGACTATATTCCTCTCTCACAAGTACCAGTGCTTAACCATAGGTAGGGAGATGGAAATATTCACTGATAATTTAAAGATTTCTTCTTCTGGCCAAGTAATCAGGCGATAAAGTCAAAACAAGCAAGTGCTAAAGCTTTAGATTGCACTAAATTCTCCATTTCTTTAGCACGAATGGTTTAAGTTGCATAAAGTAGGTTTAACAGGAAACATTCTGTTAGGAAGAACTCGGCAGGTCAAGAACAGTGTTATATATATATATGCAAACTGCTGGAACTGTTCTGCGTTATACTCTATATTCAATGTTGGACATATTTCTGTAGAAATCTATAACATTAACTAGTCAATTTGTAGGACACAGATAAGTACCAAGATGGCAGAAAACTAATATGGGCTGCGAATGATAATGTAAGAGCCAACATGATGGGAAACAAGAAATGTTCTAATGTCAGGACACAAACTCCTGCACTTTAATCCTTGCCATGCTAACTGGGAAAAAAACATGACAGTGGTGAAGGTGTAAGTTCTATTACGACTGTTTTATTGCACTGATTGCGCAGATAAGTATCATTTAAAATCCTAATCAGGTTAGAAAATTCACATCTAATTGGATTTTTAGAAGGCGCGATTTTGGAGAATAATTACTTTGTGGCAATAACTAACGATTAACAACACATGAAAACACAGACCATTGGTTAGGACTGTCATGTCATACCTAACTAGGCAAAATTAAAATTTCCTTTCTGAAGCTGTAACCTATTTATACTTTGCAATAAATATGAAAGCAATGTTTATTTTGAGCACATTCAGTTGTTTTCCCAGTTAGACTGAAAAACACAATTCCCATTATCTGGGTTGAATTCCATGCTGTCAAGAAGAATTCATACTTTGCAGATGTTTTGAATGCATTCCGCTGACCGTGTCGTAGGAAACGGAACCAAAAGGCTTTCCTTAAAACTAAAATGATACCAGCACAATTATTTCAAACATATTTTCTGGGTAAAGAGGACGGGGTTCCTCGTGATTTTCTCTCTGACTAAACTTAAAATAAACCGTTTGTTTAAAATCGGCGTCAATTTTTTTTTTGGGGGGGGGTGGTGGTGTGGTGTGTGTGTGGGGGGTGGGTGGAGGGCAAGGACTGCAAAACAACTGGAGTCTCCAGAAACACAGAAGAAAAGTAACTTCTGGTAGTTTGTGAGAATACATTTTTTTTGGGTGTGAATTGAGAGAGGAGAGTTGCAAGCCGCTTCCTTTGAAAGTTTCGTCCTCACCAACACCCTCAAATCGACTGGCAGCCACAGAATTAGGATGGACTACACGGTCGTAACGTAACCGATTCAGAAGGCTGGGGGGGGGGGGGGGGGGTCTACAGACTGCAACAACGTGCTCGGCGAGGCAGCCTTTAAAGAAACAACAATATTAGTCAAATATGTAGTCCGCAAACACCGCCGGCTATATAGTTACAGCTGCCAAAGAGATCCCCAAACTAGCATCATCCAGCATCTAGCAAACACTTTGCGGATTTAAAAGGACAGAAGGTAAGCGTTTCAAAACATGCTGTTGTTTGGGATGGAGGGCGACAATACAGAAACAAAGGGCATTCAATTCTGCATCTCGAAAATTAGTTTCATCTCGTGTTTTTTCTACTCCCTAGTGGTACAAACGGATTTAAGCACGGTGTGATTATCTAGATTAAATATAGATTTCATGCTCGAAAATGAAGTTTTCAACTAGAATGGAGTTATCAACTGCAAATTTGCAGGGGTGGACAAAGCAATTCCCGGAGCTATTCCGCAGAAATGCATTGGTTTTGGTTGAACACGGAAACGTGTTAAGGCAACATGATATTCAGGTTTTTTTTAAAACAAAACCTTTAACAATGTGCACAGTAAAAAAAAACATTCTTAAAAAAAACAGGTTGATTTAAAAGGTTTTATTGTAACACAATGAGCCTCTGTAAAAGAAACATTTGCAAAACACTAACGTGAATGTGTTTTCGTGATTTGACCCCCCCCAAAAAAAAAAGTTTGTAACATCCCGGCCACCGCAAACACTTACTAAAATGCAAATGCTTAATAATGAACAATGAATAGAGGGGAGGGGAGTGGGGGGAGAGAGAGAGAGGGGGAGGGGACATGGAAAGAGGAATTGATGCAAAAACAATTGATTAAACGTTTAATTTTTAAATGCACGGATTTACAATACAGTACTGCTGGCAGAGAAACAAAAAACGCAAGAACTTTTTCAGCAAAAAGTTGGTACAACAGGATCCCACAACGTTTCGCGCTGTCTCTTCTGCAAATGTGAACGTCAAATATTTGCTCTTTTTTTTATAAAAAAATATCGTTGTTTCTTCATTAAAAAAAACGTTTGGGCTCTAAAGTGAAGCACATTACGCCTAATTCTCCACTGCTTGATGGTTGCACTCTTGGCTCGCCTTATGTACCCCCCCAGCCCTTCCCCTCCCACCCCCAATAAACACGGTTAGATAGATACCTTTTAACTCTGAAGTTTGAAAGTGTTTCCCGCTTTTAGCGTTGGGCAAATGTTAAGAAACCTACGCGTAAAACAGCGTGACAATGGGTGTAAACCGAGCCGCTTTAGCTCAAAATTTATATCTTTTTTTTCGGGGGGGGGGGGGGGGGTGATTTTTTTTAAGGGAGAGAAAAAAAACCCAAACAAACCTGTGTTGCATTTCCCCGGGAATGAATGGCAAAACCGTAAACATCAAATACCGTCACAGAAAAACAAAAAAAACAACACGTTAAATCAAAGCTACTTGTGAGTTTCCAGATTTCACCCCCTCCTCTCCTCTCCCCTCCTCAACTCTTGTCTCTCTCTCTCTCTCTCTCTCTCCCCCCTCCTGCGCTCTGCAGCCCCAGATTTGGGGATCTGCAACTATTTAGCCCGATTCACGTGGGGGCAACGATAGGTTGAGTGAGTCACCTTTAACCTTCGCTCGTTCCGGCTGCGGCTCATTTATATACCATACCCACAATGCCCATGTGCTCCCATCAACGTGCAACGCGAATGGCAGGAGCCAGAGGGGAATACAGCAGAGAGAGAGAGAGAGGGGGATAGGAGGAGCAATACAGGGAAACCCCACACTCCCCTCTCCCCCCCCCCACCATAACCCAAAAAAAGCTACAGTCCCTGCAGCTGCTTGTGAGTGGACCAGCGGAGCCGTCAATCAAAGGCTCGGTTCCTGGGGATTGGATGATCGGAGCTGTCAATTAGAGAGGGCGGGACAATCGTCTGCCTGTCAATCAGGTTGGCGGAGCCAGAGCATGTGCTCAACCTTCATTCACTCACTCACTTCACTACCCCCCCCCCACTCCCGCCCCCAGCCCCGAAGAGGAAAAAAAGTAGATGAAAGGAAGGGGGGCGGGGGGCGGAGTGTGGGGGAAATGGACAAATGTCTAGCATTCGGCGGGTATATTCTCTCTCTCTCTGGAGCGGTTTCCGGTTGGCAGTTTGAGTTGCGCGTGGAGTAGCTCTCACTCACTCCCCCCCCCTCCCTCCCCACCCAACTGTCGGGAAGAATCTTTGAATGTTCGTAATATCCTCGTGGGCGGCGAGTACGCATGCTCTGCTTGGCTCGGCCGTTGGTGTTCCCCCAGCCCGTTGGCCCGGGCACTGTGGTGGCATCGACTCGTGTTTGACGGGCCGAGGGGGGGGGAAGGGGGAAGGAAAGGGCTGCCGTCCGTCTATCCATCCATGGGCCCGGAACAATGTGGGACGTGCATTTGATAGGAAGAAAGAAGGGAAACTTTCTGCTCTCTCTCCTTTTTTCTCCCTTCTTCTTCTTCTCTACCCGTAGATGGTTTCAAGTGGACTTCCGGCTGACTTTTCAAATATGAAGGAGATGATTGGAGGTTGTTGCGTTTGCTCAGACGAGAGAGGCTGGGCTGAGAATCCACTGGTTTACTGTGACGGACATGGTTGTAATGTCGCGGTTCATCAAGGTAAATTTCTGCAGCAACAGCAGTACACGGACAGGACCCGAGGCTGGTGCTTAGTTAGGCCCGACTCACTCACTCACTCCGGCCGAGGTCGTCGTTGTTGTTGTTTAGGGGATTTTTAAAAAGTTAGTAGGAAGGAAGGAAGTCTTGAGATCGAGATCTCATTAACTGTGTCATTAATTGGCTTTTTTTAAAAAAAAGAATAACTCCCACTAACTTCCTCTCTCTCGCTGCCTTTTTTAAGAAAAATGTCGCCGTAGCATTTCAGGAGAGGGTATCGCGGTGTTTAAACTTGCGATTGCCTGTGATTGCCAGGCAAGGTATACCCGCCGACCGAACTTTCTCTCTCTCTCTCTCTCTCTCTATATATATATATATATATACGTATATAAATATATATATATATATATTTGATGATGTAGTAAGTTTTGTTTGTGTCTTTTTCCTTACGGCGTATGCTGAACGGTGTATTGCGAGTGTGTTTATGTGCGTACATCTATATAGAAATGTGTGTATAATTTGTGAGCACCGGTGTGTGTACAGTATATGTGGTGTGTGTGGATGTACATATAAAGGTATAATAATCCTTGCTTTCGATATTAGTGCTTTTTACATTTTCTGGACGCCTTAAAGCTCGCTTAAATGAGCAGTGTTGTATGCGCAGACAGAAATATGGATTGTGTGTGAATGCACATCAATATATGTATGGTGAACGTACGTGTGTATAGATGTGTGTGAATATATATACATATATATTGTACACACATGCACAGTATGTGTGTGTGTGTATATATATACAAATATATACACACACACAACATGTTGTTACCCCTCCATCGCTTGAATAGTCTGCCCTTGGTTCGTGTTTACATTCGTTCTTTACTGACTGATAGGGAAGTTGGAGATCGACTGTTTCCGTTTCTCTTTTTTTTCGCCCAAACATCTGCAGCATGTTACGGCATCGTTCAAGTCCCCACCGGACCGTGGTTTTGTAGAAAATGTGAATCTCAAGAGAGAGCCGCCCGAGTGGTGAGTACATGCAGTTCTCTAGCTGTTGTATCCGTCGATGTATCCATTTTGAGCAGCTCTAACTACCACTGATGCACTTACGATGTCAACATGGACTGAACATTAATATTTTCCTACCATCAATATTTCTGGTACAGTTCTCATTTTGACCAAACGAACTGGAATGGAACGTGCAAAACATTCATATTATATTGCGAATATGATTAAACCGTTAACTCCTGTTTTTTAACAAAAATGTGCGGCCCATTTCGCTTGAGTTATTCCTTCGTGATCTAGATGCAACTCCGCAGCAATGGGTAATTCACAAACAGTATTTACCGATTGCAAAATACTGCAGTGTAAAAATGATGCTGCGTTACGCACAGTAATGTTCATCAGACTTTTTTTAGTGTTAAACCATTTTGTAGAGACAAGTTTTTTTAAAAAAAATCTTAATTTGGGGGCCATGCAATTGTGTTGGAAGTAATGTCATCATTGTGTGCTGTGCTGTCAGTGTGTATTCAGCGGCCTCCCCAAAATGTCGAAAATAAAATATGCGGAAGAAGGCTATGAAGTGCTGCTGTTTGCAGTATGTAGGGCAGTGCCTTAACGACATTCACTTAACAGAACGGCAAGAGAGAGTTGTTTTTCAAAACGAAAGGATCGCTTACTCAATTCATTTTGGTGGGGTTTCATTTTTGAAGTATACAGTATTGATTTAGATAGAGTTTAAAATATAGAAGCGTTTTCTGTGGTTCAACCGATTGAGTTCTAGATTCCACCGGAATTGCAGCAATGACTAAACCCTTGTTTGCAAGCCATTCTGATCATGGAAGGGGGAGGGGATTGTTTGCAATTCTGATGCTGGTGTTAGGCTTTGCTGGGCTTTTTAAAAAAAAACTCGACGCCCTTTGGTTCTAAGCGTTTTGCTGAGCTGTTTTAAAGTCGGTTTGCGTATTGTCCGCTCTGGATAGGCCAGTGAGTGTACGTTCTGTGACATTTTCAGCACAGTTGGATGTAAAATAACTGGGCCGGGTTAATTTGTGACGAAAGAGGGAGAGAGAGGAGGGTGTTATTGAAGTAGATGAGTTTGGGCATGGGAATCGAAACACGACTATAGTAATTGAATGAGACAGGGCGACTAAATGAATGATTAATTTTAGTGATCGTATAGATTTGCAGCGATACATGTGGTTTACAGTACCTATTTTTATTCCTTCCTGTTTCCCAAGAAATGTGAACTATGCCCTCATAAGGATGGCGCTCTCAAGAGGACTGACAACGGAGGTAAGTTGGTTTACATTTTAACACAAATAAATATATGATGATTTTGTTGGAAGGAACTCGTCAGAACAGTATATATTAGAAGTAACTGATATATTCTATTATGAGCGCTGTACTACGTGTTGTAATATGTCGGTGATTTGTCTGAAAATGTCTGCTTTTCAGTAGTGTCGCTGGTAGGGTCACTTAAGATTGAATACTGTACGTTTTACATGGAATATGGATTAGTTTGTTCGTTTTATTTTTACTTTATGGTGAATTCTCTTTCTATTAACCCCTTCAGATTTGCAGAAGATTTGGGGTTTCATGCTGCAAATCTACATCACTGAATATCTTTAAACTGGACTAAATGCAAACTAGATCTACATTTTGAGGGTGCTTGATGGGAATGTTAAGACATTGGTTTCCATGCACATTTTTGTGTAAAAACACGATGATGAGCATTTTTACTTAACTAAAATACTAAAGGATTGTTTAATATAGTCTGAATTGATATTTCAAATATTCAGTCGTGGCTGCATACATAGAATATCAGTATCATATTTAGTGATCTATAGAAAATAATGTTCGGTACGTTGGACTTAATTTGTAGGCGATTCATGCATGAGTGAATTATCAGTGTGTTCTTACAAGTGGTGCACATTCTCTACACCCACAGCTATCCATTATCTGTTGTATTAGAGAATTAAAAAAAAGTATTTATGGATTTTGCAAAGTAGACTCCACCTAGTGGCTGTATATATATAGAATGGTTTCTGCTTCCAACTTGATATGGAATATTATATCATAAAATACACTAGCTTTAATTAAAATATGAAAATAAAAAGACCATTGTCTTCCCATACACGTTTTGTTTATCAATAAATAACAGATCCAGATACACTTGTCCCTAACCTTTTCATATTGAACTTGGTATTTTATTTGCTTAAAATGCTTTTTGTTTCACATTATTTATGAATCGTAATTGAGACATAGTCACTTCATTACTATTTTTTGGCCGTTCCCCCTCCCTCCCCCCCCTTTTTGTGGGGAAAAAAAACCTATCCCCAGAATCTAATGATGCATGCAAAGATACAGTTCCACAGGTGCCACCTGCCCTCCAGTTCATGTATGCTCAGGCAGTGATTGTTAGGCCATTGACTGTGGGAGGCATAACAAATGAGCTTGATAGTGCTCTTACCCCAAATTAAAAAGCATGTACTTTTCAACAGTGGTCACAGGATAGTGATCAGGAGCAAGTCCTGTAGCTCAGTGATTGAACCACTCGCCTGCAAGCGAGAGACCTGGGTTTGATTCCCGGCAGGCCAGGGGCGAAACCTTGGGCAAGTTTCCTTACTCCACATGCCTGATAATAATCCTTCAAGAAAAAAATTAAATTGGTAATTTCAATCCATGACTGTTTGTGTGACACAACTATGTGCAATTGGCTGATAATATGCTGATAATCTTGTTTTGCCCACAAAATATTCACTTTACAGTATATTTGTGAAGCGCTGTGAGACGTCTAGAAGACGTGAAAAACTATCATATCAAATGCAATGATTATTAAGTGCCTTCATTGTTTTCCCCCCAACCTGCTTCTTCTTTCACTGGCTTACGAAGGTCAGTTGTTATGCTCTGCTGTTATCAAGGCTGGGATCAGTTACTTAACAACTGATCCTCGTTTCATGCTCTACAATGCACTGTGAGCAGTGACTTGTAACAGCAATGCTATTGTGGAAGTTTGCAAATAAACTTGAATGGCAGTTAATTTTGCACAGTGTTAAATAACTTTGTTATCTTTCTTGCTACACTGAAGGTATTAGTGGATTTTAAATACGCTTTTATTTTTAAGATTTTAAGCATATTCCTCCAGCTCTGACGCACAGAGCTTTGAATAAAAATAAGGAAATATTTAAAGAACAAGGGAAAGAACAGCTGAATAGGATTTGAATAAATATCTTAACTGAAGAGTGAGTATACAGTACATAGACTGGTATGTATGAACTGTACTGTGAACTGTACATTTAGGACAACTGCATTAATAATATACAAATTCTCAGAGTGACAGTGTAGAGCTAAGCGTAAGCAGTGTTTTTTTTTAGCATACTACAAATTACTTTGGAACAATGACCCCGGATCAGTCCAAGACTTCAGTGATGAGGAAGAGGAGTTTTTTTTAAAGGGGCAATTTATAATTTGTGTCACTTATCTGGGAATGGAAACCACATTGCACTTGTGGTGAATTGCAACAATATGTGGAAGGGGAGGCTTGTCACTGTGTGGGCCTTGCTGATAATCTATAATGTTGGGTACATAAATTATGGTAGTGAAAGTATAGGGAACCATTTTCTAATGTGTTTTGGTGTAGCACTGCCTCACTTATAAAACCCTGCGATTATGTGGTGTAAAAGCATGAAAATCCTGTTATTGTGTGATTAGTGCTAGTAGGTTATGTTGTGCAACAAGGGAATGCACAATGTAACCTCCTGGCGCTGGTAGGTTAGGTTGTGCATTGCAAGAATAGCAGTATATATAGTACATTGTGTGAGATCTGCCAGCTTGCTTGATGCATTCATGCGCAGCGTGTCTCAGTGATGTTGCTATTGAAGTTTGTTTTAAAAAAAACAAAAGCACTGATTGATGGTGGCTGTTTAGCACCCTAGTTTAAAACTTGGATTGTAATTTTCTGATTTCAACAAGCACATTATAATGGTGTTCCCAGTATATTGCTTTTATAATTAAACAAGGCACATTTTTGGATTGTTAGTGTACCTTCATATTCCTTCCTAGCTCTCATTAAACAAAATGGAACGGATGGGGTGGTGGGGGAGGAGAGGATGAGGCTGGTAATTATTTGTTTGCTTTTCTGCTCAGTTGATGCAGGTCTCTTGAAACTGTAAATCATAGGGAAATATATCTTCAAGATTTCTAAAGTTTACATTGTTATCTGTTACACCAGGTAACTTGCGATTTTCAAATGGGAAGCTGTGTTATTTTACAACTTCTGATGCATGTGTGAAAAAAACATTCTTTAAGACAACCACAACTTGCATTTATATAGTGCCCTTCAACTGGGGTAGCATCTCAGAGCGCTTAACGGTGGCTGAGCCTGAGGCAAGTCAGGGAGAGGGGAGGTGACTATAGCCACGGATGTAGAGGAGGGTCTTCAGGTGCCAAATTGGCAAATATTTTACACCAAATATTGCTTTCTTCTGTTCAAAGCCTGACCATCTTTTTGGCTGTTATTCCTGGTTCTATCATTTTATAATCTCTCTGAAAGTACTGTTACTCCATGACTTTTGCATAGCTGCATATGGGTCTTAGAATTTGTTAGAATCCATCTCAAACTTCTCAAGTACCTTTCAAGAAGTATTGTAAATTATGGTCAAGTATGTAGCTAGGTAGTAGTAATTTAGTAGAATGTCGCCTTGTGAATTGGACCTGAAATTTATGTTTAGGAGTTACTATCAACATTTCGGTAGCTTTATATTCTTACACTTCTTATTGTGTGACCTGTACATTTATTCCTGTATATGACTAATGCTTATTAAGACTATTTTAGTCATTGTGGTATCTTCCAGCCCTTCAGCAAAGCATTTTAAACTACATCAGCTTACATTGGATAAAATCCAAGCTGTGTGTTTAGTTTCTCAGTTCTCTCTAAAAAATATATTTTGGAGAATTTGTATTGAATCTTTCAGTAGCTTGCTGCCTCAACTCATCGGCGGGTGAGCTTTCAGCCACTATGCCTCTAACCTCTGGAATTTCATCTTGCAGTCCCTCTGCCTCTCCCCTACTCTGGCCTCCTTCAAATCCCGCCTCAAGACCCTCCTCTTCAACAGTCATCACCCCTTCCTTCCTTTCCCCCCACCCTCCCCGATCCCGACCCCTGCTCAGGTCTGAAACACTGACTTTCCAGTGCCTTGGGACGTCCTCCTGACGTGAAAGGTGCTATACAAATGTAATTTTGTTGTTGTTTTATAACAGTTGCTTATTTTACTGTTGTAATTGTCTTTTGTTTTGTCATCCAAACCACTGAGCTTACATCTTTCTAAAATATGAATTTTCATCATTGACAACAGAATAGTTTTGCCATGTTTAATCTCAGAAATCTCTTCAGGTACTATGCAGATTTTATAATGCAGTATATCCTCAGCAACAACTACTTAAAATCTTGTTAATTCACATTTTACATGAAAATAACCAGTATTATGCTGTACAAATGCATAATTTACCGTAATAAAAACTATGCAAACACAATGAAAATCCCCATATTCAAATGGAATGTACACTTACCCTGGAGGGATGCAACTTGTTTACCTAATGCCAGAAAGTATGACGCATGCTGGCAAGAGCCAACATTTGGTGACCCCAGATTGTGCATTGTGGTACTGCTAAAATGTAACCAGCTAAGACTATGTAGCTTGCCATTGAAAGCACTATCTGCCAGCGAATACCCTAACGGGTAGGGTGATTCTAACTGAATAAGCAAAGTTAATGGTAGCTGAGTGGGAAGACACCTTTCCAATTCCAACTGATGAGCCAGGCTGCAGACTCGCTTGGTTCAAGAACCAGGCTATCAAGATCGAGTGTTGACTTTATTCCGACAATCCATTGCTAAGCTTTGAACCAATTCAGCGATAAAGAAGTCCTGCTTACTTCTCTCTCTCTCCCCCCACCCCCACCCCCAATGTGTACATACATGTGAATCTTCATGTAGGGATTGATAGTGTTTGATAGTGATAGTGCTTGATAGTGATCAGGAGTGTGAACTCTGCTATACAATATATTGCTTTGTTTCTCTCTCTTCTGCTTCCTCCTTTACCCAATCAAGTTATTACCAGGAATAAGTGCTATGCTCCAAATGTCTCCCTCGTCGCCTAGTGGGATAAACTAACTGAATACATGATCAGGAATTGGATTTTGACCTTTTTGTTTGATACTGTGCCACCTCACTATTCAAATTGTTACAACAACAAAATTACACTTATATACCTTGAGGTAGCAGAAACCTTTGGGGAGGGTGGGGAATGTTTGGGCTTCTGGAGATCAAGATTTTATATCTTGTGTCTACCATCTCCCAAATAAAAGTCCTTGAGGGTTGTTTTATATTTAACAGCTTGTAAAAGTAATTCTATCAATGGAAAGTAGATATACAGTAATGACTCCACATCCTTTGTCACCCTGCCTTGATTTCTCAAATGCATTCTGCACTGATTTCCCCAGTTCTATCATACATAATGTCCAGCCAATATAAAACTGCACGTCCCTCATCCTACTCATCAGCCTCCCCTTTCTCCCGGTCACCGAAGGTTGGACTTCAAGATTTTTAGCGTTGCATAAAAATCCCTACACGCCCTAGCACCTCTCTGGCTTGCTCTACTTGACTCCTGCTTAGTTAACACAAGTCTGCTGTACTTTCCCCAACCATTCTGTGCCACTATTTGTAGCTGTGCCTTCTGTAACTCTGCTGCTAATCTTTGAAATTCCATGTCTCAAACAACAACAATAACCTCCCACTCATCGTATCTTTTAAATTCTTCTGCCTATGGTCACATCCTTCCCCCGGCGTCCAACCTCTCCACTTATTACATTAAAAGCTCATTTATCCGGCACCCTCGGGGCCTGGCCAATGCCGGTTAAAGCGCGTGATGGATATTTGGCCGAAAACACAATTTTTTAAAATATATTTTTTAAACATACCATATTAATAATAATAGACTAAATAATAACAGAATATTGCATGGATATTTACCAGTAAAGCAATAAATATCAATTACAGTCTATAAACACAGCACACAATCATAAAGGTTTGTTTTCTTTCCCTCCTTTCCTCTCTCTTTCACATACACACACAGACAGTCAGTCTAGCATCTCAATGGCTCCAAACCCAACCCCCCTCCACTCCTCATTTTCCATCTAAATTTATCAACTCCTCCACCCTCTTTCTCTCTCCCACTTCTCTCTCCTGCCCCCTTCTTTCCTTCTCTTTCTCCCATCCTACCGCTGCATTCAAAATTAATCTACTCATTGTGAGGGGAAAAAAATGGCAGTGCCACCTTCAGGCACTAATAGCAGCCAAAAAAAGAATACATTTTTCCGGATAAATTCTGGTTAATCAAATGCAGACTTGTGCCAGTTATATGGAAGTTACAGTTGATCGGGTGCCGGATAAACAGGTTTTTACTGATTAACAAATATCCTTTCATTTGGTATTATGATATCAGGAGGCTATCTTAAAAGCACTTCGCAGGATATACTGTAAAATGTGACTGTATTTTGTACAGTCACCACATTGCACATTAAGTGACATTCACCTTTTAAGATTGCAGTAAACAGACCCTTAGGGCTGCATTGCAATGTCAGCCTAGATTATATGTTCAGCTCTGACGTGTGACTTGAACCTATAGCCTTCTACGTGGAGACGAGAATGCTAGTAACTGAGTTAGGCAGACAACCTGAAAATGACACATTAGAATTTTGTTCAGTATGTAACATGGTTCTTCTTCACCATGCTTTTACCTTTGCGTAGAATAATGGATTAAAAAGTTTTGAAGATGTAAAACACGTTAATTTGAAGTATTGTAAGGTGGTACTTGCAGATTTGAACATATTATAATTATAAACTAGTTATGTTCCAGTTGTATATAAACTTTAACATAGTGATGGACTACTCATCTGCTTGATGGCAGACGATGAATGTGTACTTATTCTGAGTTGTTGTCTTGGTTTGATCAAAATTGAATATGATTTGACCTCTTTTTACTCAATTTAAATTGTATTGTGTTCTCTTTGGGATGGAAGTGATTTGGGAATTTAAATCAGGTAATTAAGCAGTTCTGCAACAATCCTTGAACTTGATATTGTGCCTTTGATCTCAAGGTGCTTCAGAGTTTGGAGAAAATCTGACACCAATCTGGGCCTTACAATGTTCCACGAACCCAGATGGTTGATTACTCATTTAACTGGAGAATAACTCAAATAATTAATATTAATACTATGTTTTAAACAACATATTTTGTGTTGCAAAGGCATTTCAAAGCACTTCACAGGATATGTTGTAGAGTGTGTACCTTGTGAGAAAATGTGGTAACCAAATTTGAGACCAACAATATTCCATGAGGTGAATTTTATTTGGAGTATTACTGGCCAAGACGCTGGGAGAAATTTCCTTCTTTTAAGGACTTTTTTCTATTTTTGTCTGAACTGAGATCTTGATTAAACGTGTGTGGTTGTTTAAAATTTTAGTGTAATAATTAAATGTATAAGGAAAAAGGTTCACATGAAAATGAAATCCATCACTTGAAATTAGTTATGAGAAATGGAGCCATTAAAAGTAGTGAAACATAATTGCTTAAGGAAAAGTTGATATGAAGTTTTAATTTTTTGAGTTAAATGCAGTTTTTTTTTAAAGAGTTAGTGATTAAACTGATTAGTGTACAGCAGGCTATTCTTGATTTGTTTATGTGCAGTAGTTAACATTGCAGGAGGGGGATGGTGTTAGAAATTTGAACCATCTGGATGATTGTCAGGAATGCTGAGCTATAAGCTTCTTTGTTGGTCTTTCACTAGTGTTTCCCACGTGTCTCTGGAACAGTGCCAGTTTACAGCACAGTGTATTTAATGTGTCATCCTTTTGGACTATTGGTTTAGAAACCCCACAAGGCAAGGAACTGACGCATGCCAAGCTTTTGAATCAATGGCATTCAGCTCGAGTATTGGGATCCCCAAATGCTTCGTTGATGAATGTGAATGTAATGCAATATACCACAAATACATCATTTACTGCAACATAGAGGATTATTTTTCTTAAGATTGTTATGAAAGATTAGTATTGTTTTACACATCAGAAAAGAAATCTAAACTGTGTGACTTTGTGGAATTTTATAATGCGTGTTTTGTTTTGGTTATGTGCAGGTTGGGCCCATGTGGTTTGTGCACTTTATATTCCAGAGGTGCAGTTTGCAAATGTTACTACAATGGAACCCATTGTACTACAGTACGTTCCTCATGAACGCTTCAACAAGGTAAATTATTAAACCCAAACCAAAATAATATTATTTATCGGGTAGTTCATAGTAAGTGTTCGTATATACACCTCCAAATAGGTAGTTTCAGGATTGAGGGTCTGGGATATCCATGACTAATTTTCCCTGGTTTAGTTTGAAATGACTTGCCGGGCAAAGTGCTTTTCAGAAGCAGAATGTTGTGGCCTTGTTTTATCTAGTATAATGTTAGAATATTTAATTTTAATATAATTTGAAGTTCTTCCAAATCTGATTTATTTGTGTTGATGAGTTGAATTCCTGTTAAGTGTGATGGCCTGGAATGCTCAAAGAAGCTGCATGTAATGAGAGGGGCCTTTGAAAAGGAAAGGAATAAAACTGCTAGGAAATTCTGAATTATTGTTTTGAATTTTTGTATTAAATATCATATTTGATTTTGTGCAACACAGAATAGCAGTCAATAAACTTGGGTAACAAAGTATTAGCAAAATTAATCTCTGCATAGTTATGGAAATGAGTTGCATTTACCGGAAATATCACACAAGAGCAAGAGGCAGTAAAAAAAATTGTGATTGCTTATTAATTGAAAATTAATCTGTGGTAAAACTTCTTTTTGAGTAACATTTTCATTTGAATTTCTCCTAGAGAAAGTTCCAGTGGCCCATTAGGCCTCTTTCACATTTGAAATAAAGTTTTTATTATGGCTTTCAATTTGCCACTACCCCTTTTGTACGGCTAGGGAAAATCTTCTCTTATCTTGGCAATTCTGATGTTTCTTGCTGCATTACAATAACCACTAGTTACAACATAACTAGAATCACAGTACAATAGAACTTGATTTTACATATTCCAATTATGTTAAATACACCAGATCATTTTCATTGCATTACTCTTACGAAACCCTATTGCCCAATGATGGCCTCAAAAATATGCAGGTAACAATTATGTGTTGACCAGTATTAAAATAATATGCAGACAGTAATAAGAATCTGGAATGCACTGCCCAGAAAGCCATATATGAGAAACTAGTCGAGAAAGTTAATGTATTAATGAACATGTCAGGGAAGTGGGATTAGGGGAGCTTTATAGTATATGAAGCTATGCAATAGTGTATGGTCTATCGCATGTTCCTAATTTCCTATGTTTCCATCCATGCATTCCCAATATAAAGTGAAACTTCAACTGCTTAAATCTTAATGTTCACCGGAAATGTTCATCTGTTTCATTACAAAGAAAGTACAAGGGCCAAGACCATAACCATATTCTGCAAACAAAGTTGAATCAAATAGTGAAGCTTTTTATTTTATAATACTGAAATTTGAGGTTTTTTTTTAACAAAAATGCATTAATACCTAAATTTTAAGCTAAAGAGCTGTGTACTTTTTTTTAAAGAAAGTATAGTGGGATTTTAGTGGCTAATTTGTTGTCTTGAATTTTGAAACAAACTTCTAATGAACTATAAATATGTACAGTACATTAATAAAAATATAGGTTCTTGACTATCCATCACTTTCAATTATTCATTGGGAGGCTTCATGTGAATAATTGAGTATGTACTGCTCATACTTCATGCTACACGTTTTGTTAAAATAACCCTGTATGTGTTTTTATTTTTATGATTTATGCATGTATTTCTGTTTTGCTGAAATAGTAATATTTGGTTGCATGAAATAATTTATTTTTTTGTTAAGCATATCTTGTTTAGAAAATAGTGATTTCCAAATTGGTTGACTTTAACATCTGTTAGCTGATTTAAAAACAAATACTTTTTGTTGATAACAAGCTATTACAATGTCTGCATGCTAAAACTGTTTCTAAATCTTCCACAGTTTGTTTACTTAGCAAAGTTAATGTATTGGAGCAATTTAGTATTCATATTTTAAACAGCATGACTATTCGTTCAAGCATAATCTTTAAAATGTAAAGATTTTTGGTACAAAATTGGGACATCCTCCCAACGTGAAAGGCACTTTATAAATGTAATTTTGTTGTTGTTGAAAAGTACCAAAATATGTTTTTGCAAATACCTACTTGGAAAGAACTGTGCATGCTGACATATTATTGCTGGTCTTATGGATTCTGAACCATAGTATAAACAGAAAAATTGCCAAGATGTACAGTCTCAGTGTATTTCAGAGCTGCTTTTCTTTGAAGTGAATCTGCGATAATCTGCTGTACAAATGAAGTGGATGTATGCAGTGCCAAAAGTAGTCCAGGTTCACTTGCCAAATGGTCAGCTTTGTGGATTGATAAAGATCGGAGAATTAGAAATAAGTGGCATTTTTTATTCATTATACTATTTTTTTAAATGCAAGTGCTTTAAGACCCTACTGCATGTGAAGGGCGCTATTATAAATGCAAGTTGTCACAGTTGTTTATGTAAATAAGCCACTAGAGTCTGTAGCTGGATTTTAGTTTTCATTCACAAAAGATCTCACTCGCCAGGCAAATTTTGCACCATGGATTGGATTTCTTCATAGTATATACATCGAATTTGTTTCAAAAAAGAAAAACAACAGAAAATGTGTTGGGGTCACTGTTTAACCTCAGGCTGCATGAATCCTAGTTCTATAGCACCATAGTACTGTGCTGTAATTTATAGAGCAAAAGGCTTTTCACACCATTGTCTGTGCTGGTTCTTTGCAAACCAATCCATTCTGTTCTATTTATCTGCCTTTTCACTGTACCATTGCAAATTGTTCCGATATTTTAATTCCCTCTTGAAAGCTAATCTTGACTCCACTTTGCCCACCACACATTATGACATTCCATATCTTGACATCTCTAAAATTAAATCTTCTTAATTTCCATCTTTCTCCCCTTTGAGCAATATTGGAATAATTTCATGTTGCCACCAAAAATATTCTATATTAAACTGAAGTTTGTATAGATATTTTGCAGGGCTAATGCATTTGATTGGTTAACTTATATGGATTTAAATTTCTAAAATGGTGGTAGATATACTGCAGTAGGAGGCTTGCTTCAGCCTATCCTGTAAAAACCTTACATTATCAAAATGGTACATATGAATAATCTCCCAAGATTTTTAAATAATTTAATACAAGCTGTTAACATTCAGTTACACTTTGAAAATTCTAAAAAAATAGATTGCATATGCCTTTTTTTAAAAAAAAAGTATCAACCGGTATTACTTTCTGTCCATTTCAGTGTGATTGCAGTTCTGGATAATATGGCAACATGACTGTTTAATTTGCTGTCATTAGATGGATCTTCATCACAGGACTCTTAATTACCATAACATTTAATTTAGCAACTGACTACAGTTTTGAGTGAGTAACAGTAAGAATGATTCCCCCCACATTTTACATCTGAAATCTACCTGCAACATTCTGGCAGAGATGGGTTGACCTCCCAGGCTCTGAACTGGTGTACAGGATGACTAAATATTTTTGATGTGTTCCCTTCTCTGTATGAAAACTGCTTGGTTTCTATTCACTCCTATGTATTTCTGAGGGATTATAGCATTGTTCGTGGTGCTATTGTTTGGATGATGCATTAAAATTGCTGTCGGGAGCAATTTGCCTGTTGTAGTGGCTCAGAAGGATGTTAAAGATCCCCAGACAATACTTTGAAGGAGAGTTCTCGTGTAGCCAATTTCCCCATTTAAATTTCACCAAATAAGATTAGTTGTTTGCCTCATTGCTGTGTATGGGACCAAATAGATAATATATGAAGTTGTGTAGTTGTGGTTTAGAGCACTTGCCTTGCAAGCAAAAGATCTGGGTTCAATTCGTGGCAGCGAGAAACCTTGAGCAAGTTTCCTTACTCCACCAGCCTGATAATAATTCCTCAGGAAAAAATATGATAAGATAATAATTTTGTCACTCCAATCCACGACTGTTTGTGGGACACCGCTGTGTGCAAATTGGCTACCTTGTTTAGCCCACAAATATACAGGTATCCCCCAATTTACGAAGATTCAATTTAAGTAATTTTGATTCAACAAAGGCAAATTGTTTATACCTTTGTTTCGATTTATGATATTGTTTTGTTTTAATGAAATTTAAAAATTATACTTGATTTTTGGGGGATAGAAAAAATCAAAATAGGCAGTATATCAAGTATAATTTGTATACCAACCTGAAATGCATGTAGATGTTGAGAAAAACGCACCAACAGTGGCCCAGGCGGAGGTGACGCAGCGCCCCTGGGCAGGAGGCGGGGCCAGTATCTAGCGGCTCCTGATCTGGTCAAGATGGCGGCGGCCACCGAGAGCCAACCACCTCAGCCCCAACCCTCACCCCACCCTTAACCCGAGTCCCAGCCCACCGGCTCCACCGGCCACAAGAGGAGCGTCTTCATCTTCGACAGGCACTTAGGAAACTCCTCAGAGAAGTAGGTGGATGTCAGTGAGCTGAGCACTTACCAGGAGTTCAGGAGCTCCGTGTGTCGGGTAATGCCACACGCGCCGCCATGTCAAGAACACATCTCGGATTATATAATGGGACCATATGGGAAATCCTGTCCCGATTTGCTTCATTTACGCAACCCTTTCGTAAGTCGAGGTATGCTGTCAATTAATTTTACAGTATACTGTTGTTTGACCCTGAACAGATCTTCCTCCCCCACATCTGCGCCATGATCAGTACTGCCTTCCACTACCTCCGCAACCTTCGCCAAACTCCGCCACTGCCTCATCCCTCAGACTGCCGAAACCCTTGTCCATTCATTCCTCACAGCAAGGATCAACTATGGAAACTCCCTTCTCGCCAACCTTCCCGGCTTTTCACAAGCTGCAGATCATACACAACTGCAGCCAGTGTCCTCTCCCGCTAAGCTGTATGACCACATCACTCCCACCCTTGCCTGGCTCCATTGGCTCCCTCAGAGGATCTAATTCTAGATCCTCGTCCTCACTTTCAAGGCCCCTCCTATCTCTTCGACCATAAGAACCTAACTGCTCCCTCTGCTCCGCGGGCTCCAGTCTGCTCCATGTCCCCGCCTGACCCGCCCTACCATCGGTGGACGGACTTTCAACCTCTCTGCCTCCATACTCTGTAACTCCTTCCCACAGTCTCATCTCCTCCCTTGCCTCCTTCGAGGCTGGCCTCTTCGATCATGCCTTCTGATGCCCTCCCAACTCTCCCTACCCTCCCCCCTGCTTGGGTCACGACCTGACTGTTCAGCGCCTTGGGAAGTCCTCCAAAAATGTATTGTTATTGTTGTACTCTCTGAAACACTTTGAGATGTTTAGAAGGTGTGATAAATGCTATATCAACTACAAGGATTATTATGTTGATACATCTCAAAATACTTATTCACAAAATAATTTTTCTTGTTAAATGCAGTGACTGAATATTATAGAACACAGCAGCCAATTTACACTCAGCCATGTTCCACAAACAACCATCAAGCGAATGTGCAATTATTTGTATCTGGGGGATTGTTATTTAGGCCCTTGGGAGAAACTGTTCTATTTTCAAATAGTAGCACACGAGACTTCAGTTTAACATCTCATCCAACAACAACAATAGGAAGAATTCTTGTTTTTAATATAGTATCTCAAAGCGCTTCACAGAATATATTGTAAAGCGGGCTGACTGTATTTTATGGGTGAGATGCAACCCTGTCACTGTCAAGCATTCTGATGCGTCCCTATAGACACTATAAAATGCAAGTTGTTGTTCAGCATCTGCCTAGAAAATGAGCTTAAAGTCCTGGGGAGTTGGGGAGTGGATCCTGGTACCTTCTGATTCTGATAACCCTCTGATTTGGAGGTCAAAGTGCTACTAACTGAGGCAGGCCTTAGTTTTTTTACATAAAATGTTCTGTAATTATCGTAAATACAGTTTTAACAATCCCATGAGGGGATCCTTGGAGTGTGGATGATAATACATGGCCTGTTTATCCGTGACCCAATCAATCATAACTTCCGTATAACCGGCACCTCAAAAAAAAAGGTCCCCGTTCGATTAACCTGATCTTATCCGGCACAATTGCAGTGGCGCATTTAATGAGTCGATTGTTGCACTAGAGTACAGTATGATTACTTCTGAATGCTACCAGTAATGGCACTTCGGTTTTTCTTCTTAAAGGGGCATTGTTTTTCCTCGCCCTCTCCTTTTTCTCTCTCCCTTTTTCTTCCTCCCTCCCTCCCTCCCTCCCTCCCTCCCTCCCTCCCTCCCGCCCTCCCTCCCTCCCTCCCTCCCTCCCTCCCTCCCTCCCTCCCTCCCTCCCTCCCTCCCTCCCTCCCTCCCTCCCTCCCTCCCTCCCTCCCTCCCTCCCTCCCTCCCTCCCTCCCTCCCTCCCTCTTTCTATCTCTTCTCCTTTCTTTCCCGCTCTCTCTCTGATGGATACTACATATTGCTTGTGTAGCCTGACTGTATTGTGGGTTTATACAATGTTTTGGTGGAGGTGGGGTGGGAGAAGGATAGAGAGGGTGGGGGGGGGGGAAAGAGAGAGGAGGGGGAGAGAGAGGTGAGGGAGAGAGAGGGAGTGAGTTGATTAATTTAGATGGAAAATGAGAGGAGTGGAGGGGGTTTGGGTTTGGAGCCATTGAGATGCCAGACTGAATGTGTGTGTGAGTGTGAAAGAAAGGGAGAGGGAAGGAGGGAGAGAAAGAAAAAAAAAGGAAAAACTGACAGTGTTCCTTTTAAGAAGGAAAAACTCTTCCATCCATCATTGTAGAAATTTGCTTTATGATTGTGTGCAATGTTTATAGACTGTAATTGATATTTATTACATTATTAGTGAGTATCCATACTATATTTTGTTATTTAGTCTATTATTAATATGGTATGTTTAAAAATAAGTTAATTATTTTTGCGTTGGGTTTTCGGCAGCTGGCCGCCCGAATATCCGGCATGCCGTTTAACCGGCATTGGCCAGGTCCCAAGGTTGCCAGATAAACGGGCTTTTACTGTAATTGGAATCTGACCTGACAGGCTATAGTAAAGGTTTAACTGTGTTGAGGTTAGAAAGGCTGACAGAGAATGTTGAGCAGATTGAAGTTCTTCATGAACCAGTCCACTGTGAGGGAGAGGCCTTTGCACTGTAACCTTTCTAAGTCTGTAGGTACAGACAACAACATATTACAGATGATATTGAGTTTCTAAAAGCTGCTGTAAGGGAAGGGTCTGGGGAATGACGAAGATCTTTTTGTCAATGACAGAATTCCCTGTAAGGAACCACTGACTCAACTAACATTTATTAACATCAACAACATCTTGCCCTTTTATAGGGCTGCAGGGGGTAGCATCTAGGAGCGCTTAGCAATGGCCAAGACTGACATCGAGCCTGATGGTGGCGGTGGCGCTCTGCACCTCAGGCACTGGGAGCATCAACCTCCATGGATGCACACCTCACCAAACCAGTCAGGAATCTAGTTATCTTGTTCAATCTTCCAACTGTCTTTTCTACCCCACATCCATGCCATGACTTACTCTGCCTTCCCTCTGCAACATTGCCCCACTCAGCCACTACCTCAGGCTGATGAAACTCATTCATGCCTCCATTATGGAGCTCCTGTAGTAAGTAAGTAATCCTTAAGTTTATATAGCGCTTTCCATGTCTTATCGACGTCCCAAAGCGCTTCACAGAGTTTGGGGAAGGAAAGTAGGAAAATTAATTGTATATTTGTGGACTACTGTAGCTTAGTGGTTAGAGCAGTCGCCTTACAAGCATGAGACCTGTGTTCGAATCTAGGCAGATCAGGGTGAAACCTTGGGCAAGTTTCCTTACTCCACACGCCTAAAAATAATCCGTCAAAAAAAACCTATAATAAATTGGTCATTTCAATGCACGACTGTTTGTAGGACACTGCTGTGTGCCATTGGCTGCCGCATTTCGCCCACAAATATACAGTCAATTCACTTTACAGTATATTCTGTGAAGCGCTTTGAGATGTCGATAAGATGTGAAAAGCACTATATCAAATGCAAGGATTATTAAATCGTGATGGATTCTGTTTATTGGGGGCATCTCGTGGCTTTATATGAGATTACGGAATCTTGTAAGACACAGACAAAACGGACATGTTGTGTCTATGATTCCTGTAAGCCTTTCAGCTTTGTCCCAAGAAGTCCTCATGCAGAAGCTGGAAGCTTTGGAAGTACAGTAGAAGCCCATTTATCTGTGACCCGATCAACTGTAATTTCCGTATAACCGGCACCGCAAAAAAAAGGTCCGCATTCGATAAATCGGAATTTATCCAGAAAATGCATTTTTTTTTGGTGCTTTGTGTTGCGTCAGTGTTTTGGAATGCTGCTACTGGAATGCTGATGGTGGCGCTAGCTCAGAATGCTGCCGGTACTGTAAAGCAATACACTCTCCGGAGTGTACTCTTTGAAAGGGGTGAGTTGATTAATTTAGATTTAATTTAGCCGCAAAACACACACACACACCCTGAGAAAAGTTTGCAGATCAATTAATTGGCTTTTATTTTAATAAAAAAGACTCATCCCTGCAATGCTTGTTTTGCGCGCACGCACACACACACACACATAGGCATCGCAAGGCCTTTTGAAAAGAAAGTTAACTGAATTGGGGGCCGCCGCTCACTCTCTGCTTTCTCAATAACACAAGCTTTCCTCTCTTCCGCCCCCAATGAGAATAGTTGTCATTCAGACGTGTAACTTTTGCATTAGTTTAAAGATCTCTCTGAACTGCCTGGTCGCTCTATGTAAAATGATTATAATTATTATTTATATATTGTATTATCATATAAATGATTATTTAGTCTATTATTAATATGTATGTTTTTTGGCTCTGAAATCTGTGCAAGAGTTGATGGTAGACTCAACGAGCCTTTCCCTCTTGAAATGGGTTTAAGCAAGGTTGTTTATTGTTTACCATATTTGATGTATTCATCGTTGACTTATTGGATGGCACTGGGAAGGACAGACTTGGTGCCTCTGGTCAAATTGTGGCATTATTTGTAGATAATATTGTGCTGTTGGCAGTAGTACCGTATATCTCCGCGTATAAGGCGCACTTTTTTTTCAGGTCGGAAGATCTTGAAAGTAGGGGGTGCGCCCTATACGCAGGTACAAGAGATTTTGAGCCTCGGAGATACAGTAAACAGGAGGGGCGGCCGGCGCGCTGTCAGCCGGGGTTTGGTCAGTGTCCGGCGGGGGTTGGGAGGAGCGGGTGACGGGGCTTCAGCGTCGGCCGCCCGGGCAGCGGCAGCAGCAGCGGACTTGAGTGCTGTGCTTACCTTCTGCCGAACCCAGTCTGCCTGCCTCCCTCCCTGCCGCTCTCCCTCCCTCCCTGCCTGCGTGCCGGCCTGCCTCTCTCCCTCTCTCTCTCCCAGGCTGCCGGCCTGCCTCTCTCCCTCTCGCTCTTCCGGGCTGCCGGCCTGCCTCTCTCCCTCTCTCTCTCCCGGACTGTCGGCCTGCTGCTCTCCCTCTCTCTCTCCCGGTCTGCCGGCCTGCCTCTCTCCCTCTCTCTCTCCCTACCTACCTGTCTCTCTTGTCTCTCCTCCCTTCTGCCGGCAATATCATTGAAAATGCTTCCGTTTTTTTTCACCAAGAAAAGGTCAAAAACGGGGGGTGCGCCTTATACGCGGGTGCGCCTTATACGCGGAGATATACGGTATCCGGCGATATATTGATATATCGGTTATAGTGACAATTTTTTATATCAATATACCGATACTGTAATTTAAAATATATCGATATATCGAAAAATTCGGTATAAAAAAATCAGTGTATCGTAAATATCGGTATATTGTGTCCGGCGATATATCGAAATTTGGTATTATCGGTATAATGCGAACTTTTCCAACTTACCTTGTCGCCGGTGTTGCAACCTCCTGGGCCTAGAGCACGGAATGCGCGCGCACCCCCCGAACGCGCGCGCACCCCCTGAACGCGCGCGCACCCCCGAATGAATGCACCTCCGAATGCGCACGCACCTCCGAATGCGCGCACATGCACAGTATAAAAAAACCCCGGAAATATCGATATATCTGTATCTATAGATATGAGCCCACCGATATATCGATATTGGAAAATTTCCATATCGATCCACCCTAGTTGGCAGACACACTTCAGGATCTTGTGTACTACACTCACATCTTGAATAGTGGTCCATTCATTGCAGTGTTATGGATCTGCATGGCTCAAGAGGATTCTTAAAAATATTGATTGGAGGATACAAGGAGCATCCATTTCAGTTTGCAAAGTCCAGGATCAAGCTGTGAGATAGATTTGCAGGAAGCAGCTACAGGGAGAGAGGATTCTGGCTGACCTGTCACTGAAACCTCAGGAGATGGAGGCTGCTTCTGGGTGGGCACCTCTTTACTAAGGCCACGTACATGAGGACCTGTGTTGAGCAATTGGGAGCGAGTAAGCCTAGTTTATAGTACATGGTGTTGGACTTAGTCTTCTAGAACATCAAGGTGACTGGCATGTCACATTTGCCCTATCACAATTCCTGAAGACAGATGTCCATCAAATAGTTGTTGAGGAAAAGGAGATTTCGGATGATAGCTGCTTGAGGGTTGTACCTAGAGTCTGGGTTATGAGCAAATATATATCCAAGGCTTTATGCATACTTTGTGATTTGTAGAGAAGTAAGTAACTGCAGCTGAAGCTCTCTTATGTCTGGGCTGTATTCAAGTGGATGGTGGAGGTACATGTGTCTATTTATGATGGGTTTTACTTTGTTTTCACCATGTTGCTTGAGGAGGAGTTCCCGGTACATAGATTTACACAGATTAACCAGCACAGAAACTAACCATTCAGCCCAACTAGTGCTTGCCAGTGTTGTATTCCACACTTGTCACATAGCACATCACAACAACAACAATAAAATTACATTTATGGAACGCTTTCCACATCGGGAGCATGTCCCAAGGCGCTGAACAATCAGGACCCGAGCATGGAGGAGGGGCAGGGGAAGGAGAGAGGTGGGAGGGTGGCTGAAGGCACGATCGAAAAGGAGGGTCTTGAGATCGGCCCTCAAGGAACCAAGGGAGGAAGGATCCGTGGAATGGAGTTCCAGAATGTGGGGACGGAGAGGCTGAAAGCCCGGCCACCGATGGTAGGGCGGGTTGGGCGAGAGACACGGAGCAGACCAGAGCCTGCTGAACAGAACGGGTGGGCAGGTTGGTCATCATATCGGAAAGGTAGGAAACGACAAGTCTGTGGATTGCCTTGAAAGTGAGAATGAGGATCTTGAATTCGATTACAGATTAGCAGGTGTAGATTCTATGTATTTGTTGGCAGACTCAGCAATTTTCACACAGTGAGTTTTGCAAGCAAACTAATGTGTCTGACCAATTTATCTGAATCATTATCCACTTTTGTCACTCATCCCATGGCTGTTTGTGGAATATTGCTGTGTGCAAACTGGCTGCTACATTTTGCCCACAAAATACAGTCAATCCACTTTAGAATATATTCTGTGAAACGCTTTGAGATGATGGGATGAGGCACTATATGAAATCCCAAGGATTATTATCCATTGTACAGGCAGATAGAACCTCAGTTATCGTACAATGCAGTGCCCTCCCACTGCACTAATGTGCCAGCCTTGACTGACCTCAATTGGCACTTGAATCCACAATATAGAAAATAAAAGTTCATTATTTGTCAGTTCTTCATTCCCTTTTCCATTGAGTCATTAATTTAGGCCCCAACTGCCTTGAGATTTGGTTAGACATTAAGATGGACATCTTGCAACTTTTTAAAGAAATTTTAATTCTTCATTTTAGTATTCTATTCTAGTTTGTATTTTAAACAGAACTGACCAATGTAGGGGGGGGAAAAAATTGTTTGCATAAAAATAACGCTTTTTAACTTAAGATGCAATCAGAAAAAATGTTCCAAACAACTGGAATGGCTTAGTGGATGCATGCACTGCTTGGTTTGATCCAGAGCCAAACAAACAGATAAGGTTCTACATAAAATTTCTAGTTCATACTGCACTTGTTGATCTGAACAATAGGGGGTCAAAGGTTATCCTCAGGGAAGTAGAACTTTCAGACAGATGTCCCACTCATCTGCTGTCCAGTGAATCATAGTACAGTGGAGAATGAAGATGGGATTGAGCTCAACGGTGATTTCTCTAATAATAATAACAACAATAATATTCTGTGTAGTCCTCCTGACGATTTTGTTGTTGTATTTTATAGCATCATCACATCTTCACAACGTCTCAAAGTGCTTCACAGAATATACTGTGAATGAATTGACAGTATATTTTGTGAAATATGCAGACTTTTGTCTGGGATTCTAGATATATAATTGTCTCTTGGTTTTAAAGAGGCATCTTATGTGAGTGCAACTTCAGGATTGGAGGGAGAAAGTGACGTTTTCTTTTGATGGGGAGAGGGGAATAACACATTTTCAATGTTTACTCCTTGGATCAAAACTATAGTGTCACTTTTATCATATGTAACCATCCAGGTTATGAAACAGATTTTATTTGACAATTTGAACAGTAATTATAATGTGAACCATAGAACTTTCCTGCTCATAGTAGGCCATTGGTCACGTCACATTTTTACCTATGCTGTCTCTAAAAAAAATATAATTATCTGCTTTGTCCCAGTACTATTTAATCTAATTTCCTTTGATATTTCTCCTTGTTAGAAATTTCATTGCTCTTAGTCTTAATGAAAATTCTAGGTAGTGCATTTTACATACTAACAAAACTATTTTAACCTCACCCTTTTCACTTATCCTCTTATAATAAACCTTAAATTTGATATAGAGCTTTTCATGTCTTCTAGACGTCTCAAAGTGCTTCACAGAATATACTTTAAAGTGAAGTGACTGTCTATTTGTGGCCGAAACGCAGCATCCAATTGCACACAGCAGTGTCCTACAAACAGTCGTGGATTGAAATGACTAATTTATTATAGGTTTTTTTTGGGGACGGATTATTATTAGGCATGTGGAGTAAGAAAACTTGCCCAAGGTTTCGCCCTACCTTGATTCGAAATACAGGTCTCACTTTTGTAAAGCGAGTGCTCTAACCACTGAGCTACAGGACTCCACTGCAATCACCTTAAAACAGGGCAGTCAAACTATTGGCTGCCACGGGACAAGTTTCCTATTTGAGAAAGGTCTGCAGGCTACATCCAGCCCACCGATGATTTTACCCGGTTCGAGACTATTTCCAATATTACCACATCCACTCCCTCCCTCCCTGGTGAACATCCTCCTCCGGCTGTTGGGCTCCTGGACCACTGCTGTCCTCACAGACTGCCTATCAGACATCAAGTCCTGGGTAAGAGCTAACATTCTCTAGTTGAATGCCAACAACTTCTGCTTGGCTCCTGTCAAGCAGATCTGTACTTCTGGCACTAATAGCATCACCCTTCTTGAATGCACTGTACACCTCACTGAGCCAATATTGAACCTCGGTTGTCTATTCGAACCTCAACTATCTGTGCCATGAATCGCTCCACTTTCTCCACTTCTGCAACATTGCCCAGCTCGGCCATTGACTTTCACCGCCAAGATCCTCATCCACATATTTTTCACATCCAGGCTCGATTAAGCGAACTCCCTGCTTATTAGACTCCCCAATTCCTCCCTCCACATGCTGCAGATCATCCTGAGCGCTGCAGCTCGTATCCTCTCACGAAAAGGCTCTGCGACCCTATCACCCACATCCTTGTTCGACACCACTGGCTCCCCATCAACAACAACAACAACAACAACAATTTACATTTATATAGCGCCTTTCACGTCGGGAGGACGTCCCAAGGCGCTAAACAAGAGGCGTGTGACCCGAGCTGGGAGGGGAGTGTTTGGGAAGGGGTGAAACACGAAGGGGAGGTAAAAGAGTTCGGGGTGAAACTCAGGATACAGTTCAAGTTCCTGGTCCTCACCTTCAAAACCTTCCGCGGTCTTTCTCCTCCCAACCTCTGTGACCTTGTGAACCCCTACCAACCTGTCCAGCAACTTGGGACATTCTCCTGAAGTGAAAGGCACTTTACAAATGTAATGTTGTATCCTGGGGTATTAATAAGAACATAACATGTTCTGTATGCTTTCCTCCCAGCAACACACTGATGGGCCTGGAGCTGTCTGTTGGGAGGTGAAATGTCAGCCTTTGTAAGCTATATACAGTAAAAGCCCGTTTATCCGGCACCCTTGGGACCTGGCCAATGCCGGTTAAAGTGCGTGTCGGATATTCAGTTGAAAACACACACACAAAAAAAAATTCTTAAAAAAAGTGCATTGTGCCGGATAAATTCCAGTTAATCGAATGCAGATTTTTATTTGAGAATCTGGTTATACGGAAGTTACAGTTGATCGGGTCACAGATAAACGGTCTTTTACTGTAATGAGATTTGCATAGGATATGCATTGCATGTGTCTGTACCTTCCTGCTGCCCTACTTAACTAAATAAAAAGAAAATGATGAAAATGCATAGCAGATTGTTTGGAATCATTAGAGATTGATGGACTACATGTCCATCAATTTTGGTAGGATGCTTTATCAAAACTGAAATAGGTGAGATGGAACACAAAATTGAAAATGACTTGAATTCTGACTTATTCCATTGGCCTTGCTTTGATTACATTTTTAATCCTTTTTGTTTACATCCCATTTTAAGATGCCTCTTCCTTAAGACATGTCTACAGTCACCTCCCACTTCTCCCTCATTTGGCATCCAACAGTGCTCAGATGCTGTGTGAATGGGGTTATATATAAATGCAAGTTGTTGTAAATTGTGGTCTTACTCTGATTGATTTTAAAATCCAACACTAAAGACATTGTGTGCCACCAAACATAAGGCATGAGTTTCTAATTGAGAGATCTAATATCCATTCTTGGGGTGCTCTCAAGTTTTCATTTATTACAAGCTTTGAAAAGTGTAATTTTTTGTTAAATTTATCAGGTTAATTTGAGTCTCAAGTTCTATAATTTCCAAGTCTGTTTTGATGGAATCTCTGCTTAATGGTCACCATTCCATCCGTCACAAATTAATTGCTTGTGATGAGATGCAATGTTATTGCAAAAATGAGGGTGGGAAGAGCTGAGGCTTTTGGTATTGTAAAATCTCTGTCTGCACCACCTGATATGTGCAACATTTAACTTAACTTCGAATATTTACAAGAAAGTATTCTCTACTTACAAGAAGAATACAGACTTTCTGAATTTATTCTCATAGATTAAAGTAGTTTGCTCAGTTCTGGAGAATATAATTTATTGTGGTGTACGGCACATAGATAGGCTTACTATACAATAATATAATAATATATTATAATATAATAATAAATAATAATAGATAGGCTTACTATACAATAAGTTAACCCTGTTGGAAAGGTGTCTTCCTTTCTCCCCTCGGGAATAGAGATGTATTTATAGCACTGATATCTTAAGGATGTGCACTAACTGGAAGAATAGTGCTTCTGGCGCTGTTGGGCCTGGCTACTTTTGTGACATAAGGTGGGATCAGTGGCTCCTCTTGATCATAGTGCTTATGTGGCAGAAGTGATGTTAATGGTGCCTGATTGCACGGAAGTCAAGCTTCGTTTTGTGCTTATAACTTAATCTCTGAGAGATTGCCCTGGAAACTGTATTGTACACAGGTTGCCCCGTGTATACTGTAGCAACTGTATTATCTCTTTGGTTTTGTGCTTGATTTCTCTTTAACCATGTACAGTAAAAGCCTGTTTATCCGTGATCCGATCAACCGTAACTTCCGTATAACCGGCACCTCAAAAAAAGATCCGCGTTCGATTAACCAGAATTTATCTAGAAAAATGCATTATTTAACAAAAAAATAGTGTGTGTTTTCGGCCGAATATCCGGCATGCACTTTAACAAGCATTGGCCAGGTCCCGAGGGTGTTGCATAATGGGCTTTCCTTTTTAAATGTTATCACTTACTTTTAACAATAATTGCCAAACTTTCTTGATCATTTTGTGGCATGATTGATCCATTTCATCACTGATTATGTATTTTCATACCTACACCATACTAATTACCTTTACATTTATCTAGAGTTTATTATATTTTTCATCTACAAAGTTTACAAAAACAGAACCTCTGTGTACTGTTTTTCAATATTTACTCTTCAAATTTCATTTCCTCTGCAGACAAGATCCTACTTTTGATATCCTCATCCAAATGGTGCATTTAATAACATTTTAGGAGCCTGTAAATTGACCTAGTGCTCCCCAATTATCATTCCTTTCTAGCTTGAAGAAATCCATTTATGGCTACCCTCTATTAGCGGTTAAAATTGTTTGTTTTCTCTTTGTCACTTAGTAATCATAATTCCATGATTATTAATCTTACCCATTCATTTCTGTTTTGGAATCTTGCTGTAAATGCTTTACTGCATTTATGAAATCGAAGTATGAAGACAGAATCTTAGAACCATGCATTACACAAGGTTGATCTGATCTCCACTTTTTTGAGCTACTAATGGCAGTACTTTTATCAATCAGTGCTTTTCCAAGTGTTTCTTTACATTTCCATATAGATTCCTTAACACTATTTCAAAGCTTTTTTCCAATACATAATACATTGACTGGTTCCTGGTCATTTGAAATATTGTTTTTCATTTTAAATAATGGAGTTAAGTTTGTCACGTTTCTAATCTGCTAGTTTCTAAAACAAATTCTAAACTAGTTGAGCCAATTTCTATTGCAAGAATTTAAAAATATGTTTGTGGCCTAGCAAGTGATAATCACATTGGGTAATAATGGAACACTTTTCTTGATGTCTAGATGTCAAAAATAATTAGCTTTCCTTTGGAATCAGTCCACTCAGGAAGTGATGCAGATTAAAGCAGTTTTCTGCTCATCTCAGAAATTTACTTTGATGTTTCAACAATATTCTTGCTGGAATGCTTTGTGGGTTTTTTTTCACATTAAACAATTTTGCACCCTCTGAATAAGGCTGCCTATTTGTCATTAAGTGTATTGCATTCGTGCCCACGGTAATTGAACGGAGGTGGCCCAATCTTATTTCATGGACACTCTCAAGAGAGAGAGCAGATTTTTCCACCGATCTTCAGTTGCATTCAATTTCGACTTCAGACAATCTACCACAATATAAAATTTCCTCCCACCTCAACCTTCAAGGCACAGTCCTTGACTGGTTCCATTCCTATCTGACCCACCGTTTACACTTTGTATCTTCCAATGGTTTTTCCTCAAACCCCCGCACAGTTTCTCACGGCGTCCCTCAGGGCTCTGTCCTCGGCCCCCTCCTTTTCACCATTTATACGCTCCCTCTGGGCGATGTCATCCGCAAACATGGGGTAAATTTCCACATGTATGCGGACGACACCCAGCTGTACCTTTCTGCCCCATCCCTCAACCCCCAGACCATCGATGTTCTGACAGCATGTCTATCAGACATTGAGTCCTGGACGAGGGACAACTTCCTCCAGTTGAACGTGAGTAAGACCGAGGCCCTCCCTCAAGCCAGCGCCTCCGCACATCGGGCGCTGCCAGCCTCAACATCCAAGGCTGTACTCTCCACCTCACAAAGCCAGTCAGGAACCTCGGCATCACGTTCGACCAAAAACTCTCCCTCCTCCCCCACATCCGTGCCTTGACCACCACCGCATACTTCCACCTGCACAACATTGCCAGGCTCCGCAATTATCTTAACCCCCACGCTGCCGAAACACTCGTGCACGCATACATCACCTCCAGGCTGGACTACGGAAACTCTCTCCTTGTCGGCCTCCCCAGTTCCTCCATTCACAGGCTGCAGGTCATCCAAAACTCTGCAGCCCGTGTACTATCCCGCACCCGCCTCCGCGACCATATAACCCCTACCCTCGCCCGTCTCCATTGGCTCCCCATTCTCCAGAGGATCGAGTTCAAGATCCTCGTCCTCACCTTCAAGGCCTTACATGGCCTTGCCCGGCCCTATTTATCCAATTTACTCTCCCCCTACAAGCCATCCCGGACCCTCCGTTCAGCAGGACTTGACCTGCTCCAAGCCCCCCGCCCGAACTGCCCCACCATCGGAGGCCGGGCTTTCAGTTTTTCTGCTCCGACCCTGTGGAATTCCATCCCACAATCCCTCCGTCTCGTTTCTTCCCTTTCCTCTTTCAAGGCCGGTTTGAAGACTTTCCTCTTCGACCGTGCCTTTTGTTCCACCCCGAATTCTTCGACCTCCCCTACTTGTTTCACCCCTTCCCGAACACCCCCCTCCCAGCTCGGGTCACACGCCTCCTATGCAGCGCCTTGGGACGTCCTCCCGACGTGAAAGGCGCTTTATAAGTGTAATTTGTTGTTGTTGCTTTTTTTTTTTTTGCTTCTAATTGTCTTGTAGATAAAGGGACCACCAATGTAGCCTTCAAAACCTTTTAGACCGTAGATTTGGATTTCCAAACTGTGCTGTTTATATTTAAAAAAATTAACCAGGCAGTATTTGGGGCACTGCAATTGACTTTAGAAAGCCTGTGAGCCTGGAGGGGGAAAAAGTCAGCCAGAGTTTCTGCTTGTGATGTTCCAATGTAGAAGTGCACTCAAGGCACCATACCTTCACAAACCTCCTTTTGTCTGCAAATGCGAAGTTCTGCGCATGTACGCAAGAGTACTGGAGACATGAATTCCCCATACAGTGTGAATAAATGTTGCCCCTAGTAATCTCACACAGATGTGCGCATCTTTGCTCAAGCATGTGACTACATTTTTGATAGTAGTACGAAGGTAGGTATGTAGGGTTACTTAGAAAATGTAGTGTTACAATAGTAACAGTATACCTTTTGATGGAATTGTACATTATTTTACTTAGTGATTTTTTTAATAAGCAATTCTTGCATTTGATATTGCATTCAAACATCTCATAGTAACTATTTGTAAATGAGTGTGGCAGCTAACTTGCAGTACAGTGTCTCAAACTACCAATTCAGCTATCAGCTGGAGTGCACATAATTATTTTTCCATTGACTTAATAGGTATGAACATAAATTTAATCGAATGCCATAAGATGGTAATATTTAAAAATTTCACTGATGTCTGAGGCTTTGGAGAAGTTGCAAGGCAATGACAAATGAATTCTGAAAGTGTTGTGGGTGAATGGGGGTGATGTTTCGAGAGGGAGAAATTACGAATAGAATGATCATGCTGAAAATAATACTAATGATTATGGATTAGGTCAGAGGTTTTAAGGTGATTTATAATATGAGAGTTGACGGCAGCAACTGTAACTTTAAAAAAATGTAATTGTTGGGAAAGCAAACTGAGAAGGGATAGGGTAGGATTTCAACTTTGAAGACAAAGATTAAGACATTTTGAAGGAATAGAAGAAATGGTAGAACCATTCTGGGGACATTTTTAGATAATGGGAGGAATACCTTGGGACTACAGAAAGCACTTTATTTTACATCAGGGTGTGAAGGTATCATGGAAACATGATGATTATAAAAATTAGATGTCAGGTGAAGTAGGACAAACAATGATAGGGGCAAGGTAAAAAATGAGAGGAGAAAACTCAGTCAAAGATGTCATCTTTTTCTGCCTTGTGATTGAAGCCAGAACAGTGGTGGAAAAAGATTTGACAGTAATAATATGATCATAATCCTTGCATTTGATACAGCGCCTCATCATGCCTTCGAGACATCTCAAAGTGCTTCACAGAATATACTGTAAATTAAATTGACCATATATTTTGTGGGCTAAGCGCTGCAGCCAATTGCGCACAGCAGTGTACCACAAACAGCCTTGGAGTGAGTGACCAATTTATTATTATTTTTTTGAAGGATATTATTACCCCCTGGAAAAGCGTGGAGTAAAGATACTTGCCCCACGTTTTGCCATGCTGGGAATCAAACTCAGATCTCTCGCTTGTGAGGCAAGTGCTCCAACCACTGAGCTAAAAGACTCCACAAGACAAGTACAGAAAAACTTGCATAAGTCTTATCTTTATAATCTCCTGAGTCATACATTCAACCAAGTCCCATTCAATTTCCTATCAAAACCACTTACATTTCTTTGCACTCCTTATATTATTCACCTTGTAACACAACTCCCCTACCCTCCACTACAAGGTCTGCACTTTACTGCCGCATTGAATTGCAGGAAATGATGCCCTGGCCTGTTGATAGTCACCCACTTGCTGCTGAATTGAATCGCGGGAAATATAGTTTTGATCCGCCTATGCGTACACAGAAGTACTTCATTTCCTGCAATTCAAATGCTTGCAGCTGAGTGTGCATGTGGCGATGGGTTAAAACTATATTTCCTGCGATTCAATGCAGTGGCAGGTGCACTTACCGGCTAGAGTGCTGAAGTACCACATGTGCACTTATGTTTCATGTACTGTATTTGTCTGCTTCCCTCTTGAAACCCACAATAGACTCTGCTTCTATACTACATAATAATAATAATCCTTAAGTTTATATTACACTTTCCACGTTTTATCCACATCTCAAAGTGCTTCACAGAATACAACAATGTCCCAGGGTTGGGACCAGAGCAGTGGGAGAGGGATCGTGGTTGGGGGAAGGAAAGTAGGAAAATTGACTGTATATTTGTGGGCGAAACGCGGCAGCCAAATTGCGAACAACAGTGTCCCACAAACAGTCGTGGAAATGGGACCAGGGGAGAAAGGGGGAAAAGAGGACAAGGTGGAGAGGGAGGCGAAGGTGGGGAACAATCAGGTAGGAAAGGGGGGGCAAGGGAGAGAGGGAGGGAAAGGTGGGTGGGGGGCAAAATCAGGAAGAAAGAGGGACAAGAGGGAAGAGGGAGAGAAGGGGAAAAGGGGGGGGAGAGAAAGTGGGGAAAGGGAATAAGGGAAAAAGCGGGGGAAGGCCAGGGGGCAGGGAGGGGGGAAATCAAACAACAACAATAAACAATAAAATCGACAACAATAAACAACAAAAGCAATAATATTAACAACAATAACAATCAAAAAATAGTCCAGTAACCGCTCCTTGTCCTCGCCATCCGCCTGGACCATCTTCAAAATGGCGGGAAAACCATCAGCTTACTTGGCAGGGTATTCCACACCCCAACATTTGCGTGGAACAAATTCTCTTGACCTCTACTTTCACTCTTCCTGTGACTTGCATTCATCTGTCCAATAGTCACGACTCTCCTACCAGTGGAAATAATTTCTCTCTGTGTACCCTGCCAAAATCCCTCATAATTTATAGATCTCCATCAAATGCCTTCTCAACTTTCTCAGCTCTGATGAAAGACCCAATTTCTCCAGTCTTTGCTCACAAATATAATCTTTGATCACTGGTATCATTCTTGTAAATCTTTGCTGTGCCCCCTCCAAGCCCTTGACATCTTTCAAGTGAAGTGCCCGAAACTGAATTAAATACTCCGATTGCGCCCTAATCCAATGATATGTAAAGTTAGAAACTTAGTAAGGTGAAATTTCATGGGAACTACTGTAGGATTGAACCAAGAAGAATGCCCGATTTGTCTTTGAAGAATTAGGTATGAAATTTCCGTGCGAAATAGAATATCAGCGACGGATGCTGTTTTAGACTGAAGGAGCAAAAAAAGTTACTTGGATTAGGAAAAGGCAAATCACCTCAGTGTATAGATTTGTTATACACATCAATTAGTTTTGATGATTAGAGTTGATTTGTTGGATGATGTTTTGCAGGGTACAGGTAAGTGAATATGATCAATGTGTTATTTAGCACAGCCAGTTCATCCATATTTATGATTAGTAGTACAGTTGCTGATAAATTTAAGCAAGGATATTTTGGTTCATAGTTTTCATGGGGGAGATAAGCAGGGTCTCCTTGCAGGTGCACGAGTTTCAAGGTGATCTACTTGTTTGACTGGGGATGAGGGTATAACAAGCGGGGGAGATCAAGCTACACAGTCCCCCACCCCCATGGCTCCACTCACTCAGCAATAGTGTTTTTTTTTTTAAGTTTGGTTTGTTGATATTGTAGTAAGTTGAAAAGATCTGATGTTAAGTTTGAGGAAGTGGAAAAGGGAGCAGATGAATTTAGTGAAGTGATATCAGTATATTTTTAGTCACCGGAGGTTGAATTCAGTGAACCAAGGGAATAAAGTCAAGGTGATTGAATGAGTATAGACACTTTTGTGGCATTTGAAGTTGCAGAAATGGAAAGCGTAAGAATTGTGCCACAAAAAAAAACTGCTAGATGCTCTGTGGTTGTCTGGAAGATGTTGCCTTTTTTACTATCGATGCAGGGTGGCTCCTAGTATTGCTTTACTTTAAATGCGTTTTATTGCACTGAATTGAACTTCAGTGAATGTTTTCCCTGTGCCATTCTGCAGGGCATTGTGGAAAATAGCTAAAAGATACTTTATTTTCTCTGTTTACGTTTTTTTTTCTGTATTTTGCTGGCTAACTGGTTTGTTTTCCATCTCTTGCTTGGGACTGACGTATGACCTGAATGGTGGTATTTGAGGCCTCTCTTAATGTGCTGCCTAAGGATTTTGGCGGGATAATTTTTATTTAAAAGGCCCTTTTCCTCAGTATACATGACCTTTTGTTTGGCATGACTGCGTTTACTGCTATCAAGATCTGTGCACAATTTCTAAGTGGTTTCATGAAGCTGTTCTTTTTATTAAAAAAAGAAGTTATTTTAGATTGGTTTGGGGAGTGTAAAGCTGTTTTAAAAGCATGTGAGTGTTTTTAAATTATAAGCACTGTTGTGTCCTGTAACATTTTTCTGGAAATGTGTTTTGAAATAATAGTCCAGGGTGTAGTAAGAGCAGGGTCTTCTTGGAGCTGAATTGGCTTCAAGGTGACATATTTGGCAATCGTGTTTTTTTTTAAAAAAATTGTGGGTCACTGCTGTGCGCAATTGGTTACTGCGTTTCGGTCACAAAATATATAGTCAATTCACTTTATAGTATATTCTGTGATACTCTTTTGTTGTCTCGTAATATAGCACTTTGCCAAATGCAAGGATTATTATAGAATTGTGGTAGTCTCAGTACTGTAGTCTGGTTCCAGAGCCAAGTGGATCTGCAGAACTGAATTAGTTTAAAGATAAAAAGTTTAAAGTCAATTTCACATTATAGAAGATGTTCTTGCACACTTATTACTCAGAAGCTTCTCTATACAACTATAAACTGCAGACTTTTTAACTTAACTAGTTGAATATGACGAAGTGAAGTCATTGACAAATTCCCAAATAGATTTTTTTTAAACTTGTCTTTTACACATCTTTTCAAAATAATATTAAACGTCGTCCAAAATATTCTATTTAAAATAACACTTGAAAAAAAAATTCCTTTAAAATATTTTAGTACAAGAAGAAATACTAGGCAAACGTTATTACGCATCACCACTTAAGCAATAAATGTATATTCAAAGAGGAAGAATACTCCACCCCTCCTGATCCAACTGCCAGCTTGTGTCCCAAGTCCTGACTGTCCAGCACCTTGGGATGTTGTCCTAGCATGAAAGGCACTATACAAATGTCATTTGTTGCTGTGAAACTGACAATCTTTACTTATTTCATTTGTTTAATTTAGAACAATTTACTTGAAATGATTTCTTTGTATAGAATGTCCCCTCCCAGTATTGAAAGGCACGATATAAGTGTATAGGCTGACTCAGTAATTATTATCCCACTGGTTATAGTAAACTTAACATGGGATTCTTACACTGGTGCAGTGATCATTGAAGTAGAACCCTGATATAAGTTCTGCAATGAAGTCCAAATGGGGGGAGTGTTTGGCAGCCAATCACTTGGATGCGCAGGAGTTAATCACGTGGGCACTTGGCAACCAACCAGCCGGAGAATGAGAGCGATGGGTCTCGCCTCACCCCATGCACCCGCTCCTGTTCCCCTTCAGTAAGTGACTGCTCACCATGTGGAACATTCATCCATTTCAGTATTTAAATGTTTATAGCAAACACCCAGATATAATTCTCTTTTCCCCCCCAAAATCTCCTGGGCATTGGTTATATGAGGTCAGCCTGTATACTGTATTGCAATAATTATTAGGATTTCTGAATTTCATTATTTTAGCAACATTGGGCTTTCCTTACTTTCGAACTTTCTTTCTAGACCTGCTACATCTGTGAAGAGCAAGGGCGTGAAAGCAAAGCAGCAACTGGGGCTTGCATGACTTGTAACAAGCATGGCTGTCGGCAAGCTTTTCATGTCACATGGTTAGTATATTTTTATATATATATATTAAAAAAGTAATAAAGAGGACTTCCTCGGTGATAGTGGACAGATTCATTACAAAGTGTGGTGCTGAGCAGTCAAGACCAGGATGTTTTTCGGTTTGATCCCTGGTTTGTGCTAAGATACTTAAGCTCGGAATGTAGCCATACCATTTGGCCTCTATTATCTTTTAGTTAGTGAGGGGTAAATCAGTCATGGATCCTGCCTCTGGCTGTTATCCATTAATCCTTGCTGAAAAATGCGAGAGTGCTTATCTAGAACATGTTCCAGCTCTATTCTGTTGCCCTATATTGTGTAGGCTCAATTGTGAAGCCGGGTCTTCCAAGTGAAAAGCTTGGCTGCGTTACCAAATCAGTTGAGTTCATATCGCCATACATCATACTCAAGCTCCATAGTGCTCTAGTCAGGATGCACCTAGAGTACTGCACACAATCACTGCAAGGTTCTGAAGACAGTGCAGAGGAGAGCAACCGAGAGTGATCACCGGTTTTAGAGGAATGAGCAATGATTAGACAAGTTTGGACTCTTAGTCTTGAAAGTTGATGTCTCAGAGGGGAACTCATAAAGGTATAAACTGCTGAGATCCTTAAGGACATCTTCAGCCGAACTGATCTTTGATCTTGGGAAACATGGCAGGGTTGCTGACACCAACACACATCACTATTACCTGCTGTCTTGGGAAAAGGAAAACGATGGATTGAAAAAAGTGACCCAAGGAGATAATGGAGAAAGGAGGAATTATCTTAAGATAACCTTCATTGGATGACGAACATAATTTTAATAACCCTGTATAAATTTATATAATTTGATAACAACCTTTTAAAATTATGAAGGGGTTTGTTTGCCATTATGTAGAAATCATTTCCACAGATCATTGACGGGAGGACAAGCATACAAGATTAATACTTAAAACAAAAGGAGTAAGCTACTTGGGTATGGGAAAAAGCCTGGTAAATGGGACTCAAAGGATGGGACGTAACAGAGCCAGACATAATAGTATGAACAGCCCTTTTCTGAACTTTACATCTTGATGGTTCTATGTTGTTATGCAATAAATGGAAGTGAATTTTCACTTATGTGCATAGCATTTTGTGTTTTTAAATGGAAATTTGGGAGTCTATGATAAGAAGGTATTGTACAACAATGAGTGTTCCTGACTGACACAGAGCCTTGCATAACGTCACTCCTGAGTGTCCCATTTTTTCCTTTCCCCCTTTCAGTCTAACTGACACACTGGGCACCCCTAACTGGTGTCCTTACCGAAATCAGATGAATCACTGCAGACCAAAGGACTCGCAGGCCATTTGTCTTGTTTAAGCTCCACCCACAGCATGAGGCAGCAAGGCCATGTCAAACAGAGTTCACTGAACTCTGTGATGTTTGCTCAGATTATTTAAACATGGTACCAGAGTTGAAAACAGGGTTGTAATGTAGATTTTTAACAAAGGCTGGCGTGGCCTGTGTTATATTATTCAGTTTCCCAACAGCTATATTATGATGGTCTAACAGAAGATTTTTTAAAAAATTTGCAAGAAAATTGATTGATGGAAAACATTTACCTGTAATTTGGAAAATATCAAAAGTTTGCATTGTTAAATGTAATTTGTAGCTTTCTCGCTGATTGAAGTTCATAGGTTACAACCTACGTTCATTGTCTCAATAAATATTATGATTCATTCCAAGGTCCAATTTTGTACTAATATTAAAGAAGATTAATGGTAGGAATCTTAACAAACAGAAACTGACAAAATGCTGAAAACATGCGACAGGTTTATATATTTGAGAGATGAGGTGAAATTTTGTGGCAGGTTCCTTATTTTGTTTTTCCATTTCTGGTATTTTTGGTACATGTGATTTTTTTTTAAATCCCTGAAATGAACATTGCAGTTAGCTGCATTTCTGTACAAATGCATAATCACTATTGAAGTCACTTTGAGACAGCATCTGACACAATCGTTATGCAGATTACAATGTACAGTAAAAGCCCGTTTAACCGGCACCCTCGGTTAAATTGGATATTCGGCTGAAAATGAATTTAAAAAAAATAATTCAATGCATTTTTCAAGATAAATTCTAGTTAATCGAATGTGGACCTTTTACAGTGCTTAGAGACATGCTTACGTTATAAGTGCTTTACTTTACAAAGATGAATATTTTGCAGAGTCCAGCAGCAAACTTTCAAACACCTTGGTAGATTCACTGCAGTTATAGTAGAAAGTAAATTAATTTCAAAAAAGGCTTGAAAGCACTCACACGCTATGCAGCATGAGTGATGCTTTATAAATGTGTTGTTATTGTACAGAACTAATGTCAAAATTTAACCAGGATTAATTTGAGTTTTGGTGGAGGGTTGGGAGGGGAGAATACTTAAAGCATGGGGTGAGAGGAGAAGCAAAAAATTGAGTATGAATATGGAGAATGGGATGGCATAGCTAAATAGGAGAAAGGTGCAAATGGACCAAATTAATTTGACATATACTGTAGTTCAGTTTTTTGGTAATTTTACTTACATAATCTCAATTGTTTTTCATTTTCAGTGCACAGCTCGCAGGACTTCTGTGTGAAGAAGAAGGTTCAGAAGCTGATAATGTTAAATATTGTGGCTACTGTAAATATCATTTTAGCAAATTGGTAAGTGCCAAATCTATTTAATCAATGCTGTATTAAAAACAGCAACTTGCGATTGTGTAGTGCCATGCATGCTGGGCGCCGTCTTACAGTGTTTGACAATGGCCTGATGACAAGCCAGGGGGAGGGGAAGGTGACTAGTTACGGTTGAATAGGAAGTTGTCCAGTGGCAACCTGAAGATGGGGAAAGAGAGGGCAAGGCAAATAGATTGTGGGAGGGAGTTCCATAGCTTCAGGACTTAGTGGCTGAGGACACAGCCGCTGATGGTGGAGCGGACGATTCGAGGGACAAGGAGGATGTCGGAACCAGTATAGCGGAGGCAGCAGGTAATTCTGTGAAGAGACAGGGGGTTGGAGCGATGGGGGAGATCAAGGCATGGAGTGATTTAAACATGAGAGTAAGGATCTTGAAGTCGATCTGCTCTGTGACAGATAGCCTGTAGAGTTTTGCAAGAACTGGGTTTTGCAAGAACTTTAGTGCAGTTGAGAATGTGGATGGCGGAGTAAAAATGACAGAATGTTTTAGTAAAATCTACCCTACCCATCGTGGTGTTGCTTGAATGAATTTCATCAAACTGTTGGATAACTTTTCAAGAACTGCACAAGCAAGTTAATTTTCATGTGCAGTGCTCGGTATACCCCAGTATTGAGCTATTAGTATAACTGCTCATACCCACTTTGTAACTGGAGCATAATATGTGTTGTAATCTTAACTCATTTGTTTTCAATGCTTTGATTAAATTTTTTGGATTAGTAAATTTTTCAGATAACGCTATAACATCCATCTTGTTTTTAAATCAGATTACTAAACGGGAATGAAATCTGTTAGAGTGATTGACATGAATGACATTTTGCTTATTGTTCTGCTGGAATACTACTCCATTTGAGTTTTGAAAGTACTGTAAACTGTAAAATATATTATTTAACGCAGACAATATTCAAGTTATTATACCAAAATACAGTAATAATAATCACCCTTGCAGTTGATATAGTGCCTTTATCACATTGTTGAAATGTCTCAAAGCGCTCCGCAGAATACAGTGTAAAATGAATTGACGAGCGAAACGTAGCAGCCAAGTGTACGCAGCATTGTCCCACAGACAGTCATGAATTGAGTGACCACATTTTTTGGGAGGGATTATTACCCTAGAAAGCAATCTATCAATCAACAAACAACCGGATTCCTACTTACTGTTGGGTAAACTGAGGCGTTTGGAGTAAGAAAAGTTGCCTATGGTTTTGCCCCACTCGGGTCTTTTCGCTTGCGAGGTGAGCATGCTATTCACAATACTTAGGGACTCCACATACAGTATCTTCACATTTATTTCGATAAATTCAATGTAACTGGGTGCAAGGTTCAGATACATTAAGTAATTAATTCCTCTCATATTATCTAACACAAGATAACCCAATGACTCCCAGATAGATATTGTAATTAATAAATGTTTAGAGGGGCATACTTCCAAGAAGGTGATGTTGGTCATGTTCAGAGACTACTAATGTAAACATTGGGTGTGGTAGGGAACAACTCAAGTCGCATAAAAATGTTTTAAAAGCGATATTCAGGAACTGAAGGGGAGGATATGGAGAATATGAGCATGATCCTGACTTCCGTTCTAAAAAGCTGTGCTGTGCTTGAGTATGTTGGATTATCACACTGATGAGTGGAATATTTAAAAATATATATATAATTTTGCACACTAGCATTGAAAAAAGCAATGTACAATCTACTTCAAATGGTCATTGAAAGAAATCTGGAATGTGTGACATGTTGGTTCAAATCCTTGGTTTAGCGAAAATATCTTATGATTGATGAGCTGGGGTATGAGCAGTGAGAAATCCATTTCAATATCTCAAACTAATTGACAAAAAAATCTTCCCTAGAGCAAGACTTTCCAGTGAGTTCAACAAAATTTAGCAAGGTCATGGAGTTTCAGATGCTACAAGCAACTAACATTTGCATTATTTTGCATTAAATTGTGAGCAACGTTTTTGACAGTTTACCAGTACAGTTTAACTTGCGTTTATTACTTTTTTGGACTTGCATTTGTTGTGATATTGACCACCTATTCTTAACATTTATTTCTCTCCAGCGCTTAGTTATATTATTCTAAACATATTTTTTAGAAGGGCAAGTATTCATCTAACAATGCATATGAACAAGGCTTGTGCTCATCGCATTCTCAGGTCAAACCCATTTCACTCTTTGAATAGAAAGTAAGTTGAATAATCTCTAAAGAATGATTAATATTTTGCAGTGATTTTTAAAAAAAAATTGACACTTGCACTGAGATTGCTTTTAAAAAGTTAAATGTTGCAATTATTTTTGGAGGAGAAGGGGGGCAAGCAGTAAATTTAGAGTAGATTTTGAGAATACTGGTATTTGCAAAATGTTTTCTGAATAAACTTAAATTTAATTGATAATGAATTGAATAAACTATCTACTTTAGCAAATCTAATTAATAATGTTGAATAAACTATCTGAATTTTAGCAACTAGAAAATAAAAATGAGTGAAATTCAGGTAATTTTGCTAGAATCATTATATTTAATTTTTTTTGCATTTCCTATGATTTATTTGATCTTATCTGTTATGGCTTTTTTTTGGCAAACATTCTTTCTGAGGTGGCAAAATGCCACATATTTCACAGGGGAGTTGTCATTTTTGAATAAAAATATAAGCATGACTAAGTAGTAATTGCTTGCCTGTTGTCTTGCATTAGCACATGTTTATTCAGATTCAAACATCTGATTGTCAGAGAACATATTTGAAAATATTTGTTATTTAAACTGAGTTTCACTTTTATGTATTGATACAAAAATTGCATTCAGACAGTGAAGAAAAGCATTGCTAAATTGAGTGCAGTAAACTACATTACCATTCATAAACTGGACATCTCAAAAGATAATTATCAACACGGGACTGAATATTTTGTAGGTTCATAGTCATTTTTAGACTATACTAGAAAAAAAATTAATTGAAGCATATATGGCGTGCGAACCCTTGTATATATATTTTTCTTGCCAAACCCACTGTAGCTCTGTAATTGGGCTGAATTGAACCCCTCCCACTCTGCACCCCTGTGAAAGGCTGATCTGTTATGTTGATGACCTCAGATTTAATATATTGAGCTATATAATTTCGCATTGTTGGGACAACTTTTATCTTTACTGCCCATTCCCTAATCAAACAGCATATTTACTGAGCCATCAGAGGAGCACAGAATGGGATTTTTTAAAATTGTATCTGTAGCGTTTCATCTTATGAAATGTATATAAAAGTTGTTCGCAGCATAAAAATGACTCGAGTATCTCCTCAGCGCCTTGTGACGTCCTCCTGACATGAAAAGCACTATATAAATGTAATTTTGTTGTCCAGTATCTCATATTTTGATATTGTTTTTTTTAAAAGGTGGGATATTTATGCAGGACCATAGATTAGTCCTGAATTTGGAACCAAGTTGAAAGTTATATGTTTAATGCTTTGAATTGGCTACGCAGGAAACATTTGGGTATAATTGTGGTATATCACAACAATTAACATTTCTACGTAGTGCTTTGTTTAGAAGCATGACTGGGAACCTAATTTATTAGGGGGCGGTGGCAAGAGGGAAGAAAAAAGTTGGGTTAGGCAGAAGTGAAGGGATGCCACCTGAACCTGGAATTTCCCTGAGTCTGGAATGGATTTTGTTTGGTTAGTCGAGTATCTAAAACACGTGGAAACCCATACCAAACAGAGTTCCATGTATCCGACCTAACCTGTAAATTCCAGAGATGATTGTCAAAATGGCATGCGCACTTGCTCCCTGGAGGGATGCTTCTTGTTTACCTAATTTTGAAGAGTATTTAGAAGTGCAGGTTGGCAGGTACAAAGCTTGGACTTATGCTTTGAGGGTATTGGAGTTTCATCAACAAAAAACATATTCAGTAAAAGCCCGTTTATCCGGGACCCTCGGGACTTGGCCAATGCCGGTTAAATGGCATGCTGGATATTCGGGCGGCAAGATGCCGAAAACCCCTCTCCAAAAAAAATAATTTTCTTGTGGGCCTATCATACAGTATTATCGTCTTACACGCACTCCTTTTTGATATTGAACACAACAAATTGCGTCCCTAATTCCTTTACAGACATTGCTGTCGCCTGGATATTGCCATACCAAGACTTGGTGCAATGTATCTGCAAAAGAACAATTTAAATACTTCTCATACTTGTTTTACGAGTGCTTGTAGTATCTTGGTAGAGCAGTCCTTGCAACTGGAGTCCTTGTGCTTCCCCACCAGGGTGTTTCTCTTTGTAAACATCACTGCTTGGTGAATCGTCCACAGGTTGTGGAGTTGTAAACTACAACACAGCAGGATATGAACAGACTTTAAGTATTTATCTTCAAGGCGATCATTCGCTGGACCTGCCCAAATGCACTGTAACTTGCTTCACTGCATTCAAACCTTTAGTTAGTGCGGCTGTTGATATTTACTGTGTTTACATGGCAATATTTTAAAATATTTTTGAAAACGTTTCCAGGAGTAGCACAAAAAATGAAGTGGTGCATTATTCTTCTATTTCATTATCAATGTGAATCTAGTGCTGTTTGTAATAGATTGTTTGCCTGACCCAAGTCTGCTAAAAGGTCATCAGCTTGTAGGATACTTAATCTCAGCCTTAATTTGCAAGAATACTTTTTAACAACTGTGGAAGTGACATTTTTATGGACAGATTGACTGTCACGTGTGTCCTGTATGAATCGTCCTTTGGAAAGGTACAATATCAAATGCAAGGATTATTATAAAACTGATCGTAAATAACTCACTGAAGTGCTCATTATTCACATCTTAATAATGGCCACATCTGACAGTGGAGTCTGTTTTATACTGTAAGTAGACCCTATGTAAATAGCTGTATTTAATCGGTAGCAAGGCTTCATTAGTTAACCATGTAACTGATGGCACTTATAACTCCTGTACATATGTTGCATAATAATAACTTTTTACACAAGTTTTAATATGACCCATATTACTCTTCACGGCTCACAAGCATATAATAACTGCTTAGTGCATTATCATTGGGTCCCTGGTGCCTATGGAACTGTACCGCAACAATAACAAATGCAGTTGCATAATGTCTTTCATGTTGGGAGGACGTTGTAAGGTGCTGGATGGTCAGAGATTTGGACCCGAGCAAGGCCTTTGGATTGGGTATAGGGCAAGGAGGGAGGGTAGAGGTAGGAGGGTGGCCGAAGGCACGATTGAGTAGGAGGGTCCTTCGAAGGAGGAAAGAAACGGAGCGAGGCGATGAGACTGTAGGATGGAGTTCCAAAGGGTGGGGGCAGAGAGGCTGAAGGCCCAACTGCTGATGGTGGGTCGAGCCAGTCGTGGGACATGGAGAAGATCACAGCCTGCTGAGCATACAGGTCAGCAGGACAGAGGTAGGAAGGAACAAGGCCGTGGAGGGTTTTGAATTCTGATTTCAGAAAAACAGTGAAAGGGGATAGAATGAATCTTTATGTTAACACTATAGACCATTTTTCCCAAGATCCATATTTAGAATGCAATTAAAATGCCTCTTTTATGAAAATGCATCATCAATCAATCAATTAATCAATCAATCAAAACTTACATTTATATAGCGCCTTTTATGTCGGAAGGACAATCCAATGCACTGTAAGGTCAGGTCGAGACTAGAGCAGTGGGGGGAGGGGTCTGGGCAGAGAGAAGGAGAGTAGGAAAAAATTACTGTATATTTGTGGGCGAAATGCGCATCCAAATTGCGCACAGCAGTGTCTCACAAACAGTCGCAGAAGTTAGGGGAGAAAAGGGGTAAAGGGGAGAGGGAGGAAAAGATGAGGTGGGGTAAAGTCAGGGAGGAAAAGGGGGGAGAAAGGGAGGTAAGGGGGGGAGAGGGAGGGAAAGGTGGTGGTGGGGGTTAACTTCAGGGAGAAAAGGGGGAAAGCGCTTTAAGACATCTAGAAAATGTGAAAAGCGCTATATCAAATGTAAGGATTATTATTTTGAGCATGAACATTTTTTATATGTACAGGGTGACCAAAAAAGTTGTGATATCATCACAGTGGTAAAAATTATGGTACTGTTTTTTAAGCTAATAATGTAGTTATCAGCCTGTCTTTTTTACTTAACTATTGTATCATGTTATCTCTGTTAAAGTTGTAATATCTTTAGAACAGTGACAATAATGGAGCATTTTGCAAGTATGACATTAAATGGTTAAATAGATGCATTAAGTCCTATGTCTAAATTTTGACTAAACTGGTCACCTAATACTCTGCGCAGCTGGCAGCTGATTATTGGTTGATCCTTTTCCCATGTGACTAGGCACTTGGTTTTACCATGGAAATTGAGAGTGGTTTGGAGACACTGTAGTTTCAGGTCCCTGTGGAATGGCATTTTTAAAGTGCAGTGATCCTATAGCTTATAGTTGTCTGAAAAGAGGAGGTCATTGAGGAATGGACCCTAAGGCTACTCTTTAAAAGGAATTCTGTGATTACTATTGGGGGATGGGATTGTTCTGCTTATAGTCTGTGCAGCTGGATTAAGAACATCACACCAATAGGCTCACAGCACTCAGTGAATCAAATGTTTAAATCCTTTCGGAGGCCTAGTTTGTTGTAGCCTGCTGGGTTTAATAATAGAGCCTGGTTTATCTTGTTTGCTGTGTAGGAAGAGTGAAGTTTACTGTTCTGTTCATCACATGCTGATAAGAAATGAAGGTGGGGGTTGGGTTCCAATCCAGTCAGTTCCCCAGTCGGTTAAACTTGCATGCTTGGGGTATATTGTATAATTTTTATATTAAGAGTATACAAGGATTATTAAGAGTACATGTGTGTTTTAGTATTGTGCTGAAATCATTAGAATTCCTGCTGTATTTTAGTTTCCTGTGCAGTCTTTTTAAGAACATATTGAATGTTGTGAAATCCCACCCCCATTGTCTGTCATCACTATCAGTTAACTGGCCTTATTGGCACCAAGGGCAGCACCTTTTGATATCTTTATCTTTGCTCAAAAATCAGTAAGTAGGTTTTGAAGAAGCTCAATTTGGTCAGAGTACTGTTCTTTCTCTGATTCAAAAGAAATGGATGGTAAGTCTTGTTACTCCTGTTTAAACGGTTTCTGTTTCAGTCTGGCACAGTGGATCTTCTTTTTGAACAGTTCAGATGGTAAAGGCATGTTATTTGAGCACATGACGGTTTACGAGGCAATTTTGTTGTCCTTTAAATTTTAACTGGTAGAATAAAAGGAACACCGTATCCAGGATGAGGATATGGTGAGGATATTTAATCATTAATGTGTGTGCTTTTTAAAATAATCTAGTAGGGATTAAACTGTATAGGCCATTATTGTGGTAAACTGAGTTTACTCTGTTGAAAATTACATTCAGAGTATTTTTTTAAAAAAACATATAAAGTGGAATTCTTGCTTCTCATATCAAATCTGTTAAGATTTTTTTTCTTAAACACAGTTCCTATTGAGCATTATTAGCTCATGGATTTTCAAATGGTGTAAAAGCATTGTAGATTTAATATCTAACATGTTTTATCTACTTTGCTTACTTTCTGCCTCAGAAAAGATTTTATGGTCTGTGGACTCCTCATGACTGATGTTAATTACCAGAGAAATGGCACACAGGAGTATGCCAGATTAAATATACAGGAGTAGTTGTGAACAGAATTAGGGTACCTTGCACTATAATTAGAACTAATGAGCCATTTTTTCAGTTTACTGGTGACGAATACTGTATGTACTCAAAACCTGAACAAATTTTCATTGTTTTTTTTGCAGCTTTGCAGATATTTAGATCTGTTACCACCACCACCCCATCTCTTACTTTCTCAATTTCTGAATTGGTCATTATGAAGCACTCCCAACATGTGTCTGTAGCTTACTGGTTAGAGCACTCACCTTGCAAGTGAGAAACCTGGGTTTGATTCCAAGCAGGGGCGAAACCTTGGGCAAGTCTCCTTACTCTTACACATCTAATAATATCCCTCAAAAAAATAATAAATTGGTCATTTCAATCCATGACTGTTTTTGAAACACTACTGAGTAATTGGCTGCCGTGTTTAGCCCACAAATATACAGTCAATTCACTTTACAGTATACTCTGTGAAGTGTTATGAGCCATCAGAACATGTGAATCGCGCTATATCAAATGGAAGGATTATTATTAAGTAGGGTCTGTTGATATGGAAATTTTCCGATTTAGATATATCGATGGGCTCATATCGAGACATACCGGAATATCGATATTTTCGGGGTTTTCGTACTGCGCATGCATTCGGGGCGTGTGCGCATTCGGGGAGGTAAATATGTTGCTCTCTCCGTGTCTCTCACACTCACTCTCTTCATCTCTGTGTTTTTCTGTCTGGGTCTCTGTGTCTCTCTCCTCTCTCACATCCCCCCCATCTCTATCTGTATATTATCACATCCACCCCGTCTCTCCCCCCCACCCCCGCTGCCTTCCCTCTCTCCCCCCCCCCCCCCCCCCCACCGTCTCTCTCCCCCCCCCCCCCCACCACCCCTTGCATACCTGTATATTGTATTCGAGTACTATGAACACAATATGGCGGCTTTGCACCTCGGTCTGTGCATTGTGTATACAGATGAACATTCTGGGTCTTGTAGTTCAGTGCGCGCGCATCCGGATTTTTTCGATATATCGACTTTTTCGATATATCGATATTTTTGAAATGCCTATATCGATGTATCGATATGAAAATTATATCAGGTTTTTGCGATATATCGATATATCGCCGGACCCTATTATTAAGTTATTACGTGAAGAGTAGGGAACGGCGATTAATCGGTTTTTCGATTAAACCCGATGTGATTTTCACATCGGTGTGCCGATATGGTAATTCTAAAAAACCTGTTATATCGAGGGATTCGATTTTAAAAATATACATTGATATATTTTTAATATCGTTCCTGGCAATATATCAATATTGTTGGTATTATCAGTGTAATGCGATCTTTTCCAGCTTACCTTGTCGCCGGCATTGCAACCTCCTAGATCTAGAGCATGGAATGCGCGTACATTCGGTGCGCGCGCACAATTAACGGGCGCCCACATCCGATGCGCACGCACACTTTACTGTGTATACTCGACGTGAGTCGTGGCGTCTTAACAAAGTCGCATCGCTGAAAATTGTAGTTTGAAAATTTACCTTTCTCATCATGGGGAAAAGATGCCCCGTATGGGACACTTTGAAAACAATGCAGTCAGTAATGGTGTGTATAGATGTACAGTTTGCAAGGTCTTGGTTAAGACATCTGATTCGAGCACGAGCAACCTGCGACATCACATTAAGCAGCACCACCCCGCCCAGCACGCTGCCCTCAGAGCGAAATCATTGTCGACAACAGAACGAAGTCGAACCAGCGCTTCGGAGAAAGCGACAGGTAGTGGGGCCAGTGCAGCTCAAACAATTCCTGCTTGATTTAAGAGGAGAACATTGTACCAGAGAGGGGACAAAAAGTGGCAAAGTATCACGAACGCTGTCACTTTTTAAGGAGAGCTTGCCAATGGCGAAGGACATTAATTCAGACTTCAGACTACATAAAAATAAGTGGCATTTTATGGCTGTAAGTGTTATTTTTGTGTGTGAGAGAGTTAGAAGCCAAACTATCACTGCCTCTATGTGTGTGTCTAGTCAGACACACACATAGTGATAATCTGGCTTCTAACTCTAACAGTCAGACTGTCTGTCTCTCTCTTTTCTATTGTAATAGATCTCATTTACACGTGGACATTACATGCTACTTTCAAGCAAGAAATGGAGGAGAATAAATCTCTAGATTTTGTTTTTGGTGTGTGTGTGTTCTATTTTGAGAGAAGGAGAGGGGGAAAGTTGGGAGAGAAGGAGAAAGGAAGAGAGGAGAGGGAGGGAGAGAATGAGAGGGGGAAAGGAGGGAGAGAAGGAGCGAGGGGAAAGGAGGGAGGGAGGGAGAGAGGGGAGGGAGAGAAGGAGAGGGGGAAAGTTGGGAGAGGAGAGAGGAAGAGAGAAGAAGGAGGGAGAGAATGAGAGGGTGAAAGGAGGGAGAGAAGGAGCGAGGGGAAAGGAGGGAGAGAAGGAGAGAGGGGAGGGAGGGAGAGGGGGAAAGTTGGGAGAGAAGGAGAGAGGAGGAGAGGGAGGGAGAGAAGGAGAGGGGGAAAGGAGGGAGAGGAGACAGGGAGAGTGGAGGGGGAGGGAGAGAAGGAGAGGGGAAAGGAGGGAGAGAAGGGAGAGAGGGAGGGAGAGAAGAAGAGAGGGGAAGGAGAGAGGGGAGGGTGGGAGGGGGGGAGAGTGGAGGGGGAGGGAGAGAAGGAGAGGGGAAAGGAGGGAGAGAAGGAGAGAGGAGAGGAGGGAGAGAAGGAGAGGGGGAGGTAGGGAGCAAACAACATCGTATAATTCAACAGACCTTGACACCAACATTACAAACTTTCTGGACCTAGAGCACGCATTTCGAAATGTGCGTGCACCGCGACTGCGCGCGCATCGTCAGTGCGCGCGCACCGCGACTGAACGCGCGCACGCGCGCGCCATCAATGCACGCGCACTTCGAATGCACGCGCATGCGCAGTATAAAAACTCGATAGATCGGTTTAAGCAGGTATGAGCCAACCGATATAACCATATCCGGAAAAATCCCATATCGCCGTTCCCTAGTGAAGAGAGCTAAATAAATTCTAGCCGGTGGTTGTTGATTAACCTTGGTGTTGTACTGTACCTCAGACAAGATTTGTATGTGTACATTTATTTATTTTAAAATACAGGTAACCCCTGATTTAGGATGCTTCTGTTTACATTGTTTCGATTTAACAAACATAATTTTTGAACACCTTTTTATCGATGTACGACATTTGGTTTTGTTTTAACGACCAAAAAATTCGGCACATCTTTTTTGTGCATACGCAGTACATAGTGTATTTCGCGGTAAAATCGCAATCGTAAACTGTTTCCAAGCGTTTGTACTGGCCAATTTTTGCTGTGACCCAAATTAGGCTCTAACAGGTCCTCCACACTAGATCATGATTGACGTTCAGCCAAAACATTCTGCCCTGTCTGTTTTGTGGACTCAGCTCTTTTGTAAGTACGCTCTCCCACATCTCTGGTGGGGGGAAGAGAGGGTGGTGGGGGGAGGGATGGGGAGGGTAGGAGAGATGTGGGGAGGAGAGAGGGATGGGGAGGGAAGGAGAGATGGGGGTGGGAGAGAGATGGGGGAGAGAGGGAGGGGGAGAAAGATAGGGTCGGGACCCTTATGATATTAGTGATCGGAGAAAAAGAGACGTCGTCATAAAGCCACGCCCCCAAAAGCAGCAGCAGCAGCAGACTCTGCTTAGCTTAGCAGTTTAGGAAGATAGCCAGCCGGTCGGTCCCCGGCATCAAAAAGATTCAGGAACACTGCTTTAGATACTAAATCTTGCCTATGTGTGTTTTGTGTATTATTTTAGTGGATTTAAGGTCTGAAAATTTTGTGAAAAGAACTAATCTCGGGTTATATAATAGGACCGCATGGGAAACTGCATTTCGATTTAGGACGTTTCCACCAGAGTACCGTTTTTCAGGAACGCAACCCTGTCCTAAATAGGGATTTACCTGTAAGTGCAAAATTTCACAAGTTCCTACATCAATTTATTATGTACGTCAGAAGGAAACTCACAGAATGTGGAAGTGGGTGATAAGTTAAGTCTTCACATCAGCCATCACAAATGGACCATGGCAATTGCTGAATCTAGTCATTTTAGCTGGGTAGATTTTGTTATGATGGAACTCAGGAAGTAAATGGAGGAACAACATCTGGACCAGATGGAATTCACTCTTTAATCCTCTAGGAAATGAGAGAGGAAATAGGTGAGGTTCTGGCCAATGTTTTTAAAGGAATTCTGTAAATATAGGAACTGAGCTGAAGGACTGGAGAATGTTTGTTCTAATATTCCAGAAAATGAGTGGGACATGATCGTAAGAATTATAGATTAGTTGGCTACTGACATTATTAGTAATGGGACTCAATGGGTAGCACTCTTGTCTTGAAGTCTGAAGATTGTAGCTCCATGTTGGGACTTTGAACCCAATTTAGGCTGACACTCAGTGCAGAGTCGGGGAGAACCCGACTGTCTGAGGTACTGTCCCTCAAATCAGACATTAAATCAGGTATGCTTGCTCAGTTAGATGTTAACGATTTCATAGCCCAATTTGAAAAGAGATGGGAGTTCTCCCAGTGTTCTGGTCAACATTACCCCAGCTTTAATTAGTCATTCAATTCACAGCTTTCATGCTAAATTGTTGGTAACTACATTCGCCTACAAATACAATCACGGCACTTTACATGTAAATCCCTGTGAACTGCTTTGAGACATTTTAACATCATGTTAAAGATGCACAATAAAAATGTCCACTTGGAAAATGTAGGTAAAGAAAATGAATTTGAGTGTAATGCTGCCCATTTACTGAAAATATCCAATCATTGTAAAGCTGCAAGGCTAATCTTACTATTTAAGATTATTGCTTCTCCATGGCATTTGACTAATAAGTAGAAATGTTATTCTAACCTTGTATAGATTTACTGAGGTCATATTTGGAACTTCACATGTAGTTTTGGCATCTACCTTCAAAAGCAGTTGTTATATATCAGAGGATCATAGACTATCATGGATGATTCTGAGACTTGATCGACAGATGTACCTGCACGATTGTTAAATGCTGGAGAGTGGTGAATGTAAACACAATTGCCTTGGACTGTGAGTTCAATACCATAGAGGGCATGTAATTAAAATTAACATGACTCAAGCAAGACTTTCAAGGATTTCTCACCTACTGAGATCCAGAGAGTCGACAAAAGGTTCAATCCCTGGACTGTGTATAGTTGGCCAAAACCAACTGAGGCAACACTTTTAAGTTTCAGAATTGCTCTTAGCATCCAGGGTGATTGAAGGCAAAATCAGATTCCAGTTTGGAAACCCTGCTGGAAAGTGCACTTGCCATTGTTAGGTGAAGACTGGATTCTGCTTGCGTATGATAGGGTATGAAGAAAGTAAGAAGAAAGCTATCTTAAATAGCCTGTTGGTGTTTACTGTCTTGACCAGTACATGAAAAATAAGGACTTGAGTGAGACATTGGGAGAAAGTTACTTTGAACTGACAAACTGTATCCCTCTTCATGCCCCTCTCTTCCAGAGCATTGGACAATTTTCAGTTGTGAGACTATATAGCTGTTATAGAAAATACCTTTTATAAAAAGCTTGTTGAATATGTGGTGGGGATGGAATTGGGGATTAAGATGATTGATTACTGTGTGGGACATGATAACACCTGAGCTGCTGGAACCATGAATGTATAATGGAAAGGAATGTAACCAGTCAGGGAAGAATAATGCAAAATGTAAGGTTTAATAGATGTTCTAGAGTTTTGCTGGGTTTACCAGGAAGCGTGAATGGGGATTGGGGGTGATAATAATAATCATCATCCTTGCATTTGATATAGCTTTTCATGTCTTCTAGACATCTTAAAGTGCTTCACAGAATATATTGCAAAGTGAATTGACTGTATATATGTGGGTGAAACGCAACAGCCAATTGTGCACAGCAGTGTCCCAGAAACGATTAGGGTCCGTCGATATGGAAATTTTCCGTTATAGATATATCGGTGGGCTCATATCGATATATATCGATATCTCCGGGTTTTTTTTATCCTGTGTATGCGTGCGCATTCGGAGGTGCGTGCGCATTCCAATATGCGTGCTCTAGGCCCAGGAGGTTTGGAATGCCGGCAATAAGGTAAGTTGAAACAGTTTTATATTATACCGATATAACCGATATATTGATATATTGCTGGACACTAGAAACTACAAATTTGTTTTGAGGAATTATTATCAGGCATGTGGAGTAAGGAAACTTGCCCAAGGCTTCGTCCTGCCTGGTATCGAACCCAGATCTCTCACTTGTAAGATGAGTGCTCTAACCACTGAGCTATAGATGAGGTTGTACCAGTTAGGTACAGTAACTAAAGATTTCAGATTTTTAATATATTATCAGCTATACATCTCCGCACTTGGTTAGCATTGGTGATGGCTGTCTCACATTGTTATAATAATATAATATTTATATGTAAAATATAATCCTTGATATAGCGTTTGATATAGCACATCATGTCTTCAAGACGTCTCAAAATGCTTCACGGAATATATTGTAAAATCAATTTTGTAGGCAAAATGCTGCAGCTACCTGTGCTCATCAGTGTCCCACAAACAGTCATGGATTGAATAATCAAACTTTTTGAAGGGATTATTATCCGCGGAAAAGCGATACACTAATTGACTAACAACCGGGTTCCTATTTACTACTAGGTAAACAGAGGCATGTGGAATAAGGAAACTTACTCGGCCTGCCAGAAAATCAAACTTGGGTCCTATCGCTTGCGGGGCGAGTGCTCAAATCACTAAGTTACAGGATAACATGTTGAAGATTCACTGTCATTACTTTCAGTGTAGTCACCCTGAATTCTGTAAGTGAACGCGGCAGTCAATTTGTGCACAGCAGTATCTCACAAATTACCAGAAGGCCATCAATATCACTGGAGGATTGGTTGTCAGGACACTGGGAGAATGTATGTTCCTGCTTTGTTCAAATAGTGTTGTGGGTACTTTGACATCCATCTGAATAGGCAGATAGGATATTGGCACTTTGAATATTGCAACGCTCAGCCAATTCCATGTCTCTGATTTGGTGATTTCCTTTGTGTGATGAAATGATTCCGTGAATGTTGAGTTCTAACAGTTTTAGTTTTTAATTTAAGGCTATGATTCCTACTTGTAATGGATCCTTCTTACCAGAGGAAAGAGTCTTATAATAATAATAATAATCCTTGCATTTGATATAGCGCTTTCCACATCTTATCAACGTCCCAAAACGCTTCACAGAATATACTGTAAAGTGAATTGACTGTATATATTTGTGGGCGAATCGCGGCAGCCAATTGCGCACAGCAGTGTCCCACACACAGTCATGGATTGAAGTCTTCTACAATATAACCTGTCTATATTCCTTTATTTTAATTGTCACTATCAAATTCTCGCTTAACTGCCTCTGCTTCATAGTTACTCAAGCATTCTTGAGACATGCAAGTTGTTATTGTTGTACTATGGATCAGAGTGGCTCAATGTAGCAATGAAATATATAAATGTAAGGATGGATTGATGGATCGATCGATCGATCAATCGATTGAAATCTGGCCAGCAAGCAACGGAAAAATTGTTGCATAGTTTTTTCCAAATCAAAGATGGAGTGTTGATATTAGTTCATATTTTCATCTTGCTGTAGAAGTGAATGGAATTTTTTTTTCAGGTCACAAACCGTGTATTTATTACTTACAGTATGCTCTCGGATATGGTCACAAATTGACTGTTCCGGAATACATAACGGACGCAATAAATATCAATGCTACTTCATGTAATTTTCATTATTATTGCATCAACCTGTGAGATGAGAATAGGAATCTCTTAACATAATATCAGGACCTTCAGTGTTTTAAACCTTGTAAGCTTTTGAAAACTGGATAGTTTTCCAATGTGCGTTGCTTAATGCATGACCAGAGGTTTTTCCTATTTGCATTGTTTAATAATAAAAAAAAACCTGTTCAGATACAATGTATAGCCTCTGGTATTCAACTAATATCCATTGAACAACAATCAATTTGACTTTCTTTTTGTTGAGCGGCATTAATTACACTAGTGGCTTAATTGCTTTGTGACGAATACAGCAATACGTTTTTGCCCATACCATTTAAAATTCTGATCTGCTCCACAGTTTGTCAAAAATATTGGCATTATCTTGTTACTCAAATGATAAGACAATGTAAATGAAGCTTTGTTTAAATGTAAGAATATTGAGCAATTTCAGGAGCGAGGCCTATATCTGTGTGGCAACATGTTTGCCTATGGAGATCTGATACAGAACATTTCTGGTGGATGAGGTTTTGTCCATCTCTCATTAACCTTAGAAGCCCGTTTATCCGGCACCCTTGGGACCTGGCCAGTGCCGGTTAAAGCGCGTGCCGGTTATTCAACAGAAAACCCAACACAAAAAAATATTAATTTTTTTAGATTACATTTTTAAAAACACAGCATATTAATAATAGACTAAATAATCATTTATATGATAATACATAAATAATTATAATCATTTTACACACAGCGATCAGGCAGTTCAGAGAGATCTTTAAACTAGTGCAAAAATTACACTTCTGAATGACACTGTTCTCATTGGGGGCAGAAGAGAGGAAAGGCTCGTGTTATTGAGAAAGCAGAGAGTGAGCGGAGGCCACTCAGTTGAGTTAACTTTCTTTCCAAAAAGCCCTGCTATGTGTGTGTGCGCACTAACTTGAAACACTGCACTCTGTAAAAAGAGCATTGCAGGGATGAGTCTTTTTTATTAAAATAAAAACCAATGAATTGATCTGCAAGCTTTGCTCAAGGTGTGTATGTGTTTTGCTGTTTTGTGGCTAAATTAAATCTGAATGAATCAACTCACCCCGCTCTGCCTCTCAAAGAGTACACTCCGGAGAGTGCACTGTTTTACAGTACTGGCAGTATTCTGAGCTCGCACCACCACCTAGTAGCAGCATTCCAAAATACTGACGCAACACAAAACACCCCAAAAAAATGCATTTTTCCGGATAAATTCCGGTTTATCGAATGCGGACCTTTTTTTTTGCAGTGCCGGTTATACGGAAGTTACGGTTGATCAGGTCACGGATAAACGGGCTTCTACTGTATTTTGATGGGTGACCCAATATTCGAAATTACAATCGGGTTATGTCCGAGTAAAAGCCAGACTTTAAATTGCGGACATTCTTTTTACTGGTTTATAATGAAAAACAACTAGCATTAAAAATTTCACAATCCCCTTTTAATTAAGTATTGCATATGTTAAAATATTGCATCATGAAATGTGGTTTATTTGTGAAATTTACCTCTGTGAACACTGCTTGTTATTTGACAGTAATTTGCTGTGTACAGGTAGCTGTGAAATTTTCTCAGTGTCGCTTTGGATTACAGCCAAGATAAGAATTGAGTCCTTTTTTTTCCAAGTATATTTGGGCTGATACAAACTGCCTGATTCCCCATTTTTGCACGTCTCTGGAAACGTTGGTATGGTGTTGACTTTGGTCATTTCGGTAGATTGGTAACTAGGCATTTAACTGGTTCCAATACATCTTCACAGCAACTTTGCCAAATTTGGAAATTCAACTTGCAAAACATTTTATATTCTATTGATTTATTTGCGCAGAAACAGAAGGACAGAGATAAATTCAGACAAAAGCCGAAAAAAAGTTTAGACTCCTCAACTACAGTTCCTTCTCTGACTGTAACAACTGAAAAGGTGAGTTACAATGAGTATTAAAATGCAAATAGAAGTATGCATTCTATTTGTCATGGAATAAAACAAAATATTTACTGTATTATTTTTATAGTCAAATTTCAAACTATGCTTAGGTATCCTTGTCTTTATGCTGCACACCAAGGGAGTGATTTCCCACATGTGAGTAAATGTATTGACCTTGGTGATATGAGTTTATAATGGGATTTCTCAAGTCATTTCAGTGTTTCTAGTTTTGCACAAAGAAATCAATAAACTTAAAATACTGACTGACCAGTACGAAATATGCACTTGCCTGTCAAGCTTAGTAAATCTTACCCACAGAATGTTCCTCCTACCCCAAAGTGAGGGAAGCAACTAAACCTCAATATAAGTGATATTTATCATTCTCCCCATAAGGGTAATCCAGTAACACCCGAGAATCATATTCTAACGGATTTTGTTTTGTCTCCCCAAAGGCTGATCAAGAAAAACTCCAGAATAATATTCTACGTAAAAAAAACCAACTCAAAACATATAATATATTTGAAGGTTTGGTACAGGATTCCTTACCCTTGTTCAGGGGGATTCCTGTCCAGATACTTTGCAATAAGGTTCCCATAAGAAATGTATCCTTAATCGACATGAACAATTTATTGTCTTCCCTATTAGGGTAATCTAATAACACTCCAGAATCATATTCTAACTGATTATTGGATATCTCTCACCTGTTTCATTCGATTCTTACCTCTCTCACTGTCTCCCCATTGTTGCCACCAATGGGCGTCCCCCGGGGATTCTGTCCTTGGCATAGTACATCCAGGCTTAACTACGCCAACACCCCGCTTGTCAGCCTTCCCAATTCCTCCCTCGATAGGCTGCAGATCATCCAGAACTCTGCGACCCCATGTCCTCCACTGCTCCAAACTCCTTGACCCCATTCTTGCCCGAATCCATTGGCTCCCCATCACCCAGAGGATTCAATTCAAGATCCTGGTCCTCACCTTCAAAGCCCTCCACGGTATCACCCCACCATACCTTTATGACCTCCTAACGTCCACTCAGAGGGCTCCGGCCTCCTCCATGTCCCCCGACCCACCCATCCCACTGTTGGCGGGAGAGCTTTCAGCCACTTTGCCCCGAACCTCTGGAATTCCATCCTGCAGTCCCTCCGTCTCGCCCCCTCCCTTGTCTCCTTCAAGTCCTGCCTATTCGACAGTCCCATCGGTCACCCCAAATCCTCTCCTTTCCCTCCACTCTCCCCGATCCCGACCCCACTTGGGGTGTGCAATACTGACTGTCCAGCACCTCGGGACTTCTCCCAATGTGGAAAGTGCTATTCAAAAGTAATTTTGTTGTTGTTGTTCATTGCCTATTAATGAAAGTACAAATTCAAAATTTAATTGGAATGTGATAATTTATTTTTCATCTGTTCCCAGCACTTTGCAGGATTAGGATATTTATGTTCTGGCCGAGTTGACCCCTTTATAATGTGGTCATCTAGGCTTAAGTATCTCAGGTCTAGTGTTGAAAAGCAGCACAATAAAATGGTCAGACAACTGGTTTGTTACGTCTTAATTTTGAGGTGTTCATTTACTAGTGGTTCTCTTTTAGCATCAAATAACTTTTTCATTGTCTAACCATGCAATTTTATGCTCTGCATTCCAATATGGTTATTTTTAGACCTACACAAGTCCTAGCAGCAGTTTTATGCCTGGCTCATTGAAGAGGCTGGAAGAAACCACAGCTCGATTTACAAATGCAAATTTCCAGGAAGTATCTGCTCGCCCTTCAAGTGGGAATGAAGGTTCAGAGGTCAAAGTGTTGGAGGTCAAGGGGAAGAAGACTGGAGGTCACAACTCTAGTCAGAGGGGAAGGAAACCAGGCAATGGAAAGAATTCAGCTTGCGGGTCTGCAACAGGATCACTAAACTCTTTTCCCCAAGGTATGCTTAGAGTGACTACCAGTTGTCCTAACTGTTTTTGCTTTCATAATACTTCTAGCCATTTATTTTGTGATGATTGACTAGTAATTATCCTTTTTAAAAGAAGCTGTTTGCTTTTTGAGTCATTTCTCAGTTCTCATACGTTTATAGAGCACCTTTCACGTCGGGAAGACATCCCAAGGCACTGAACAATTAGGTCGGGGCCCGAGCAGGGGAGGAAGGGTCGTGGTAGGGGCAGGGGGATGGAGAGTAGGAAAGGGTGGGGGAGAGAGGATTAGGAGGGCAGCAGAAGGCACGGTCAAAGAGGAAGGTATTGAGACCAGCCTTGAAGGAGTTGAAGGGACTGCGGGATGGAATTCCAGAACGTGGGGGCAGGGAGGCTGAAAGCCTGGCCACCGATGATAGAGCGGTTCAGGTGGGGGACATAGAGCAGGCCAGAGCCTGCTGAACTGAGGGAATGGGCAGGCTGATAGGGAGACAGCAGGTCAAAGAGATAGCCAGGGGCAGGGCCGTGAATGGCTATGAAAATGAGGACACGGATCTTGAATTCGATCCTCTGGGTGATGGGGAACCAGTGGAGACGGGCGCGGGTGGGAGTAATGTGGTCGCAAAGCCTAGTGTGGGAGAGTACATGAGCTGCAGAGTTCTGAATAATCTGCAGCTTGTGAAGGGAGGAGCTGAGAAGGCCAATGAGAAGAGAGTTCCCATAGTCCACCTGCGCAACATTGCCAGGCTCCGCAACTATCTTACCCCCCACGCTGCCGAAACACTCGTGCACGCGTACATCACCTCAAGGCTGGACTACGGAAACTCTCTCCTCGTCGGCCTCCCCAGTTCCTCCATTCACAGGCTGCTGGTCATCCAAAACTCTGCAGCCCGTGTATTATCCCGCACCCGCCTCCGCAACCACATAACTCCCACCCTCGCCCGTCTCCACTGGCTCCCCATCCTCCAGAGGATCGAGTTCAAGATCCTCGGCCTCACCTTCAAGGCCTTACACGGCCTTGCCCCGCCCTATTTATCCAATTTACTCTCCCCCTACAAGCCCACCCGGACCCTCCGTTCAGCAGGACTTGGCCTGCTCCAAGCCCCCCGCCCGAACCGCCCCACCATCGGAGGCCAGGCCTTCAGTTTTTCTGCTCCGACTCCATGGAATTCCATCCCCCAATCCCTCCGTCTCGTTTCTTCCCTTTCCTCTTTCAAGGCTGGTTTGAAGACTCTCTTCTTCGACCATGCCTTTTGTTCCACCCCGAATTCTTCGACCTCCCCTACTTGTTTCACCCCTTCCCGTACACTCCCCTCCCAGCTCGGGTCACACGCCTCCTGTGCAGCGCCTTGGGACGTCCTCCCGACGTGAAAGGCGCTTTATAAGTGTAAGTTGTTGTTGTTGTTGTGAGCTTTGATGTGAACAAGTGCTTCGGCAGCATGGGGGTTGAGGCAGTGGCGAAGTCTGGCAATGTTGCGGAGGTGGTGGAAGGCAGTACCAGTCATGCTGCAGATTTGGGGGAGGAAGGACAGTTCAGGTTTGAACAAGATGCCCAGATTTCTGACTGGCTTCGAGAGAAGGAGGGAACAGCCTTGGATGCTGATGTTGCCAGTGCCTGAGGTACAGAGGTTCTGATGCGAGCCAGTCAGGAGGGCCTCAGTCTTGTTGATATTTAGTTGAAGGAAGTTGTCCCTCGTCCAGGACTCAATGTTGGACAGACACCCAGTCAGAATGCCAGTAGTCCTGGAGTCGAGGGTGGAAGCGGAAAGGTAGAGTTGGAATTGATGCACCTAAATTGTAAAGCTGATAGTGGTGTTATGGTAAATTCCTGATTAACCTTGGTTTAACCTGCCATTAGTAGTTCTTGTTGTCAATACCCTGGCTCCATTTATTTATATATTTATACAGATGCTTAACTTGCCACTCTGGATATCCCTTCACTGAACCCTTTTCCCTTGGAGTGATGGGTTTTCAAAACTATAAATGTATATTGACGATTTCTATGCAGAGACTTTCTACGATTTTCTGAATCTCTACGAATCCTGTTTTAAGTATTACAGTAAAATCCAGTTTATCCGTTACCCGATCAACCGGATTGCGCGACCTCCTTCCAGGGCAATTCCCCATTCCAGCAATCGCGAGTATGCTCACTTTGAGCATGCGCGCAAAGTGTGCACATGTGCACTTATTAAACTTACGAACTCTGGGTTTTTACCGATCATTTTACCGAGTGTGCTGGAATCTTTATTGGTAAGTATCCATACAATATTCTGTTACTATTTAGTATTATTAATATAGTATGTTTTAAAATAAGTAAATTTTTTGTGTTGGGTTTTCGGCAACTTGCCGCCCGATTATCCAACACAGTCAATTAGTCGACTCCCCCTGGAGGGTGCCGGATAAATGGGCTTTTATTGTATATACATATTGAGGTAAAAATTGCAGAATTCCTAAACTAATTCTGGTATTTAAAAAAAATTATTAAAATGCATTCCGAAACACCCTCAAACTTCTAAATAATGGCAGAAGTTATCACCCAGGTGAAAATCAATCCACTAGGGTGCAATCAATGGGTGCAATCAACTAGGAATTCAGGTAATTTTCCAAACACTAGAATTTGCTTTTCCATACTTTATTTTTAATCTATAAAATTAAACACATCATCTCTCATTGTTGTCTGGGCACATTGGTAGATTGGAAGCCAGGTGGGAGAGAAAATAATCAAATGTACAGCAAAAGAGGCATATTTAATGTAGGCCTTGAATGAAGGTGGGAATGAATTGAAGGGAATCACTTGGGAAATGGAGTTCCAGAGAGTGGGATAGATTGACTGGAAAATACATCCACAGTCCTGGAGTGGATAGAGTGGGAGACTTGAAACAGGCAAGTGTGTTCTGAGCAAAGGAAATGTTGGGGTTCTAGGAGGACTCAGATATAGGCTGGGATGAAGCTGTGGAGGGAATTAAAGGTGAGAATTAAGATTTAGAATTTGATTTGCTGCGGAATGGGGAGCAAAGAAAAGGAGCGGGCAATGGGCTCATAGAGTCTGGTGATCCTACATCCAATCCTTTCTTCACATTTCAACACGACCTATGCACCATCCAGCATCTGTCTTCGAACAGTACAGTGATCTAGAGCAGGAACCTTGATGGTTCTCAAATTTAAATATTGACTTTTAGATTTGTAAGCTGCAATCTGTAGATACAGTTTTGACTACTTGGCCTAAGCCACTACTCCAGAGCTGCCAACCAGTACGTTTTTGCTGTATTTAGTACTGTAAATTGAAGTAAATACAGCAGTGCGATTTTTCTTGGTAAAATATGTTTTTTTACCCGACAAAAAGCTCAGTACGTGGTTACATGCATTCTACACACACAGGGCCCTATGGAAAACACAGTAAAAGCACATAAAACATACCTGGGGACAGGGAGAGTAAGTTTGGGCCAGGGTCTGCAGCAATCAGACAGTCAGACAGGGTGTCTGACCTACAGAGAAAGAGAGAGATAAAGGACGGGAGGTGCTGTCTGACGGACTTACACAGAGGTAGCCACATGGGGAATAAATACAGGTTAACTGTGTTAACCTTAATCCTAAGAGAGATGCGCTGTCATTGGTTAATTGCAACATCGCATCTGGGTCCTAGTGCTGTACGCTGTAGGTACTGGACAAAATACTTTTTTTTACTACAAAATACTGTTTTTAGCTTTCAGGAGTACTTTTTTTTGTTAAAAAAATGGTTGGCAGCTCTGCTATTCCATCTCGGATGTGTTTAATGTTCTTTCTTATAGAAAGATTTAGAGTCCGTTACAATTTATTTGTGTAGCCTTGGCAGTTCTAAATATTTTGTTTTCTTGCAGGCAGTCTGTTGGGAACCGCCAGTAGTGTAAAGTCACCTTCTGGCAGTTCAGTTCAATCACCGCAAGAGTTAGATCTGCGAAATGATACTTGTGTTCATCCACAGCCATCCTCAACCAGAGAGACAATTAAAGGCGAAATTGTAGAGCAAGAAGGGACCTTGATAAACATTAGTCCTTTACTGATCCTCCCATCCACATCTTCTGGGCTTTCCCAAACAAACATTGAAAACTCAAAACATTCTGAGAATAGTCATGGAGATTATGGTATCTCTGATGCTGCTGGTATTACTTCAAGTGGAGCACCAGGCTTTAAAAGAGCACAGGCTTCAGTTATGGAGGAAGAGACGATAAAAGAAAAGAAGAGAAAAGGGAGTAAAAAGTACAAGCATGGGCCTGGAAGACCAAAGGGGAGTAAAAATAAGGAAAGTATTTCCCAGCACTCAGTTTCCTCTGCATCACCGTCATCATCATCATCTGTGACATCAGCTGCTGGAAGTGTGGCAAGTGCAAACCTCCAGAAATCTCCTTCATTACTGAGGAACGGCAGTTTACAAAATCTCAGTGTCAGCTCATCTCCAGCTGGGTCAGGTGAGTGTTTGTCAACCTTGAATAAGCAGTTTGTTATATCCATGTTGCGAAATGGTTCAGTAACTAAGCAAGAATATTTTGATGATCAATATTGCTTGCTTGGAGAAAGGAAGATTTAACCTGTAGAAGAATTAATCCGGTACATTTGATCGTATTGCTTTCCATCTTGACTGTATCCTAAGTTTTCTCAATCTTATCCACAGTCGCCTACTAAACACAGTTTTTCTACTTTATAGTGTATCCTGTGAAGTACATTCCGATGTCATCTTGGCGTTACACCAAATTATAGTGACATCAATTTATAGCCAGTTTTCAACAATAGTTGGATTAGGGACTTTTTTTCTCCACCATAATAAAATACTTTTTTTTAAATTGAAAGTTGATTGGTGAATGATTTACCCAATTTAAAGGAAATCAGAACTTTTTACAGCTTCTTAGATGTCTTGTGAATCAACATACCCAACTCGCATCTGTATCTAATTACCTGGTTGCTCACTCCAGCTGAAGGAGCCAGTATAAAATCTTGGTATTTTGTTTGATCCTCACCATGACCAAGCCTGCTTCCCTCATATTTATAACATTGTCAGCCTCTGTCATGACATCAGGAGGCTGATGTTGTGACAGAGGCTGGCAGTATTATGAAGCCCTCATCCATGCTTTGTAGTCTCCAAGCTTAATTTCTCCAAATCCCTGCTCACCTGTTTCTCCAGTTCTACAATCCCCAGATTCTCCCTTTGTCTGCATTCACTCTATCCTCACCAGGTTCCACTTTCCCGTTCATGGGCAAGTCTATTTCTGCAACATACAATATGGTCAGCACATTGGTTGGAATATGCCTGATCTGAACAAGCACTTAGATTTTGTATGTTCAATATTTTTGTAGTCCCTTAAACCATGGCCTGGTAGACAATTGACTGAATTCAAAGTCAAGAGCTGTAATGGTAATATTCCTTGCATTTGATGTAGCACTTTTCACATCTTCTAGACTTCTCAAAGTGCTTCGCAGAATATGCTGTAAAGTGAATTAACTGTATATTTGTGGGCGAAACGCTGCAGCCAATTGAAATGACCAAAAAATATTTTGGAGGGATTATTGTTAGGCGTAATCCCCTAAGGAAACTTGCCCAAGATTTCACCCTGCCTGGAATTGAACCCAAGTGTCTTGCTGGCAAGGCAAGTGCTCTAACTACTGGTCTACAGGACTCCACACTATAAAATTGCATTGGATCCATATCACTAGCATCATTCATGCATTAATGCACAAATACATGTTTATGCCATACTTTATTTCTGAATGTTAAATGTTGGCCTGTTTGCCACCTTATTCAAAAGAGATGAAAGTTATGTGAAATAAGATATCTGTAACTATGGATCAGATGAAATTCCTATTTTATTTAAATTAGGATAATTTCACCCAAACCTTTACCAATATTTTTTGCCAGCATTAACTGCTTTGAAAATGTAAATAATTCTAAATGATCATTATGATTGATGTACTTAAATTTCATCTGAAATGTTACTGAGGATAGTAAAGTTTTAAGTGAGGGTCCAAATTTCTTGGTTTGTGTTTTGATTTTGAAATAGCATTTAGCCGATGAAATAAGATTACAGTGGGTTAATTCAGCTAAAATAGAATCAGTAAAGATGATTTTACCCTTGAACCAAAAGGAAAAATCGAAGTAGGCTTTGGTGCTACAGGCCAATATTTCAAGAAATACTGCTATTTCTGCTGAGTACGTCATTGTAGAAACCTAAACAATTTCTATATGCACTAGTACATTTGAACAAAAACAAGTGTCCCAAATGCATTGAATGTTGAGCTGACTGAAAGTAGCAACTTGTAATTTTGTCACCACTTTAATAAGCGTTGTCAAGGTTTTTGAAAAAAAATTGTCATCGCAATTTCCTCCCCTCCCCACCCAGACTCCTGCCCAGATTGTACGTTCCTGTTTAATTTGTAACTTTTGTTTTAAATAGACAGAATATTTATAGTGACTTGAATCTGCATGCTTCAGGAAATTCAAATTAATTAGATGTAAAAATTCATGAATCATCAAGTTTTAATGCATGTTCTGGGTCAACAGCAGGCCAGTCTTACATTAATGTAGTATATGGTAACTCAAGAAACCATTGTTTTCATCCTCACTTTAATGACATTTGAGGCAAAATGATATAAAGCACAAGGAAACAAGGTTTTTAATACATTTTGCTAAGCCATTTTCTTCGAATCTTTAGTAATTTAGTGGTGTATTTTTTGAATTGATAAAACCTCCTAACCGGGCTGGGCGTGGAGTCCTGTAGTTCGATGGTTAGAGCACTCGCCTCAGAAACATGAGACCTGGGTTCAATTCCCGGCAGAGCAAAACCTTTGGTAGTTTCCTTACTCCACACACCTGATAATAATTCTTTAAGAAAAACAATTGGTCACTTCAATGCATGATGTGAGATACTGTTGTGCACAATTGACTGCCACACATTTAGTCAATTAGCTTTACTGTATATTCTATGAAGCACTTTGAGACATCCAGAAGACGTGAAAAGTGCTATATCAAATGCAAGGATTATTTATTATTAAAGGGAGAAAAGGAGGTTAGTGGGATCTCCTATGGGTTGAACTGGCGTCCAAGATGACCTCAATTGAATAATAATCCTTGGTTTGATATAGCGCCTTATCTTTTAAGATGTCTCAAAGCGCTTCCCAGAATATACTGTAAAGTGAATGGACTTTTTTTATGTGGGTGAAACACAACAGCTAATTGTGCACAGCAATGTCCCACAAACAGTCGTGGATTTAAGTGACCAATTTTTTGGGAAGAATTACCCCTAGAAAAGTGATTTGCCAATCGACTAACAACCAGGTTACTACTTACTGCTAGGCAAACGGGCGTGCGAAGAAAGGAAACTTGGCCAACATTTTGCCCGACCAAGAATTGAATCCAGGTCTCTCGCTAGCGAGGCAAGTGCTGTGACCAGGATGTCCCTGTAGGAATATTGGAATCAAGAAAATTTTCTGCGCTGGTCTTTGGTAGTCTGGTTCCTAAACCAGGTGGGTCATCTAAGGACTCCCAAGGCACTTCCGATGACAGTCTAGCCAACCAGGCTGGCCCATCTTCTGGACTTGAGAGGACATGGAGGCAGGAATGCTTTACTTATGACTCCAGTTAACCTTGCAGGCCTTGTTTTCTCCTGGGGCCTTGGCTGCCTTTTTAAAAAAAAAAGGTAAACACAGTACACCCCTCGAGGAAAAGAGTGCATACCAATCGACACACAGATTTCCATACATTGTAGACCTGCATCTGTGGAAATCTGGTTTGAGTACTCTTCAGTATAGTGATGGCTTTGACATGTCTGGCATGTGCCAGACACCCAGCTGACCAAACAAAAATCTTTTTTTAAATTATAAAACCTAGGTATGTTCAGGTATGCTTGAGGAACCATTGCTGAAGCATTTTGTAGCAAATCGTATTCAATTGGATTGTCAGTTAAGATCTATAAAACTAACTCTCAAAATCACAAATGTAATAACTTTATAAACTTCATTATTTGGAAAGCGCCGAACCAACTCGTGAGCAATGGTGTCTTTTTGGTTTCTACTCGGCCCCTTTCCCAAAGGTCACTTTGCCTGGATCAATGTCTTTCAACCTGAGGGTCGCAATCCCAAATTAGTTCACCAGAATTTGTCAAAAGAGTTGCGAGTAGCTTTAGAAAAATATTGCATGTGTGTTTTTTTAAATGAATGCCACTTGGGCTACACTGTGTGTAAACGATGTGCAGGAGCTTCCACTGCATGAACTGCAAGCTCTAAAATCTCGACGTTCCACAACAACTGGTGATTGTAAAGCTCGGTCCGCCACGTGTCTTGGCCAGCTGATAATTAGAAAGGCGATCCATTGAATTACACAAACTGCCCCCACTCCGCTCAGCAGGCTCCAGCCTGCCTCATGTTCCCCCACCCCACCATCGGTGGGTGAGCTTTCAGCCACTCTACCCCCAACCTTTGGAATTACACCCCGCAATCCTTCTGCATCGGCCTCTCCCTAGCCTCCTTTCAAGTCCTGCCTCGAGACCCTACTCTTTGATGTTGCCATTAGTCACCCCCTTCCATCCGCTCTTCCCTCCCTGACTCCAGCTCGGGTCCGAAACACCGACTGTCTAGTGCCTTGGTTACATCTCCCAATGTGAAAGGTGCTATACAAGTGTAATTTTATTGTTGTTATTGCCTGTAGTGGTTGTTGAACAACAACTTGGATTTATATCGTACCCTTCACACAGGGTAGAGTGCCAGAGTGCTTCACAGTGACGGAACACAACGCCGAGAACGTGGAGAATTTAGAATCTGAGGTTCTTGCGATTATGTAATAGTTATTGCAGGTGCCAGTGATGAACCAATCAAATGCAACATACCATCATTTTTCTGTAAGAGTTTGGAGTGTATCTTAGTCAAGAGAAGCAAGGCTTGTAATCAGTGAAAATAGACTGTATGTTGAGCATGACTTTGGATTGTGCTGGCTACAATTACATTAAACGTTGAGAAACCCAGCAAAGAAAAGCAAGCATGGTATTTTAATATTTGCTGCATTTAGTACTTATTAGTATTTATATGTCTATTATACCATGGGTAGGAAATATTTAGAAAACTAAATTTGTTTTTGCACTAATAAACGCTATTTGTTTTCATGGGCCAAACTTTTGATTAAAATCTCTGTCCAGTCATTTGGGACGTCCTCCCAACATTAAAGGTGCTCTACAAATGTAATTTGTTGTTAATAGGTTGCAACAGGCCATGAAGATTTTTAAATGCTCCAAAGCCCCAAAAGGCGTAGAAACCCTTTTCTGGAGTGACTGACCAACATCATTGTGCTACCGTCTCATTATGGCGAGGGCAGCAGTCACTTGATTTTAAATAATATGGAAGTAGAAGGGGTGTCGGTGCACTGCTTGATATTTTATTCTATGATAAATCCCCCTTATGTGACTGAAGAGTCTGTCAGAATACCAAAACCATCCTTTAATTACAGCGCTTTCAGACGTCCTCCCAATGTGAAAGGCGCTATACAAATGTATTATTGGATAGCATCAAGCTGTTGTTCTGGCATCAACCACCTTTGCAGTGATTAATTGTCATTAATTACCAATTGGCACAATTGGTAGCATTTTCACCTCTGAATCACGATTGTGAATTCAAGACCCACATCGAGACTTGGAGCTGGTGGTCATTTTAATTAAATTTTTTGGACTCAAAACTAAAAAAAAGGTTTGCCCTTCATCTTGAACTTCTGTTGGCATACAGACAACATGGACATTGAAATAGTCAAATAAAATATTTGCTAGTTTGATACTGTTTTCTGGAATACCTAAAAGTTATCCTTGAAATGAAATTCTCTTCATTCTTGTTTTAATACTGCCCATTTTTCCCCCCAAGACGAAATGTGCTTCTTAAAGTGGCTTTGTTTATTTGATCATAATGATGGCCTGTAGCGCCTTGAATGAGACAACCTTAATCGATGGTTGTGCAAGCATTGGAATTAATGACCCTGGGTTTGAGGTCTGGTTCAGAGTCAAATTGTTTAAGGAATTCCTTCATCAATCACGTGGCCTTAGACGTGCCCTCTTTGGACGTGTGCTGGTGTTTCCAAGGTTTCAATAAGATCTACAGTGTTCACATTTTTGCACTTGTCAAAGACCTATTGTTCAATATCTTTTAACGCCTGTTTGTACTGTTTCGGGTGGGTGGGGGCTCGGGAGGGACAGTCAGAAAGCATTCTAGACTAGGTGTTTTAGCAAGGGCCTGCTGGTAAACCTAGTAGATGATCATTTGAAACCGGATAAGAAAAATCCGCGGATAAAATTTCATGTGCTGAAAAACATATGTTTTTACATAGGATTAATTAAATAAAATTTCCAGTTTATATAAGCACCTTTCATACTATTACTACTTCTACTAATAATAATCCTTGCATTTGACCTAGTGCCTTATCACGTCTTCTGGATATCTCAAACAATTCACAGAATATACTGTAAAGTAAATGGACTATATATAGGCGAAATACGGCAGCCAATTGCACACAGCAGTGTCGAACAAACAGTCATGGATTGAAATAACCAATTTATTATTTACAGTATTTACTTTGAGGGATTATTATCAGGTGTGTAGAGTAAGGAAACTTGCCCGAGGTTTCGCCCTGCCTGGAATTGAACCCAGGTCTTTCGCTTGTACCGCGTGTGCTCTAACCACTGAGCTACAGGACTCCACATTTGCGTTGGGAAGATGTCTCAAAGTCCCATTCAGGATTTACTGTAAAATGCAGTGACTGCTGTATATTGGCTAAAGTGGCAGTTAACTTCCACACAGCAATGCCCCCAACTAGCCAGGAAGTGAACAGCCCAATTTTTTTTGGAGGCTTGTTAATCAAGACACCGAGCGAAATTCCCTTCTCTTTTTGAATAGTGCCAAGGGATGTTTAATCTCTCTTAAAGACATATCAAGCCTTTATTTGATGCTATACAAGTATAATTTTGTTGTCTCATCTGAAGTACGGCACACATTCCCAGCAATGTACAGTATTAGGAGTGGCAGCTTAGATATCAGTTCTAAGTGCAAGGGTGGGCTTAAACTCACAATCTTTTGACTCTGTGATTAAAGTGCTACTAAATAAACCAAGCTGGGATTGAATCTATCTTGTTGATTAGTAATTTCTGATTTTTAAAAAAAATTAAAGAAGATAGAGATTTGTGAATTTCTCCCTGAATTTTGAATCCAAACAACTTTAAATTTTGCATCTACTTTGTGAATACTTGAGAGAAACAAGTTTCAAGGTATATTTAGTGCAGAATTTTAAACTGAAATGTCTTCAACCTATGTTTCTATTCTACTTAGGAATTTACACAAATAATGAATTGCCAGTTTCACTGCAGAATGCAGCACCAGGGACAAGCTGCAGCACTCCCCTTTCTGGTTCTATTTTACCAACACAAAACACAACTTATCCACAACAGATGAATGCATTCCCAGTAGCCACTGTTTCTGCTTCAACTACCGTTACTGCAACCCAGGTAAGACAGTTCACTATGGTCTATGGGTTTAGTAGACTTTTGTATAGCCAAGGAGAAAGCCATTTGAATTTTTTAAGATATTCTGCACTGAGTTAGCTGATCTATGTTGGGATACAATTGGCCTCATCCACACCTGTCTTAGTCTATGGAACAAAAACATTGGGCAGTGATTTCTTGTTCCTCACTGCTAATTAGTGACCCTCTCCTGGAAAATTGGTCTATGTGATGATTGGGACGAGAACAGGGATTGGTCTTGTCTATAATTTCTTACCGAATCGCCTGTTAACATTCACTGTGTCCCTTTAATATATGCATGTTCCCGTTCGGTGATAATATCTGTCCCTCTCATCTCCGACTTTTTCTACCCCCCCCACCTCTACCCCCACACACACACACACACACACTCTTGACTTCCCTCTCCGACTTCTCTTCCCCGTCCTCTCTCTGACTTCTCTCCGACTCCCCTCCTTTCCGACTTCCTCCTCCTCTTGGTTTATGTTCTCTCTTCCCAATTGCTCACTCTTTTGTGCTCTCTCTCACTCTCGCTGTGGCTCCCTCTCCTTACGAGCCGTCTCTCTGCCTTCTCCCTCCCTCTTTCTCTTTGCCCCATCTTCTCCTCCCTCTTTATGAGCTCTTTCCTTCTCTGCCTCCCACCCTCTCTCTGTGGGGTCGCCTCTTCCCCCTTTCTGGGGCCTCCCCCTCTCTGGGGCCTCCCCTCACTCCCTCTCTCCTAAAGGGGCCCCCATCCTATGGGGTTCTACGGCTCACGTTCTCATCTGAAATAAACTCCACACCCCCATAACACCCCAGGGTTGCACCCCGCATTGATGCAGAACAAATTGTCACACTCGACTACAAATCACTCCATCCCCTAGCTCCCTCCATATATTTCCAACCTGAATTTATAGTTTCTAATTGATAATTAGATAATTGATTATTAGATAATTGTCACATATAGTTCTTAAGATTACCAATGGATCGTCGAGCACCAGGTATTTAATATGTAAATTGTGTTTGCTCCATACAGTACTATGGTAAATGAAAACGAACCTAAATTGAATGAAAATATTTGGTAACTTATTCTGCTTTGTTGAATACAGTACTGTAGAAAGTTACTGCTGTTAAAGTTCCTTCAGTCTGAAGTCAATGTATAATTTTTATGCACAGTTTTGCTGATTAGGTTTGATTAAAAGTTTATTTAATCAATTTATAAACCTAAAAATTCTGGTTGGGATTTACACATTGAGGTTATGAAATAAATTGAGGTTATCTAATTAGTAACCATGTAACTTTTGTTTCTTTCAGTGACGTGATATAATATAAATATTATATAATATAGATCACAAATTAAGTTTTAATTAAGTAATGGACAACCTCACATTTGGAAATCCAAGCTGCCATACAGCAATTCCGTTGACCTAAAAAATAAATTAGTAAACCCTTTTATTGCATCTTAGGCCTTGCTTTTAAGTATACTAAAAACTGTAATATTGCCATTGCAGCCTTTTTAGCCCACTAAATGGCAAACTTTTTTAAACTATTTAGGTTGCCACCAAGCATTTATAATCCCTATTTAATGGCAGACATTAATTATTGATTATTGGGTTTGCTTTTAAAGTGGCATGGGTATGAGATCAAAGCTTTTTTGAAAATCCTTTATAATTTAACAATCTGTGAAAATACTAGAAACACAATTAATAGTGGTGTTTTCTTGTGAAACGATTGACACAAATAAAGCAGAGGAAAGTTTTAAGGAATGCCAAAAATATGATGTCTGGTTTTTCATGTGACTGCTGAATTGAGATTCGCAAAAGATAGAAGCGAAACATGTTTTATACTTCATAGTTATGCTTTTCTTCTGAGAGTGAAAGGAATTTATAGCTGCAGGGAAAATTCTTTTACAGCACGTGACTTGATTGAAAGAACAAAAGAACCATAGATGTTAAAAACTCAATCTAAATTTTCTTCCAATCAAAATGTGCACTTTTTCTGTTTTACTTTAGCAGTTTCTTTATGTACAATGAACACACATATAACTAAAGCACTGTCAGCCATTGTAAGATGCCACATCACTTTGACTTGCAGTAAAAGCGTGATATGGCGCTGGTTTAGCTTGGCTTATCTTGTGCTGCTGTAGCAACCATCAGTCTCTAGGCAACTGAAACACATTGACCTCTTCATTGAACTGAGTGTAGCAGTACTTCAATTTAGCTGCTGGAGACAATACTGATGGTGTTGAATGTGGATGGCATGCTGTCAGATGCATGGTCAGGTTTTCACTTGCATTGCAGTTTCATCTTGGTCAATGTTGGGAAGTAAATGTTCATCGCATGGGCAAAATACTTTTATCTATTATTTGATTGTCACAAAATCCATTAAACATGGGGCTTAAAGTTTAAAGCGGAACATATGAAATACTGTACTCGAGTTATGCAACTACTTTAGTCCTTGATAGATATCAAATGTAATGCATCAAGGGAAAATGTAGAACTGTAGCAAAACTGATTATCTTTAATATTTTCACAATGTATATTTGCTGTTTATGAAATGGATCGAAAGAACTAGATTGGAAAGCCCACAAGGTTTGAAAACTTAAAAGTGTTAACTAATTCAGTCAGCTTGAATATTAAGATCTTGGCTCTTCCTGTAGGGGAAAACATACTATGAACAAAATTAATAACCTGAAGATTGTGTCCTTAGAAAGAAAGCGTCTTGTATAATAAAAGACCGTTTATCCGTGACCCAATCAACCGTAACTTCCGTACAACCAGCAGCTCAAAAAAGGTCCCCATTCGATTAACCGGAAATTATCTGGCAGAATTAAAAAAAAATTAAATCAAATTTTCTTTTTGTATGTTTTCGGCTGAATATCCGGCATGTGGTTTAACCGGCATTGGCCAGGTCCCAAGGGTGCTGGATACAATTTGGTTGTTCTTGATTGTTTAATGATGTATTCTTCAAGACCCAACTCCTCTTCAACCGTGCTTTCGATCAACCTCCTTCCCCAATTCCTACCCCCAGCTCAGATCCAAAATGTTGTCTGACCAGCACCTTGAGACATCCTCACAGCTATACAAGTGTAGTTTTGTTGTCAATTAATTGCTGTAGTACAGGGAATAAAATCGAGCAATATAATAAAAATGTAAATGTTATATAAATATCAAGATAATTGCAGCAAGCCATTCCTTTGCCTTTTCATTAACATCATTTATATTAAATCTCGGGATTTGCTACTGCCATTAATACTTCTGCCTCTGAGTCAGAAGGTTGTGGGGTCAAGCCCCATGTTGGGGCATGGAATCGCATAGTCTTAAGTCAGGGTGGTCCAACTGGCGGCCTGGGGGATGATTTCATCCGCTGAACCTTTCCAACTTCATTATCCCAACGAGCAAACGCAGGCCATGAAAGGCCCCAAGCCAATCGGGAGATGGTCATCAGGGAATCGGGCTCTGTCTGACAACAGGACTGTCCAATCAGGATGAAATATTGCTTATGCAGATGCTGGATGTTTCTCAAGTCTGGCCCTCAGCAGCAAACCTGGTCTAAGATAACATTCCAGTGCATTGCTGGGGGGTGGGTGGGGAGTGGGTGTTGCATTGTTGGTGGATCCGAGCTTCAGATGAGATGTTAAAACCCATCTGCATGTTAAACCTGCATGTTTAGGTGTACGTTAAAGATCCCATGGTACTACACAGTGGGTAGTTTCTCCTGGTTTTGTAGCCAACAATTCTCCAAATAAAAATTGGTCACTCACTCCATGGCTGTTTCTGTTTGGTAGTTTGTGTTGTGTTGAGTCCATGCTTGTCTTGTGTTTAAATCCTTCCACTCCTCAAGACCCTCCTACCTCTCTAACCTCCTCGCTCCTCCCAGCAGTACCCGCTGCATCCACTCTACTGGTTCCATCCTCCTCCTTGTCCCCCGAATCCTCCGCCACCCGGCTTAGAGGGCACTATATAAATGCTTGTTGTTGTTGTGGACATTACCAAGCACAAAGTGGCTGCTGTATTTCACCCACAAAATACACAGTAATAACACTTTAAAATTTATTGTGTGAAGCGCTTTGAGAGCTCTGGGTACATAAGACGCAATATCAAATGCAGGGATTGATTAAAGGATTTATAAGAAAACCGATATAGGAACTATTGAGATCCAAATTCTGGTATTTGAATTTGAATAAATGCAGTTAGGAACAAAATGAACAATTGCTCATTTTAACCAGTATAATAATACTTGCATTTGATATACCACCATACCGCGTCTCAAAGTGCTTCACAGAATATACTGTAAAGTGAATTGACTAATTTTGTGGGAGAAACTGTGGGTATAGAAGTGAACAACCTAACAATTGTCAGAAGCAGGAAAGAAAATGAGTAGTTTCTGACTGAGGGTTATTAGAAATATGAAGCAGATGTGTGGATAGGGATTCTTTGTGGGGGATGATGGTAGTTGCTATGACTAGTGCAGAAGTTAGAGTAATTTTGTGTGAAAAATATAGAGGAGACTTGAGTACAAATCTGGTACAAATCCAAACAATCATTGGCAATGAACCAAAGATGCTTCCGCATGTGTCAGACATCTTGGCTGACCAAAAACAAATCAAGCTGCAGAAGTATAATCTTATAGGATTAAATAAAGTGGTCAGAAGATCCTGATCCAAAATGTAGTTGACATTTTCTCATTTTGTTTCCAGTAGATTATAGCATCACTCTTCACTACTTTTGTAAGTGTCTGCAAAACAAAACATGTTTAACACATTAATTTAACACATTAATAATCCGTCCAAAAAACTCACTTTGATAAAAATTGGTCATTTCAATCCACGACTGTTTGTGGGACGCTGCTGTGTGCAATTGGCTGCCACCTTTCGCCCACATATACAGTCAATTCATTTTACAGTATATTTTGTGAAGCACTTTGAGACGTCGATAAGATGTGAAAAGTGCTACATCAAATGCAAGGATTATTATTATTATTACTTCCCCTTTAAGTATTTACATCATGGAAGCATAGCATATTAAGGACATGATGGATTTGTACATTTATTCAGTCAGTCTACTTTTACACTACCTATGAAGAGCTTTGTATGTGCCTCCCAACATGAAAGGCATATCAAAAGCAAGGATTATAATGTGAGCAGTTTTGTTTGGTAATGTGTTAGACACATTGATGAAAGCCTGGGAGTAAATAGATATGAAATTTAATTTATGTTGTTTTTTGGCTGGAAGCAGTATTGTTATATCTCACTATTGTTTACCCCACATGCAAGTATTATTATTTTGGAGTGAAATCAAGAGTTAGGTTTTCACCCGAAGGGTAGTGAAAATCAGCAACACTCCCAAAAGGCTGTGGATGCTGGATTCATTCACATTTTTAAAATGGTTAGATATTTGTTGGGTCATGGTTTCAAGGGATTTGGGACAAGGGCGGGTATTTGGAGTTGACGTACAGATCAGCCCTGATCTTATCGAATGGCAGAACAGGTTAGATCGACTGAATGGCCTACTCCTGTTTCTATGTTTCTCTTTGCCCTGAGTTTATTGCTAGCCAATTGAACTCTCCTGAAGAGGCTAGCCAACAGAACTCTCCAAGGGAAGAATAACGTGGGATATTTATAGAATTGGATGATAATTCTAGCATTTTATACTATTGCTCTTTCAATGTTATTCCATTATGTAATTCATTAAATTGTAAATAATGGTGAATTAAATAACTTGTTGGATTTGCTCAAGCTGCAAGATAATCAGATTTTGATTATCTTGATTATCAGTTTATGTTTGAATCAGAACATAAACTGATCAATGAAATACTAACTCTAATGCCACTTTTATATTGTGGCTCCAGAGTCTAGCAATACAGTGGATCTTGACCAAAGATACTGTCAAAACAAGAGCTTTTAAAAGCTTGAAAATAGAAGCAAGACCCAAGATTTGGGAAGAGTTCTGGAGGGTGGATGAAGGCTTGCAACTGATTGAGAGATGGACGGATGTAGCAAATTGATACTAGATTAGAATCAGAAGAATGGAGTAAAGGGCAAGGGAATATTTTGTAGATTTATAATTCTATAAGGACAAGGATCTTAGTCAAATTGCTGAAGTATAGCAAACTGGTAGAGTTGTTGAGAAAAATACTTTTTTGTGAAGGGTAGTGTTGGATGGAATTTCGACTGCAGATTTTGGTTATGTTGGAATTTCTGGAGTATGATGGAACTGGGAAGGTTACCAGTGTGTTCAGTGGGGCATTATTGATGGCTTCTACAGTAGTGGGAGTGAGTTGACAGCAATGTTCTTGGGGTTGAAGAAGGCAATCTGAGCAATGGACTGCATGTGAGTGTTGGGTTTTAAATATGGCTAAGGATCAAAAGAATGCAAATCTTACATACCAACTGGTTAAATCTCAGTGAACAGCTATAGAGGATGTGGTAGACTGAGCCAGATGTGGAAAGGTGATGCTGGCAAGAACCTAAGAAAATGACTTCAGTCATCTTGACATTGAGCTGCGAGATGCTGAGGCTCATCCAAGAATTTGATGCTGAATAGCTTGGCTATGAATATTTTTTATGTTGTCGTCGTCCCAACAAAAAAAGAGAAAAACACCATAGCTACAAAACCTATCGAACTGATAATAATAATAATAATTCTTGCATTTGATATAGTGCTTTTTACATCTTCTAGACATCTCAAAGGGTTTCACAGAATTTACTATAACGTGCAACAAACAGAAATCGCTGGGAACACTCAGCAGGTCAGGCAGCATCTATGGAGAAAGGAAAAGTGAGTCAACCTTTCGGGTCCATGACTCTTCGACAGAACCCCACTGTAAAGTGGATTGATTGTATATTTGAGGGCGAAACGCGGCAGCCAATTGCGCACATCAGTGTCCCACAAACAATCTTGGATTGAGTGACCAAATTATTATTGTTCTTTTTTAAGACTGACGTAGACTTCACAAAGAGAAAAGCCACATGAGCCAGCTATTGAAGTACAGGTCTGTGCCCTGAGTTCTCAGGAGATGAAGTGAGAAAAATGGAGCCAGGAAATAGAACTTTTTAAAATATATATTTTTATGAAATTATTCTTCTGATAATACTTATTCTTAACTGATGAAAATCAGGTTGGATTTAGATAATTTCTTCACAGATAATGTTTTTGTACACTTATGTTAATGGGGTGGGGTATTGATTATCTATTATTGAAGGTATATTGTGCTACATATATATTGCATCCTGTTCTATTATTCTTCTCAGAACATTGATATCATGACCATTAAATGTAGAGGTCCTGTTGGTAATCAATCTCTCTCAGATTTATTTCCCCTATATATGGCCACATATAAATATGTACTATAAATTCAGTTTCATTTAACAATTTATTTTTCAGTAGCAGTACTCCTTAATTTGTATTAATTTCTTTGCACCAATTGTACTGTTAATCCTCAGTGCAATTATCTCTCTGGGTTAGAATGTACTTGAGACGTTCTATTATTGCTTGCCTAAACCTTTTTATGTATTTGAAAGGAAATTAAGGTTTAGATAATTATTTCAGAGAAAATGTACTGTTTCTGCACACTTTTATGTTAATGGGAGTGGGGTATTGATTAACTATTATCTAAGGTGCATTGTGCTACATATTGCATCTGGTTGTTCAGCCCTTCCTTGTGTCATAGTATGAATGAAAGAAAGTTCAGTCATGGTTTACCACAATCTAAACCCTCCCCCTTCTTTATGTAAGTCCTTCTGTGGGCATTTCAGCATTAGCCTAAACAATGGGTCTGAATATGTTAAGCCCCTAACAATTAGGGAGCAGTTTGGGGCATTGAGTAATGTCCAATGATGCAATTGAACCTGACAGCTTCAACAGCCATCCTGCTCATGGGACCTGAAAGTTGTTCACACTTGGTTTCATCTCTCATCACACGCTGAGTATTAAAACCCTGCTGGTGGGGGAACTCAGAAAGAAATGGGGCCGGTTGTCAGGAGACCATGCTTAGTGCATAACTTGCATGGGACACTGGCTAAGAGGAAAATACTTCTACCGTTTGTGTTTTTAACATAATGGCTACTAAAATGATAAATTTACTGTTGATTTTAAATTATTTTTTCAAAATTGTAAAATTACATTGTCCTTTTGCATTTCTTCTAAGTCTAAAATACAGTGACTGATCTAATAAAAAATGATGAGCTATCAGAATATAAATTTACTGGAAAATTATTTTATAAGCAACTTTGGATGTATGTATTAATAGGAACGTGGCATTTTTTTATGTTTCTTAATTGTATTCTGTTATTGGGACTAGAATTAAAAATAAATGTATGAATTGAAGTGTACTTTCAAAAAAATTACTAAATTTTATGAACCAAGCCACCTATCTCAACAGCTTCCATTAATTTTTTTTGCAATATTGCAGGGTTTGTGATGTCTCCAGGTATCCTACTACTAGAGGTCATGTCAGGATATAGCATGAGAAAACCCTTCTAGAAGTTGTATTTATGGCTGATAGGCTTAGATTGAAGGTGATTTACTATGTATAGTAAACCTTTGTACCAAATATAGAAAACTTTAGATTCTAGGATTGTTTGTTTAAACATGAGGCTAAGCCTTTTGATCAATTGATGGTATCCCATTCTGTAAACATTTTTTTCCAGTTCTTTGAAGTCAGCTACTTTGAGCCTGGTTAACTCCTCATTGGACATTGCCTAACTTTTCGCGGATGTTCACTCCTAAGAAGAGCTCAACAGCTGCTTATAAAAACACTGTTACTGACTGACCTGCAAACGTGCATTGCCCCTGCTGGTTATAATTGGTCTAAGCAGTTTTTCGTAAAATTCCTGAACACTGCTACTTTTGAAATGTAGTTTTGCAGTTTTTATGTTGTGCAATCCTAAAAATGTTCATTGGGTGAGGGGGTGGGAGGGGATGGGGGCTGGTGATCAATTAAAAGGAAAATATTTGTTACCCTTTCAGAACCATTTAAGCCAGCTGTACTTTTGCAGGGTTGTATTCCCTCGCACACATGGTAGCTTCAATGTCAATTTTTAAAATCCTAGTCATTCGAATGAAGGAAAATTTAATAGGAAAACTACTCGTTCTGGATTTGAGAAGTATTTGCGAAGTTTTTGAGATGTCTCCCAAATGCTTTCCAGAATATACTTTAAAGTCATTTCACTATATTTGGGGGGGGCTAAATACATTAAATAACTAATGTAACAATAGATTTTATGGATATATGTTAGAGTTTTAAAATCATTACAAACCAGAAATCTTTCTGAGTCTTAATATGAATAGAGCTTGTTATCCTTTTAATGTCATTAAAGATTTAGAAATTCAGGTTAATCAAGTTTGTTATCAATATTGAGATTATTTAAATTTTTTAAGATGATTATTTTGTAACTGTACTGCAGGGTGTCTATTGTGTTCATTTGAAATAATCAAATTCATTTTGAAGTCCTAGAAAATATGGGTGAAGTCATAACATCCTATTTAACGATGGCAAGTACTCTGATTAGCATATGTCAATATTGAAGCAGTCTTTATCAGAAATCACCATTGTTCAACCATGATGTAATTGTATTGGCTGGTTTTAAAAATCTTAAGAGAAAGACTTGGATTTCTTTTGAATGTTGAGAAATTCTGAGAAATTCAAACTTCTAATTGTCATTAATCCAAGTAGAATTTTTTATTTGTTTTTGTGAAAACAATGTAATCTAATTTGTAAACATTAGATTCATTTGCTCCTTATTTGAAATTTAACGCGCATTCATGAAAAACATGAATTACATTTTCATTGCCTTAGAGTACCTTTTGCTTACTTCAAGTTTTTTTTTTAAAGCCTCTTGACTCACACAGAGTGCAGTAACATTTACAGCAAAAAGTTTTAAATAACTAATAATTCATCGACTTGGATGACAGCACCTGTAAAATTATTACTATTTAACTTTTTTTATATACGTCTGTGATATGTGTATATGTATATTTGTGTGTGTGTGTGTATATGTATGTATATATATATATCACATATATAGTATATTTAACTCCATTTATCCTAAGATCTGTACGAACCATTGTTTTGAGTTAGGCTGTGTTGCTTGAAATATTGTTTGCGAATATTTTTCTTTTTGGTTGTCCATAATCTCCTAATAAATCCAATTTCCAAATCTACACCTCCTTGATTCTCTTGCATTCCTCCTGCCTGCCACATTGCTGACATCTGCACTCTTGCAAGGATCTTGCATTATATCCCAGATGGGCAGTGAATGGAATAGTGGTAATGGGGCCTGTCAAATAAGCAATAGCAGGAGATGAAATGGCTGTGGCTGATGGAAGAGACTGCGTACTGCTAAAAGCATTAGAGTGAAGAATATGGGAAAGAAAGGGACTGGCCATTAGAAAGGCTAAATGAATGAAAAGGTGGATGAAACAGAAATAAGGGCATTTGTAAGAATAGAAGCTGAACAATGGGAAAAAGTACATTTCTACTTTTTTTTAAAAAAATCACCATGCTACAGACTTTATATAAAATAAAGATGCTATGTAAAGTAACCCCAAACAATTGTAGCAGATTTTTAAAATCTTCAGTGGTAAATAAAAAATAAAAAAACAATGTAAAGTGTTGGCATATGGTAACATTTAGAACAGATTTTGTTGTAATACTCGCTTTACGTTTTTTTAAACAGTTATCAATAACACGTTTGTAGTGTCTTTCTAGCTGTTTTTTGAATACAATTATGTAGTACCACTTTGCATTAAGAATTTGCTTTGTATGAACCAGTTACTACAAGTAATTTCCTTGTATTGTGGGCAAATGCAGCCAGCGAAAGGCAAACTAGATTATGCAAGAATTTGGCCAGCAAGAGCTGCTTGATCTGTTCAGTTCATTTTTGCTTGTTTGGCTGATTCCCAGCAGAGGCCTTCAGAATTGTGGTTTGCAACATGAATGAATACAAACTTTGGACCAGCTCTCTAGTAGTAGTATTGGCCGACTGCCAAAATTACAGTTACTTAGATGGGGTCACGGTAGAGCTGTGATTTATGTTTAGCCCTACATTGTGAAAAATGCATATTTGTGATGCCAGGTTGAGCCCAGAAGAGCCTTGTTTGAGATCCGACCATCAGAAAAGGAAGTAATGGAATGGTTTGCTAATGATTGAGCATAGCAAAAGAAACGTGGCTTTTAGTTGCTAAACTGGAGATGGAAGTAGGACCTTTTGACCTCTGCAAATAGCCTGTGATGTGGAAGATTTGAACATTTGAGACATCTGTTGTCTACCTGCCCTTATTTAGTAAATGGTTTAATAAGATTAAATAATTAGTAGGATTACCACATGGTCATCATACTGCTACGTCTGCAATATGTGATACTAGACTGCACACATGGGGCTTGAATGAAAACTGGAAGCTTCTATTCCATACTTTCTCAGTGCTTGAATGGAGTATAATTTCAATTTGTTCAGGGTAGGTGTTGATTCAGTTTTACAAAAATACTGTATTTGGCACCATTTGTATAAAGAACAAATCTTTTTTTGAAAAGGCAATGTGTATATTTCAATGTTAATAAATTTACAATTCCCATTCAATGTTCATGAATCTGTTAATATTTTTTAACAGCTTCAGAATATTTTCAGTGTTAATTGGTAATTGTTAATAGATACCTAACATATTTTCTTTATTGGCTTTGCAATTTTAAAAACAATTTGCCTGTACCAATGTTATGGAATTATGTAGACTAAACCGAATGCAAGTTAATTTTTCCTGTGGTTTGCTTGTTGAATCAAATTGAATTTCCAAAGGTCATGGTATTTCTTGCATCTGTAATTCTACAAGTAAAAGTATGGTATAACTAGTTTAGCTGATATTTTGGCGTGTTTCTCACAAAATCTCATATGTTTCACAATTGAATCAATGTGCATGGCAGCATTTCAACTTTGGTCTGACTCCCAGTTGGTATAAAGCCAACTTCTGAACTCAAATATAATAGTTCAAAAGTTCCTGAGTGATCAGTTGGACCATTTTTAAGGTTCTCAATGTTACTGAGTCAGTATTCCCAGCTATTTAATAATAGATTAGAAATTAATTGAAATTTGGTGAAGGTTAGTTGGATATATGCGATGTGTTTAATGATGTGAGTTCATTGGTCCTGGTGTCAGTCCAACTATTTTTACAGACACCACATTAATTTGGTGTTTTGAGGTATAGCTGGCATATGGGATATCTCAGTTCTAAATAAGATCATGAGTGCTGCTTTACAAATTTACAGATGTTATTTTGCACCTAAAAGCAAATCTTAGAATAATGTTATGGGGACGACTTTCAACAGTCCTGAATTGGTTACCAGGGCTGCGTTTATAGTATATCATATCTAGGGCTTTCCGATTTTCTGTTTTAACAAAATGGAAATGCCTAACAAACTGAGGTGGTTTTCTCTATCACTGTCAGCATCATACCAGTGTCTAAACTGCACAAGGGCATCTGGTGAAGCGTTTGTGAGAGGAGGGAGGCACTGCTTGTGTGTGTGTGTGTGTGTTTTATCAGGGGTTATGCTATCACCACGCCAGGCTAGCCCCATTTGCCTTCCTTTTAAATTGTATAAAACGAATTAATAATCCTAGCATTTTTCCTTGCATTTGATATTTCTAAACACTTACTCAGGGGCTTAAACATATGTTAATCCACAAGGTAGTGAAAAGTACCACCGGTGATATTTCCTTGCTCCCTAGAGTCTTGCATGTAAACAAATTGAACACATGTGTGACATGGACTGGTTGGAGAAAGTGGCCTGTTTCTTTTGTAAACCTTTTGTGGGACTAGATTTTATTTTCGCTGGCATCAGCCTCGCATCCATTGGAGCATGATGTGGTTAAACAGGCAAACACATAATTACTGTGCGAATAACGTGTGTGTGTATGTGGACATACACACACACTGCTCTATTCACAATCAATCAATCAATCAATCAATCAAAACTTAAATTTATATAGCACCTTTCACGTCGAGAGGACGTCCCAAGGTGCTGTATAGTTAGGTAGGGACAAAAGCAGGGGAGGAGGGGTCAGGGCAGGATGAAGAAGAGTAGAAAAATTGACTGCATATTTGTGGGCACAAATGCATAGGATACAATTCTACCTCTTCCTGCATGCCCACCCTATTCTTAGTGAATACGAGCAGTATTCTAAACCTCCAACCCTTATGCTAACTGTAATATGAAACATCCTTCTGTGTATGAATATCTTAAAAACTGCACTTTGAGCATTTTGGTTTCTCTCCTGAAGACTGTGATTGATATGTGCTAAAGGGCAACTTTCCAGGTACTGCAGCCTCTTATATTACCTGGCTAATTATATGTTGGATGAGCAGTGAATTTTGGTAGGTGATTTTGTCTGCTAATAGCGCCCTCAACCACTGATTATATGCACTTTGCAATAGGAGTTATTGGATAGTACTATAATCCGAAATTTGTGGGTTAGTAGGATTTCACCATCTTATAATATAAAAATCAAAATAATATAATGATAATATATTATGGAAGTTCCTATACAGATGTAATGTGTTGTTTTTGGAGATTAAAGATCCTTTTGCACTATTTGAAAAGAGAAGGGAGTTTCTCTTGGTGTAGTTGCTAACAATTCCCCAGATAACATTGGTCATTCACTTCATTTTGTGGGACACAAGGCTGTGCAAATTGGCTTCAGGGTTTGCCGACAAAATATAGTCATTCACTACACTTCACAGTAAATCCTGTGAAGTGATATGAGCTATCATGCTTGTGTGAAAGGCCTCACATTAAATGCAAGTATTAATATATCATGCATGTATCCAGGTTTATTATAAACTTCTTGTAACTGGGATGTCCTCACGATGTGAAAGGCGCTCTATTAATGTAATTTTGTTGTTTTTGTTCTTGTAGCTAGGTTTGTATGTGGTATGAAGTTTTACAGTTCAATTAGTCCTCGCTTAACACCATAGTTGCGTTCTTGAAAAGTGCGACGTTAAGCGAACCCAGACCTTCAGTGTCTATATATGCCTACGCTACCCAAAGTACAGTATAGTACTGTAGTTTGTTTCCACCCACTGGCGAACGATGTAATAGCGAACATCACAACGTTAAATGGATATATGTTCCCCTATGTATCAGCAATGTAATAACAAAACAACATTGACCGAAGCAATGTTAAGCGAGGTCCACCTGTGTATGTTTTATTGATTACTGTTTTGTTTATGAACAAAACTTGTAGAACTAAAATAATTCACAGAACAGAAAGGCGTATTCGGAGTAGAACATGAAGGTTGCATGAGCTGCTGCCGATTGTTCAAACCAGTTCTGAAACTGTTTATTTTAAGCGCTCTTGAGGCGCCGCCCAGTACAGAGGGCGCTATATAAATCGAAGTTGTGTTGTTGTTATTTGATATTGTAGTTTTGCTTTACTTGCATCAAAATAATTTGTAATACAAACATGATGGAACATAACAGTAGATTGGGGTTTGTCTCCTTTCAATTTAATTTCCCTGTGCCACTCTTCAGGTTAGGCTTGGCGGCCAGGAATACCTATTCTGCATCCACTAATATTACAGTATAATTGAATGCTGGGTGGTGTAGAAAGTGACCTTGGGTGGGTATTGGGCTCTGTTTGTTTCCTTCCCTGTGACACCACTCCTCTACAGAAGTACTGTAGAGATCAGGAATTTTCTATGTTGAGAGGAGCAAGCAGAAACATGTGGACTCTGATGGAGTCCTTTGTAGATCTTCTGCATCTCCACTGGGACAAACCGTCTTAAAATGTATCTCAAATATATTTTCTTTAATGCCTTATTGTTCTAACTTTGCTGTATTATCTCTCCAATAGGCAAATGCCCTGCCTGGAACTTCCTTTAATCTCGCTAATTCCCACATGTTTGGGAATCGACTAAATCCCAACTCTGCGATGGCAGCTCTTATAGCACAATCTGAGACCAATCAAGCAGGTAAGAACATGGAAAGGACGTCTTACTGCCTGTCATAAGCAGTCAAAATGCACTCACAGTATTAGGTGGAAGTAGAAATGGATTACCTCCACTCTTCTGAGGTTAATAATGAACTGGATCTGACTGGGTTTTATATAAAAGGATTTACAAGTATACGTTTCATTGATCTCTGGTAACTTAAAATATGGTATTTCTAGAACTACAATGCTTAAATGACAGGGCAGATTGAGGCATATCTCTGGAAAGAACTTGAGACTGCTACTGTTGATCATTTAAAATCTACTTTTGAATGTGCAAACCTGTGCATTAACATTAAAATGTAAATGCAGAACTGGTTTTATAAATTTAGCACAAAAGCCTATTTATTCTTCAGTATTTCACTTTGTTTAGATTACTGTTGACAATCAGTGGACAATCCAAGTAGGTTTTGAGTATTTTAAAAAAATTAATCCACTTTATAGAATGATCTTCTGATGGAATAATATATATATATATTTCATTATTTTGGTCTTGCCTTAGTGAATGGAACAGTATAGAACTGGGTGCAAAAATCTGTGATTTACCACAAGTGATAATTATTATCAATTGATAAATGTGGTTGTGACAGTTAGTTATTGAAGGCTCCTGTGAAGGTGTGATACCTCACTCTGACAATGGTTGAAGCTACCTTTAGGGGCCATTTAACTTTTTGGCATCTGGAGCACCAGGATTAAACTGCTAATTGCTGCACCCTGTGGGTTGAAAGTAGAAAAACTGTAATGGGTTTCTTTAGGTCGAACCAGCATCATGGATTATGGGAAATTTTGTTGCCTCTACTGCTTTTATCAACGACATAATTAATTAACACATCACACTTCTCCATTGTTATCCCCCCTCCCTCCTGCACACACACATTATTTCTTCCATATCCTGCAAGTTGTGAAGTTGTGGGTGATGATTTTTTAGAAATGGTTCCAAAGTGAGGATTGCAAAAATGGCATTGCAAAATTTTGACCACTCAATACACAATTACTAGTCCAGTCTGAGTGCATAAACATTATCAGCTTCAACAAACATCCCTTTTTTGATCAAGATTTCATTATTTGGAAATGCCAGAAATGTCCAAATTGAGATTTTGAAAATGATGTCCTGCAGTCGAAATGCTAAACCAAGCTGTGGTCTGCCAGTTGAGGTGATTGTTAAAGATCTCATGACACAATTAAAAGAGTTTCTCCCAATTTTCTAGCCAACAATTTTCAAGATAAAATTGGTTGTTCATATCCTGGCTGTTTGTGAGTCATTCCTGTGTGCAAATTAGCTGCTGAGATTGTCGACATTTTCAATGTCGCAATTGCACTGTGAGGTGCTTTGAAGTGTCTTCCCGAAGTGAAAGGTATCATGAAGAGTATCATTCTGTGTTTAAGCTCTAGAACAAGTCCAATGACTGATTTAAAGCAATGGTGCATTTTCTTTGCTTCAAAACACATTTTTTTTAAAAACATTTTGTCAAACATTACTTATGAAGTGAGGTATTCTAGCCTCTTGATAATTAAATTCACACTGCACCAGGTTCTGCGAGACTATTACCTCCTTCCTTGCTAGGCTCTATTGGCTCTCCATCCCCAAACAGACCAAATTCTGGACTCGCATTCAAATCTCTACAATCTCGCCCCATCCTATCTGCCCTACAGTTGTTCTGTCCCACTCTTTGGAACTCTATCCCAGAGTCCTTCTGACTATCTCCCTCCCCTCATTCAAAGTCCCATCTCCACATCTACCCCTTTAACTTTGCTTTTGGTCATTTTCCACCCCCTAACCCCTTTGGCCCATCCAGCAATCTTAATGTAGTGAGACATCCTCCCGATGTAAAAAGCACTTTATGAAGTGTAGATATTTTACTTACATTTTTTCGTCCCTCCGCCTCTCAATAGCCCAATTTTTAGTCTTATGAAAAAAAATCCAATCCTCCCAAGTAAACATGAAAAAACATAACTTTGTCTTTGTTTTGAATAAATTTTATTTGTTTTATTAGCATAAGAGCATGAGTCTCAATTTGTGATGCTACACTACTGATGTAATGTGATGTGATAGGCATTGCTGTTTCCATCTAAAATATTATTGTCTTAAGTTTATTAAATAAGTCTTAGGCAGTAGTACAGTTCCAAACATTTTGAAAATATTGCTATGTTTTAAAGTGGCAAGAATCAAATACAAAGATACAAAGAATCAAATACAAGATTGAGGGTATTGTCAATTTACAGTTTGATGTAGTTTTTCCCCTCCTTTTTTTGATCTAATTGTTTAGCTGATTCCGTGAATCATTGTCTTTTTCCCACCTCTCTTTGTCATGTATGGAAGGAATTTTGTTGCCTCAAATTATACTATTCAAAGTACCAATATTTTAGGAGCATTTTATTAAACCAAACTATTTTGAGGATCCTGCTTTATTTCTTGCATGTATTTTATGATCAAAGAAGCAAGTTTGCTGCACTAGTGATATCCTCATAATAACATTTTAGACACATTATTTTGTCGACAGAAGAAAAATGTGTTAAATTTTGTTACTACAAAGTATTATTGTATATTTTTCATTGCCTAAAGTGTAAATGTTTGACTAAAGTTATTGGTACACTGGAATGTTGCAGCGTCTCCTGTGGCTCAAATGATTGATGTGTTCAATTCTGTTCGTTTTGTGCAGTGAATAAGAACACACCACTATGTTTTGTCATGAATGGGCTGAGCTCCTTTTTTATTGTTCATGCAACTGTATTAGATTACTTTGTATGTCAAAGATCGTAACCTACGAGAGGAACTTCAATTTTAAAAGTAGAAAATCTGTTCCTTTCAACCCTTCCCCAACTTTCAATACCGATATTTATTTAAGACGTTTCAAATATGAAGGTACTTTTTAATGATGAAATGAAGTGACTGCTTCATTTTTTTCCCAAAGAATCTGTTGGCATCTCAAAGAAGTTATACTCCTCCCCCTTCCTCCTGGGGGATGGGGACTAGGCAATTTAACCAGAATGAATCGGTCATGCCTCCAGCTTCAAGGAGAGGTCAGGGGGTCACGTGACTCAGAATAGTTCAAGGGAAACACCAGGAAGGGGCCAAATTGGGTTCTTTACCAGTAAACAGCTCATACTGAAAAAAGAATGGCTGGGATTTGTTGCAGGCGTTCAATTGGATTCATGAAAATAACCTGCCAAGAGGTGGGACCTAAAATGTAAATTGAACCACTATTGCTTTAAATACAAATAAATGAACTCTTGTGTAAATACAAATTTCTTCTCCAACCCCCCCCCCCCACACATATATTATCACTATCTCTTGATCTTGCTGTTTCAACTTGTGTTATTTTAGTGGAACAGATTAGGCAATGAGCTCTTCTCTCTGCCTCTTCCATCCATCCCCCCTTCACCCATAGTGCTTGAGATCTTTACCTGGAATAAAGATCACATTTTATCTGGCCTTATACTCGGGCTATGACAGTGCCTAAGAACTCTCCCGTAGAATCTTGATTATTCTGCACTAATTTTTGTAGCAGGAGGATCTCAAAAGCTGGAAGGCCATCTTGGAAGACCAGATAACTGACCTCTACTGGGGTGTAGGGACCACAGATACAGGAGTGAGTCCACGTCATAACCTGAAGTCCAGGGACAATGCAGCACATGAGGTAACCCTGCCCTCGACAGTGTCCTAGGGCTAGTAGATCAGATAGATCAGATCTCTTGGAATCCTGTAATTGCCAGTCCATTCCACCCATCCAAATTTTACTCCCCAAGATTATCTGGTTTGGGAATAGACTGACCAAGTAAAAGGCACAAGGTTACTCACTATAGTCTGCCTTAATTGTTGCAGAGGAGAGATCTGATGTATACTGGTTTTGTCCCATAGGGAATAGTAAAGGGCCTTTGTAACTTACTTATTGGATACAGGATGTTTTAATCTTGTTTTTAACTGGGCATTCCAAAAACAATCAAGCCTTCATTTCATGTCAACATTCATTATTTTCTCACTTCCTGAAATGGTCTGGTTACTATGGAAGTTGGCTTCTACAGAATTTTCAGTGATCATGTCAATTTGACACCTTTTCAGTGAACCATAGTTTATGTTCAGTATTATGTATGCAACATGGGAGGTATTAATTGACATATTCTAAAACAATCTGCACCATGTTGAAGAGCTGAGTACCCAGTATCCATTTCATGTTCCCCTTGAGGAAGAGGAACATGCCTTTGCATGTATGCCACTTTACGAAGATTGTTACTTTTTGAGCTTTAAACTCTGGAAATCTCTACCTGTCTTCAGGTTGCATCTGAACACCTTCCTCTTTGACCATGTCTATAGTCACCTTCCCTCTCCCTGGTTCAGCCTCAAACTCTGTCGCTGTTAAGCACTCGAGAGGCACTGCCCACCTGAACAGCACTACATCTAAATGCAAGTTGTTGTTATTGAACTTGCGTTATTTGTTCTAAAATAGGATTAAAATTTTCTAAAATAGGGCTTCTATTTGCATATGTATCTCAGATACACATCTAACTAAAAGCAGATATCATTTTTGCAGCATTCCCCTTTCACTCAGTGTTCACATTCAATAAGATGTTCCCATCATGCAACATATTTGTACCACAAAAGGAAATTTCGCTTTGAGATGATCACTTTCTGTTGGTTCAATGTCAGCTTTTTTTGACACTGGGTTCAATTTGAATTGTCATTGATGATATAAATCTAGCGCAGTTTTGGTTGCCGAAAATGATTTTTTTGTCTGTTGCAGCATAAATCTACTGGGTCATTTGATTTTCAATCGTCAACTAAAGCAATCTTTGGATTTTCATTGGCATGGTGTCACTTTAGCTGAATAATCCATCTTGGTTTAAAAAATGGATTACCATCTCAAATTATCCTAAATGAGGAGTTTCAGTTTAATTTGGTTTGCTCAGCCAGGTGGCAGGCACATGGGGAAGCCACACCATGCTTGAGCATATTCAAACCAAACTAAATTCCATACATCCATCTCTACATGGAAATGCCAAAGATATTTATTGGAATGGAATGCTGACCCTTTCCCTGGAAGAAAGCATCCTAATTTCAGGAAACGTTAGGTGCAGGTTGGCAAGAGCCAAGGTTTGGGGACCCCATTGTGTAGTTTGGGGCCTCATAGTGTGTGCTGCTGGACTCTAACCAGCTAAAAGCAGTAGCTTGTTATTGAAAGCACTAACTGACAGGTTTTCCCACTGCTTGATCAACTGGAACCACCTTTAGGGCTTTGACTTACAGGTTCATGGGAGCTAAGTGGGAAGAGTCCACTTACCCCGTGACTGTTCTGCCCTTGCAGCCCAGAAGGGCAGGTTTTCCAGGTTGGCTTGTCTTGGTCATTAGCAGAACCCTGGAGTTCTAGGAGGAGCCCTGGATCCCTGATACTGCCCCTGAGGATTGGTTTGATTCTGACATTCTGTTGCCAAATATGTTACCTGGGAGTCGTTCAGCTGCAAGGGGTTTGAGCACTCACTAGGTGGACGGCAGGTACCAGGAAATACCTACATGATTTCTGGTGGCAACCAGCTCAGCATATGAGAATTAGCACCAATGTTCTGCTCACAACTGACACACATCCCTTCTCATTCAGCGATGGTTCCACTAGTTGGAGGTGAGTAGCTTGAGTAGCAGCTGCTTACCTCTCTGCGTGCCAATGAAGATGAATTCCAAGTCTGGATTTATGAACATGTGTTCACAAATTCAAGCTCCAGGTAACGCCATCTAGCAGCTTGTACTCCCAAGCCTCAGAATTTCCTCAGGAGTTATCTGATCTGCCTTTAGCATTGTGGGAAGACTTTTACAGGACAGTTTATGAAGTGCCAGCCATCTTGATGTTCTCAAGATCCAGTGCCGTATACCAAATTTACTCAGCACCGGCTGCTTAATTCAGGTCCTCGTGAGGGGCCTTAGCAAATACACATGTCCACTGTAAATCTGCCTCCAGGGTGTTCAGTGCCAGGTTAATGTAGGCCAGAGCCCCCCCTCCCTGGAGCTGCTTCCTGTTTGCCACATATTCACTTAGCTGCTTGATCCTGTACTTTGCAAATCAGTAGGAAAAAACATCGCTTCTGCAGCCCGAGGAGATCAGATTCATTAAAGGGGGTCTGTTTCCACGCAGGTTTTCCCTGCTGCAAGCATGCAAAACTTTTTTCTATCCTTGAGCACGACCAGATTGCTCTTTGCCCCTTGTCTTCATTGTCCTTCAGAACAGTGTCCAAGCAAAAGTCGGTGTCTACCACAGCTCCCAGGTACCAGTAAGAAACCCTTCTCTGTTCTCGCTTCCCAGTTGGTACATTAATATTTGCACTGGGACCAGCATTTGATAAATAATAAAAAATTAATCGTGCATAAAATAGCCCCACGTCAAGACTTTTAACTCAGATAATTTAGGTTGACGCATCAATGCATTGCTGCGGAAGCGCTGCATTGTGGAGATGCAGTCCTTCAGATGAGGTGAGAAACTAATGTCACGCCTGATTGCTTCGGTGGAAGTTAAAGATCCCATTGCACAATTTGAAAAAAACGGGGAGTTTCTCTTGGTGTCATGGCCAGTGTTCCCCCTGTATTTGCTCATTCACTTCTGGGCTGTTTGCTGCCATGTCATTTGCAAGATATACAGTCATTAACTGCACTTCACAATAAATCCTGTGAAGGTTGAGATGTCTTCCCGAATTCAAAAGCACTGTACAGTATGTAATGCTTATTATACACTGGGGGCAAGGATTTTTCCTACCGGCTCCTATTTTTAACCCCGCAAAACAAAATCGTAATGGATAAGAGTTGGACAAGCAGTGAGTAGTTTGTCTGTCAGTACTCGTAATGCAATCTATGACATTTTAGTTGGCTAAATTCCCAAATGGCCCCAATGCACACTATAGAGGCCTGAATCTTTGGCTCTGCACCTAATAATTTCCATTATTGTGCAAGTAGCGCATATCCCTCCAGTGAGAGAGTGTATACTCCATTCCAACCACACAGGAATTTCCAGGCCTAGTCGGCGTTCACATGTGGAGCTCTGTGACTGTTTTTAAATACTCCTAAGCATGGTGATAGGTTTCCCTAATTCTCGGGTGTCATAATTCAAGCTGACCAAAAACAAAATTAGTTTGTATTAAAAAAAACTTTTCAGTTACCTGAGATTAATTAAATGTTTGGTAGCTGAATGCCTTCACAACTGAAATTGAAATGAGCCATCACTTAGATATATTTGCTTTTCGAGTGCTTCTATTCACTCAATTTATTACAAATTACCAAGTTACTCAAACAGCACCATTTAATCAGAGAGGAAGTTGAAATGGTGTGATAGTTTGATAGATTGCTGTAGATTTGTACCTTGCTGGCCCAATATAGAGACAAGGTCGCTAGAAGTAGTCTCCCCCAGCCCCCCCCCTCAAGTCATCCCAGCTTCTACCCACTCCTCTACACTTTACCCATCCCCATTTGCTCAACTGTCTCTGGTCATTTGCATTTCCTCTCCACTATCAGCATCTGTCCTTTCAGCCACTATCCATAGAAATTCTGAAACTCGCTTCTTCAATCTCTCCACCTTACTCCCTCCTTGACTGTCGTCAGATTACACTTGAAGATCTTCTTCAACCGTGCCTATGGTTACCTCTGCCTGGCTAGGTGTTGAGCTCTGTCACTGTTAAACACTCCCAAGATGCTTCCCTGCATACAGGGGGCTATATAAATGCAAGTTGTTGTCTCTTGCTAGATCTTTAGTTAACTAAACAATTCAATTATAATCTCAACAAAGATTTATAAATTCTGTCCAATTTATATATCTGCCAATCATTCCTCGCTCAACATTTTATCATTATGTCTTGATCTCTTCAATGTGCCTCCAAAATACAGTCACTACACTACAGTGCTTTTGAGATGTCCATTTGACTTGAAAGGTTCTATATCAATTGGAAGGGTTATTATTATTATTTCAAGCGCTCCAGATTGCTGCCCCACATGAAGGGCTTTATATAAATGCAAGTTGTTATTATAACTTGTTTCTTGAGGAAATGACAATTCTCTACTTTGTGAGACACAGGTGCAATTCTCCCATCATTGACTTTCAGGGGTCAAGAGAATACAAAGGCTTGAAAAAGAAGCTGAATTGCTTGAAGATGATTACAGGAGTGCTGAAGATCTGAGATCATAAATGGACTTAAAAGGGCACAATTCACATTGGAATCTGTAGGACTGAACTGCAGTCAGAGGCAGGTCCTGAGGAAAGAAACTTGGCAATGAATATGTGATTTTAGCAATTATACAGACTGAAGGGAAGGGAAAGGAAAGGGATGAATGAGGAACAGAATTTCTTTAGTGTTGTCATATCTAGAGAGAGATGATACTAAATCAGAGTACAGTGAAGTTTAAAAAAAAATGTATTTTGAAAAAAGATATTCAGTTAGGGGGGATGCAGTATAGGGCTACTAAATTGATTCCAGAATAATCGTGCTCACTGGTTGATTTTTCTCGCTCTCAGGTCAAGCATCTTAAAGGCTGAATTGTATCCTTGTGACTCTTGCCGTCGCCCCAAGAATAACTGAAATAATACGAAGATGGGGTTATGTTGTGTAATTGAATTCAAAGTTTGAGGAAGATCAGCATAATCTATTTGCAGCATGTAATTCACAATGCTTCATCAATGTGTTGCAATACTCTGAACAGTACACTTTTCTTTTTTAGATCAAGAATCGGTTGACACAAATCGCGGTCTTCCAGGGAGGAGTATTTCACCAAGAGCAAGCCTTTCACCACGGTAAATATACTCTCAGGACAACTAACTATGGAAGGATTTTGTTAATTTGCTTTCTCCACTTTCCATTTTCCTCTCCGGAGGTTAGTACACTTGGTGTTCCAAGGGTGCTATTTAGTCTCCAGTGCTCATTAAATGAAATCATAGACATGAGTAATGTGAGACACCTTATTTATAAAGGACATTTTAGCCAAGATCATTCCTGGGTTTTTTTCCCCCAACAAACATTTTACAGAGGAGATATTAGGACCGCTTCACAGAATATACTGTAAAGTGAATTGACTATATATTTTGTGGGCAAAACGCAGCATCCAATTCTGCACAGCAGTGTTCCACAAGCAGTCATGGATTGAAGTGAACAATTTATTTTTTCCTAAGGGATTATTATCAGGTGCGTGGATTGGAAAGAAAAATTGGCAGGTAAGACAACTAACGAGCAGTGGGCAGCGTTCAAAGAGGAGATAGTTCAGGCACAGGTCAAAAGCATCCCCACAAAGGTGAAATGTAAGGCATCCAAACCTCCCTGGATGACTAAGGAAATCGGGGCCAAAATAAAACAAAAAAAAGAGGCTTATGATAAGTGTCAGGCTCAAAATTCAGAAGGGAACCAAGCAGAATATAGGAAGTGTAGGATAGAACTAAAAAAGGAAGTTAGAGGGGCAAAGAGACTGCATGAAAAACAATTAGCGAGTAAGATTAAGGGGAACCCTAAGGTTTTTACCAACATATTAAGAGTAAAAGGTTGGTCAAGGATAGGGTGGGGCCAATTAGGGACCTAGGAGGAAATCTCATTGTGGAGGCAGAGGGCATGGCTGATGTACTGAATGAGTACTTCGCCTCTGTCTTCACAAAAGAAAAGGATACAGCCAATGCCATGGTATTAGAGGAGAGGGTAGGAGAAATGGATAGAATAATTATAACCAGAGAGGAAGTTCTAAAAAGGTTGACGTTGCTCAAGGTGGATAAGTCACCTGGTCCGGATGGGATGCACCCTAGGTTACTAAGTGAGGCACGGGAGCAAATAGCAGGGACTCTGGCCACGATCTTTCAATCTTCCTTGGACACAGGGGTCGTGCCAGAGGACTGGAGGATAGCTAATGTTACTCCCTTGTATAAAAAGGGGCAGAAGGACAAGCCTGGTAACTACAGACCAGTCAGTCTAACGTTGGTAGTGGGCAAACTTCTAGAGTCCATAATCAGGGACAAGGTAGATCTTCACTTAGAAAGATATAGGCTAATAAAGGACAGTCAACATGGATTTGTTAAAGGCAAATCTTGCCTTACAAATCTGATATAATTTTTTGATGAGGTAACGGAATGGGTGGATAATGGTAGCGCAGTTGATGTAGTTTACATGGACTTTCAAAAGGCATTTGACAAAGTGCCACATGAGAGACTTATTATGAAATTAAAGGCCCATGGCATAAAAGGGACAGTGGCAGCGTGGATCCACAACTGGCTGCGAGACAGAAAGCAGAGAGTTGTAGTGAGCGGCTGTTTTTCAGATTGGAGGGAAGTGAGCAGTGGTGTGCCACAGGGATCAGTTTTGGGACCATTGCTGTTTGTAATCTACATCAATGATCTGGACTTGGGTGTACGGAGTACAGTTTCCAAGTTTGCAGATGACACTAAGTTAGGGAGAATAGTAAATAGTGAGGAGGATAGTAGCCATCTGCAAGAGGATATAGACAAATTGGTAAAGTGGGCAGACACATGGCAGATGAAGTTTAATGCAGAGAAGTGTGAGGTGATGCATTTTGGGAGAAGAAATGAAGGGAGGCAATATAGGCTAGATAGTACAATTTTAAATGGTGTGAAGGAACAGAGAGACCTGGGGATTTGTGTTAGTGACTCGTTGAAGGTGGCAGGACAGGTAGACAAGGCTGTTAAGAAGGCATATGGGATACTAGGCTTTATAAATAGGGGTATAGAGTACAAAAGTCAGGAAGTGCTGACTAACCTCTATAAGACTTTGGTGAGGCCTCAGCTGGAATACTGTGTTCAATTCTGGTCACCACACTACAGAAAGGATGTGAAGGCATTGGAAAGGGTACAACGAAGATTTACTAGGATGGTGCCAGGATTGAAGGACTTCAGCTATGAGGAGAGGCTAGATAGGCTAGGGTTATTCTCTCTGGAGCAGAGAAGATTGAGGGGAGACCTAATAGAGGTTTATAAGATCATGAGGGGTTTCGACAGGGTAAATAGAGAAAAACTATTTCCACTCGTGGGTGAATCTGTGACTCGTGGTCACAGATTTAAAATAGTTTCAAGGCGAAGTAGAGGGGAGCTGAGGAGAAATTTTTTCACTCAGCGAGTTGTTCGAATCTGGAATGCATTGCCTGAAAAGGTGGTGGAGGCTGATTCGATAACAACTTTTAAAAGGGAATTAGATCTTTATTTAGGGAGAACAGGTCTATTAGGCTATGGGGAGCGGGCAGGGCAGTGGGATTGAATCGCTCTTTTCAAAGAGCCGGCACAGACTAGATGGGCCGAATGGCCTCCTTTTGTGCCGTAAAATTCTATGAATCTATGAATCTAAGGAGACTTGCCCAAGGATTCACCCTGCCTGGCAAACCCAGCAATTGCTTGCGGGACTCTTAAATTTGGTACAAATCAGTAGAAAGAATTCAGAATAAGTTATCTTCTTCTAACCATCTTATCTGCCATCAAACTAGGGATTTGAAATGGAGACTTCCTGGTCTTGTGGCTCACTAGATACAGTGCTACAACTTGCCGTGTATCATCACTTGGCCTTTATCATCATGTTTATCATGCAAAATGTGAATAGGAGATTACTCCTATATTTCATCACTTGCTTAGAACGTATAAAGTCACATTGTATTCATCTCAGTGAGTAAAATATAAGAACTGTTCAGCAGGCCACACCACACACCAGGGCGCTCAGCAAACTCTTGCAATGAACAGCCTTGCATGGGGAACAATTGCTGCGATGCTCCGAGAACTCAGAGCACACCACGCTGTTCAGCCAGAGCCCCGCCCAACTCAGCCAGAGCCATTATTATCAGGCGTGTGGAGTAAGGAAACTTGCCTAAGGTTTCGCCCTGCCAAGGTTCGCTTGCAAGGCCCATGCTCTAAAGCACTGATGCAGAATTATTAGCGAAAGAGTACCTTAATCTTATCAGAAATACCAAGATCATATGTAATGATTCCTCTTTATATCCTGCTAATTGTAGGAGTCATGTAGCTCACTGATTAGAGACTCGCAAGTGAGAGACCTGGGTTCAGTTCCAGGCAGGGCGAAACCTTGGGCAAGCTTCCTTACTCCATATGCCTGATAATAATCCCTCAAGACAAAAAAATAATAAAATTGATCACTTCAATCCACGACTGTTTGTGGGACGCTGCTGTGCACAATTGGCTTCTGCGTTTCTCCCACAAATATATAGTCAATTCACTTGCAGTATATTCTGTGAAGCACTTTGAGATGTCTAGAGGACGTAAAAGTATTATATCAAATGCAAGGATTATTATTTATTATAACACATTGTTGATCAACCTTTCCCTCTCCTCAGGCACCGTCCCTATCTCCCTTAAAACAGCCACCATCACCCCTATCCTGAAAAAACCCTCCCTTGATGCGTCGCAGCCATCAAGCTACCGACCCATCTCCAACCTCCCGTTTTTATCTAAGGTCCTTGAAAGAGTGGTTGCCTCCCAGCTCCGCTCTTTCCTCTCAACTCACTCACTCCTTGAACCCCTCCAATCAGGTTTCCGCCCTGCTCACAGCACGGAAACTGCCCTGGTCAAGGTCACTAATGACATCCTTAACCGCCTGCGACCAGGGCTCCCTCTGCCTCCTCGTCCTCCTTGACCTGTCTGCTGCGTTCGACACAGTCGATCACACCATCCTCCTCCAGCGTCTTTCCTCCCACCTCAACCTTCAAGGCACAGTCCTTGACTGGTTCCATTCCTACCTGACCCACCGCCTACATTTTGTATCTTCCAACGGTTTCTCCTCAAACCCACGCACAGTTTCTCATGGCGTCCCCCAGGGCTCTGTCCTCGGCCCCCTCCTTTTCACCATTTACATGCTCCCTCTGGGCGATGTCATCCGCAAACATGGGGTAAATTTCCACATGTATGCGGACGACACCCAGCTGTACCTTTCTGCCTCATCCCTCAACCCCCAGACCATTGATGTTCTGACAGCATGTCTGTCCGACATTGAGTCCTGGACGAGGGACAACTTCCTCCAATTGAACGTGAGCAAGACCGAGGCCCTCCTGATTGGCTCAAGCCAGCGCCTCCGCACATTGGGCGCTGCCAGCCTCAACATCCAAGGCTGTACTCTCCACCTCACAAAGCCAGTCAGGAACCTCGGCATCACGTTCGACCATAAACTCTCCTTCCTCCCCCACATCCGTGCCTTGACCGGCACCGCTTATTTCCACCTGCGCAACATTGCCAGGCTCCGCAACTATCTCACCCCCCCACTCTGCCGAAACAACCGTGCACGCGTACATCACCTCACGGCTGTACTACAGAAACTCTCGTCGGCCTCCCCAGTTCCTCCATTCACAGGCTGCAGGTCATCCAAAACTCTGCAGCCCGTGTACTATCCCGCACCCGCTTCCGTGACCACATAACCCCCACCCTTGCCCGTCTCCACTGGCTCCCCATCCTCCAGAGGATCGAGTTCAAAATCCTCGTCCTCACCTTCAAGGCCTTGCACGGCCCTGCCCCGCCCTATTTAACCGATCTGTTCTCCCCCTGTAAGCCCACCCGGACACTCCGTTCAGCAGGAATTGGCCTGCTCCAAGCCCCCTGCCCGAACCGCCCCACCATCGGAGGCCGGGCCATCAGTTTCTCCACTCCCACCCTGTGGAATTCCATCCCCCAATCCCTCCGCCTTGTTTCTTCCCTTTCCTCTTTCAAGGCCGGTTTGAAGACTTTCCTCTTCGACCGTGCCTTTTGTTTCTCCTCTCCCCCCCCCCCCCCCCCTGAATTTTTCAACCTCCCCTACGTGTTTCACCCCTTCCCGAACACTCCCCGCCCAGCTCGGGTCACACGCCTCCTGTGCAGCGCCTTGGGACGTCCTCCCGACGTGAAAGGTGCTTTGTAAGTTTAAGTTTGTTGTTGTTGTTGTTGATTGTAATCAAGTACATTGGTTGGCCAATATCTCCCCCCTTATCAAGTGGAATAGGCTTGGTGAGCCATTTCCAATTCTTGTAGATATTAGTGCTCAAATGCACATCCCAGATGAGATACATGACACAGTCATGACTCCAATTGCTTCTTCCTTCTTCACAAGGCAACAAGAGGAACTCAGTCAAAGTAAACAATTTCTTCCAGTGTTTGATGAAAGCAATGTGAGTTTCCTATGAATATGTGATATTTGCAAACTTGTGCAATACCACTACCTTCCTGTGAGCCCTTACCACAGATGTACTCTTCTTGACCAAATTACAGATGTCGAGATACATTCATAGTGTAGGCTGATGCTTCATTGCCTCACTGCATTGTTATAGGGGTATGAAAGAATAAGGAATGAGTGGGTAGTTGTGTTGAGTATAAACACTGCCATGGACTGGTTGGGGTGAGTTGCCTGTTTCGGTGCTATACATTCTTTTTACATCTTTGTAAAATCCCTATCTTATGAATGAATATCTCTGTTTGCCTTTCTGTCCTCAGTAGAATAGAATTGAAGTCTTGTATCAGAATGTAGCTGTTCCATTAGCAAAATGGGGAAAGATCTCTCAACCCCCTAGGATGAAAGTTTCTTAAATGATTAGTCTCCCAGATGATTTTCTGATCATATCAGATTCTATTTTCAAAGAATGAGAATCTCTACCGACAGTAAATAATATACCATTTTGCTTCAGTTTTTATTTTGTTTTGTCAGTATTGTGGGCTGAATGTGGAAAATGCAGTTAAAATGACCATCCTACTACAACCTAGCACATTTTCACTGTACCTGACCGTGGCAAAATATGCCCATAAAATATAGTCAATTCACTTTACCGTATATTCTGTTAAGTACTTTGAGAAGTCTAGAACACGTGATAAGGCACTGGATTATTATTATTAAGAATAATAATGCAAGGATTATTATTAAGAATAAGTGTCCCTTTGCCACATTTTATTTTTCATGGGCTCATGCGTCTCCAGGTGTTGAGAAATTCAGATCAGTTACCTTTTGTGCTATTGCTGCTATGTAACTGGCAAATAGGAGGATTCTGACTACAATCTCGGGTAACTTTGTCTTTCACATCCTCTCTCCTGTTTGGGAAGCATTGAGTCTTTGGTATTTTTCCTGATGGCTCCACTGGGATTAGTAATTCAGTTTGTTGGGTATCATCATCCTGAACCCATGCCTAGCTTCTACTTGATGCAATTTCATTGAAGCTCCCGCTAATCATTTATTCCATGTAAGCAAGAATTATTTACAGGGGCGTTTTGCTTCACTTTGCTCAATATAGAAATTAGAAGACAACTGAATATATTGTATAAGTGTTCCAAAAATCTTAAAATTGTTAAGATAGTGTACCTGTTTAACTACACATTTTTACCAAGGTCAGGTATAGTGAAAATGTGCCAGGTTGTGGCAGGATGGTCATTCTTAACTGTATTTTTCGCATTGAGCCCACAATACTGAGACATTTTATTTTGTAAACATTTGTTTGTGGTAGAATACTTTTATTATACTTCTGCCACTAATTGACACTATTTAAGGTGTGCCTGGCCTATTATCACAAAACAATTTTAAAAGAGGCATATAGACATGTTTGTAGTTTTTGTCCTACCTTAATGTGAACATCCAAATGTTTGATCAGATCTCCTGCAGGTGGCTTACAGATTCGCTATGATCCCTCAAGCAACAATATCTTAGAAAATCTACCACCAGTTGCATCCAGCATAGAACAGCTATTGGAGAGACAGTGGAGTGAAGGACAACATTTTCTGGTGGAACAGGGCACTCCTGGAGATGGTATGTAACAAGATGTTTGCCAACCTTTTATGAATAGTCAGTCGGTTAATTGATTGTAAGGCTCATAAAAATATGGCCTCTCTAGGTTGCTTTCCAGTTTTTCCCTGTATTCATTGAGAAATTATCCTCATCGATGCATTCATCACATCCAGGCTCGACTACACAAACTCCCTGCTTTGGAGTTTGGTCCGAAACACTGATTGTCCAGTGCCTTGGGACACCCTCCTAACGTTAAAGGTGCTTTTCAAATGTAACTTTACGGTTGCTTGTCAGCCTCCCCAACTCCTCCCTCCAAATTGAAATATTTTTCCAGCATTGTGTTCTTATTTTCCAAAGTCTAATTTTTTTAAAAGCATTGCTGTAAATGTGTGGGGCAGTGACCATCAGCGGTGGATATGAACCGTAGCTTTGAAATGTATTACGAATAGATGCCAGATGTGTCTCAGAATGTCAGTCTTTGCTCAAAGGCACTGAATGTAACTCCGGGTGCCATCTTAGAAGAGAGCTTGGTTCATAAATCTATTTTTGGAGTCTTAAGTCAGCCAGCGGTTGAGGGGCATTGTTGAGTGCTTCTTGCCCAGCTCGGTCCATCCCATCTGTTAAGAGCTTTGGTTTGCAGGGTTATGAGGAGCTGAGTGGACGAGAATCCCTGCTCTCAGTAGCTTCCAAGTCCTACTAATGAGCCAGGCTAGCTGGTCTGTCACCAGCAGTGCCCAGGAATAGTGCAGACCCACCAGGTTTGGAAACTGGACTATGACACACCACAGAGGATTGACTTGGTTCCAACATTCTGTAGCCAAACATTTTGCCTTGGTGCCAACACAACTCCAAAGAGGCCTCACTTACCTCTCACCAAGTACAGTCAGTTATTGGCAATTAATCCTCATGGCAAAAGCAAGTGCTGAACACCAACTGATGTAAATCCTGAATCTTTAATGAATCTCTTGGGAATTGTCAATTACTTCCTCTTCATTCATAAATTTCAATATGTTTATTCTCTCTTGAAGAAAGTCCTTGAGTATTTAAATTGCAATGCCTACCTCCCTACAAGCTATATATTGTAGTCATGTTCTGAAATGCATTCAAAATTGTTCTTTATCATTGTTGGCCATTGAATTGTGATTCTCAACTGGCTTTCATCTGTGCCATGACCCACTCTGCCTTTTTCCACCTCCACAACATTGCCTGGTTTGCTACTGTCTTTCACCGCATGCCACCAAGACCTTCAGCTACGCATTTATCATATCTAGGCTCAACTACACAAACTCCTTTTTGTTGGCCTCCCAAACTCCACCGTCCACAGGCTGTATATCATCCAAAACTCTGCAGCCCGTATCCTCTCCAGAACCAGCATCCACGACCCTATCACCCACATCCTCGCCCAGCTTCACTGACTCCCCATCACTCAAAGGATACAGTTCAAGATCCTTGTCTTAATTTTCAAAGCCCTCTTCAGCCTTACTTCTTCTTACCTCTGTGATCTCCTAACACCCTACCAACCTCTCCTCCCAGCAGACTTCACATCTCCTCCCTGCCTGCCCCACCATTGATGGGTGAGCCTTCGGCCTTTCTCCGCCCACCCTCTGGAACTCCATCCCACAATCCCTCCACCTCACACCTTCCCTTGCCTTTTTCAAGACCCGTTTCAAGACTGTCCTCTTCCACCATGCTTTCGATCACCCTCCTACCCCTGCCCTCCACCTCTTCTCGTCTCAACCAACATCTCAGATGCGGATCCCTCACTGTCCAGTGCCTTGGGATGTTCTCCTGATGGGAATGGTACTACACAAATGTAATTTTGTTGTCGTTGTGATAGAGGTGGAATTGTCTTTAGTTTGCAATGTAATAAGCTTTTGAAAGGTTTATTTTTCCTGGAATGCAGTTTTGTGTGAAATTTTGAGAAGCGGTTTAGTCTTTAATTTATATCCATATGATTTGAAACAGTGTTCTAATCAATAGTTTTCACCTGTGCTTCCTGGCAGCACCAAGATGCAAGATTTGTGTAAATATTATTGCTTCTTCTGTATAACATACCGGGAACAGGCAAGCCATTTTTAGGTAGGTTTCTAAATACCGGCAAATTCCAAAATCCGGGAGGTGCATGGGTCCAACATTACCGGATTATCGAGGTTTTACTGTAGTAGTCCTGAAACTTGAACTACAGAAAATTTAACTGAATTTCCTTTTTTTTTAATCCCCCCCTCCCCCCCCCCCCCACCCCCCAAAAAAACATCCTTGCTGACGTAGACAAAAAGCAGCCTGCCAAGTATTTCAAAGAGGATCTGGAAGAACAGTGTGATACTGATAGGAACATGTGCCAGAACCAAAGAGTTTAAAAGTCTTTCATTTCTGGCTCCAGCTCTTATTGAAGTACTGTATAGTGAAAATTAGCAGTTTTCATTTTTAATATAACTAATGTTTGCAATGTCATATGATATAAATGCAAGTTGTTGTTTTATACAAATCTGAATTATTGTGGCAAATAAATTACAGCAAGAAATGTAATTTGGTGCATCTATTCTGAGAGTTGTAAATTATATTTATGTAAAGAAAGAGATTATGTTCAGAACATTACAACCTTTTCCCATAGTTTCCATTCAATGGAACATTTGAAAACAACTGATTCAGTGATTTTTATGTATGGATTTCGTATTTTCCTAAATTTCTAAATAGGAATAAATCCCCATTAATTGATCCCGGGTTCAATTTCCTTTCTGCCCACATATATATTTAAATCAGTGTTTGTAAATCTTTATAAATGAATATGTCGACAGTATGACAGGATATGACATAAATAAAATTAATATTTAATTGTAAACATTTCTGCATTCATTGTAATTTTCCATTAGGACTCTAGTCTTTTAAATAAGTAAAATATTGAATAATTCAAATAAATTCAAAGTAAACACTCCATAGATTGTCTGATATAAATGTTATATTGCTCTAAATGAAATCAGTTTGAATAAATAATAAAATGGACAGCACAACTAGGAAAAGATTCCAATTTGTTTTCCAATAAATGTTAGATGCATGAAAATTAAAAATGCAAACTTTCTCTCATTGGCAATTTAGAGGAAAATAAGAGTATGCCATTCTGCCCCCCAGTATTATTATTATTAATGTTATAAGAAGATGTAGTGCCTTATCAGGTCTTCGGGACATCTCAAAGTGCTCCTCAGAATCTACTGTAAAGTGAATTGACTGTATATTTTGTGGTGAAACTTAGCAGTCAATTCCATATAGCAGTGGCCCACAAACAGTCATGGAGTGAATTATATGTTTTTAAGGGATTATTATCCTCAGAAACGTTATCCACCAATCAACATGCAATTGGGTTTGTACTAACTACAGTAAAAGCCCATTTATCCGGCATCCTCAGGACCTGGTCAATGCCGGTTAAACAGCATGCCAGATATTCGGAAGAAAACTAACACAATTAAAAAAATATATATTAATAATAGACTAAATAATAACAGAATATTTTATGGATGCTTACCAATAAAACAATAAATATTGATTACAGTCTATAAACAGCACACAATCATAAAGCAAACAACAACAACAACAACAATTTAAACTTATAAAGCGCCTTTCACGTCGAGAGGACGTCCCAAGGCGCTGCACAGGAGGCGTGTGACCCGAGCTGGGAGGGGAGTGTTTGGGAAGGGGTGAAACACGTAGGAGAGGTCGAAAAGTTCACGGGGGAACAAACGGCACGGTCGAAGAGGAAAGTCTTCAAACCGGCCTTGAAAGAGGAAAGGGAAGAAACAAGGCGGAGGGATCGGGGGATGGCATTCCATAGGGTGGGAGCGGAGAAGCTGAAGGCCCGGCCTCCGATGGTGGGGCGGTTCGGGCGGGGGGCTTGGAGCAGGCCAAGTCCTGCCTGAACGGAGTGGGCTTATAGTGGGAGAGTAAGTCGGTTAAATAGGGCGGGGCAAGGCCGTGTAAGGCCTTGAAGGTGAGGACGAGGATCTTGAACTCGATCCTCTGGAGGATGGGGAGCCAGTGGAGACGGGCGAGGGTGGGGGTTATGTGGTCGCGGAGGTGGGTGCGGGATAGTACACTGGCTGCAGAGTTTTGGATGACCTGCAGCCTGTGAATGGAGGAGCTGGGGAGGCCGACGAGGAGAGAGTTTCCGTAGTCCAGCCGTGAGGTGATGTACGCGTGCACGAGTGTTTTGGCAGCGTGGGGGGTGAGATAGTTGTGGAGCCTGGCAATGTTGTGTAGGTGGAAATACTGTCATTTTTTCCTTTATTTTTCTTTCTTTCTCTCCCTCCTTCCCTCTCTTTCTCTTTCACAAACACAACCTCAGTCATTCTGAATGGCTCCAAACCCAATCCCCCTCCACTCCTTGTATTTTCCATCTAAATTAATCAACTCAGCCCTCTCTCTCTCCCCTCCTCTCCCCTACCTCTCTCTCCCACTCCCACTCCTCTCTCTTTCTCCCCCCACCCCGCTTTCCCTCTCTTTACCCCCCACCCTCTCTCTCCCTGCCTCTGTCCTTCTCCCACCCACCTCCCACCTAAACAATGTATATATAAACCCACAATACAGTCAGGCTACACAGGCAACACATAGTATCTGTCACAGATGGAAGGAAGGAAGGAAGGAAGGAAGGAAGGAAGGAAGGAAGGAAGGAAGGAAGGAAGGAAGGAAGGAAGGAAGGAAGGAAGGAAGGAAGGAAGGAAGGAAGGAAGGAAGGAAGGAAGGAAGGAAGGAAGGAAGGAAGGAAGGAAGGAAGGAAGGAAGGAAGGAAGGAAGGAAGGAAGGAAGGAAGGAAGGAAGGAAGGAAGGAAGGAAGGAAGGAAGGAAGGAAGGAAGGAAGGAAGGAAGGAAGGAAGGAAGGAAGGAAGGAAGGAAGGAAGGAAGGAAGGAAGGAAGGAAGGAAGGAAGGAAGGAAGGAAGGAAGGAAGGAAGGAAGGAAGGAAGGAAGGAAGGAAGGAAGGAAGGAAGGAAGGAAGGAAGGAAGGAAGGAAGGAAGGAAGGAAGGAAGGAAGGAAGGAGAGAGAGAGAGAAAAAGAGGGAGAGAAAAAAAGAAGAGAGGGAGAGGAAAACTGACTGCACTGCTTTAAGAGGAAAAACCGGAAGTGTCACTACCGACAGCATTCAGAACTAGTCATACTGCACTCTCATGCGACAATCGATTCATAAAATGCGCCACTGGGATTGTGCCGCGTAAGATCCGGTTATTCTAATGGGGACCTTTTTTTGAGGTGCCGGTTATACGGAAGTTACGGTTGATCGGGTCACGGATAAACAGGCTTTTACTGTACTAGGTACTCAGAGGCATATGGAGTAAGGAAACTTACCCAATATTTCGGGAGAGGACACAAGCTGGAGAGTTTTGGATGATCTGCAGCTTGGAGAGGGAAGAGTTGTGAAGGCCGACAAGGAGGGTGCTGCCGTAGTCGAGCCTTGAGGTGACAACAAAAACTTACATTTATATAGCACCCTCCATGCCAGACGATGTCTCAGAGTGCTTCACAATAGCGGAAGGTGGGGCCAAGCCAGACCAACGAGTGTGTAAAGGTTTCAATGACCTGAAGGGTGAGGCGGTTGCGGAGGGTGATGTTGCGGAGGTGGTAGAAGGAGCTGGTCATGGATTGGGGAGAAAGGACAGTTCAAGGTCAAACTAGACACCAGAGGTTCCTGACTGGCTTGGTCAGATGCATGGATGCTGACGGTGCCAATGCCTGAGTTGCGGAGGCACTGGTGTGAGCCTATCTCTAAAGCGCTTCACACAATATACTGTAAAGTGAATTGACTGTATATTTTGTGGGCAAAGTATAGTTTTGCCCACAAAATATAGTCAATTCACTTTATATTGTGTAAAGAGCTTTGAGACTCTCAGAAGATTTAATAAGGTGGTACCTGTATATCAAATGTAAGGATTATTATATTTATTGTATATTTGGCCTCCCATCATGATGGCTTTTTAATCTCAAACATTAAAAATTTATTGTGTTTTAATGTTTTAAAAGCAGATTGTAAACTTGTGAAAGTATCTAATTGTATCATAATTTTGTGGGATAGGTGATCTTTCTAAAATCGTATTTAGATCCCAAAGTGAATTGACTGACTTTTGTGGGCAAAAAGGGATGACTTTGTCTAGTGGTTGCAAAGTTATAATTTGGTGATGCTTTCCTCAAGGACAGTCAATGGTTTTTAGGTTGACTGAAATAAACTTTGACATCAACAATTGTTCAACTTTAAAATTGATTTTTCTCCTTTCATTTCCTTCCCTAGTCAAAAGACATTGAGGCTAATTAACTGTATCTGTATCATTCCACTGGCTGAGATCCAACTCTATACTCACCAAGGCTTGAGATAGGGCCTCCCTGTTCTTTTCTAGTTGCACACTAGTCTGTAAATTTTATGACATAAGCAATCGGAATCCAGCTAATCTGTTGATATGACATTAAAATTAACTGACTAAATGGATCAGTTTGATATTTTGCCATTACTTTCTGTCCCCCTCCATTGACATTTTCTCAGTGTTTTTAAATAAATGTTTATATTTTTGGAGTGCTCCCAAGTGTGCAATAAAAGCTACAGTGTTTTTACTACAGGATTCTAGAGATACTAAGGGAGATAGGAAAAAAATTTGCACACAACAATTTTATACTAAAAATTGGATAGATTTACGCGCACATCAAAAAATATTCAGTGTTTGCAGTATGGCATTTTATATCACAAGGGATTATAGTTTCCAAATTCCACTTGTGATTAATTTTTTTTGTATTTGAATGCACTGTAGTCTGGGTTCCTGAAAGCAGCAGAATTATCACTTGTATTTATATAGTGCTGTTCATTTAGGATTACATCTCAGAGCAAGGTTGGACACTTGAGTTGGAGCTGTGGAGGGATGGGGCCCTAGGCACGTTTGAAAAGATGGGTTTTAAGATGGGATTTAAAGATAGAGGGAGGGATGTAGGCAAAATATTTTTTAGAGGTATGGGATGTAATAAGTGATGATAGAGAGAATAATAGGACTGTGATTGCTTCATTAAAACTGCTCATCAGCTCAAATGTGTAGAAAAAACAAATCTCAAACCTAATTAAATGCAAAGATAAAATAAAAAATCTTTCTTTCTTCCCTTCCATTTTTTTTAATGTTTGTAACATGAGGTTTATTTTCTTTTAACTACTGAGACTATTCAAATTCAGAATTTATTGTTTTTTGTTCCAAATAGTTATGGGTATGCTGAAATCACTGCATCAGCTTCAAGTTGAAAATCGGCGGCTAGAGGAACAGATTAAGAACCTGACAGCTAAGAAGGAACGTCTCCAACTGCTAAATGCTCAGCTTTCAGTGCCCTTTCCTGTCATGAGTTCAACTGTCAGCCCAGCAGCTCAGATGCACACATTTTCCTCACAAGCTGGTATGTGAAATAAGCTTCCAGTGTTATTCTATATTGAATCGATCGGACACTGTTTTGGTTACGATCTTGTCATATAACATATTATAATAATTTCTTACAGTTCCCAACCCAGCTTCTTTACACAGCAATAAAGGCTCCCATCTGAGGAACAGCTTCCTACCAGAAAATTCACTTCCAGTGCCCAGCCAGGTGATAATTTACTTTGACTCTGAATTAGTATATGCAGTTTTCTTTAATAATTTATAGTAGTAGTATGTGAATTTCTTTGTATATGTAGTTTCACAATTATTAGTACTCCAAGATGCTGTCCCCCTTGAAGATCGCTAAATGGAGTCCTGTAGCTCAGTGGTCAGAGCACTTGCTTTGCAAGCGAGAGATCTGGATTCGATTCCCAGCAGGGCAAAATGTTGGGCAAGTTTCTTTACTCTACATGCCACTGTTTACCTAGCAGTATGTAGGAACGTGGTTGTTAGACAATTGGCTGATCGCTTTTCCGGGCATAATAATTCCCTCAAAAACAATAATAATAATATATTGGTCACTTCAATCCATGACTGCTTGTGGGACACTGCTGTGCACAGTTGCCTGCCATGTATCACCCACTCAATATACAGTAAAAGCCCGTTTATCTGTGACTCGATCAACCGTAGCTTTCATATAACCGGCACCTTAAAAAAAATCGCCATTCGAACAACCGGATTTTATCCGGCACAATCGCAGTGGCACGTTTAATGAATCGATTGTTGCACGAGAGTGCAGTACAGTTAGTTCTGAATGCGTAGTGGTAGTGGCACTTCTGATTTTTCTTCTTAAAGCAGCGCTGTTGGTTTTTCCTCGCCCTCTCTCCTTTTTCTCCTTTTTTCTTTTTCTCTCTCCCCCTCTCCTTCCATCCTCTCCATCTCTCCCTTTCTCTTTCTGTCTCTTCTCCTTTCTTTCTTTCCCTCTCTCTGACGGATGCTACATTGCCTATGTAGCCTGACTGTATCGTGGGTTTATACACTGTTTTGGTGGGGCGTGGGATGGGAGATGGAGAGAGAGGCAGGGAGAGAGAGGGTGGGGGGGAAAGAGAGGGAGAGAGGTGGGGGGGGGGGGAGAAAGAGAGAGGAGTGGGAGTGGAGAGAGAGGAAGGGAGAGAGGGGGGTGGGGTGAGTTGACTAATTTAAATGGAAAATGAAACGAGTGGTGGGGTGGTGGGGGGTTGGGTTTGGAGCCATTGAGATGCCAGACTGACTGAGTGTGTCTGTGAAAGAGAGAGGGAAGGAGGGAGAGAAAGAAAAAAAAGGAAAAAACGACAGTACTGCTTTAAGCCACTACTGTCCGCCGTTGTAGAAGTTTGCTTTGTGATTGTGTGCCGTGTTTATAGCCTAATCGATATGTAATGCTTTATTGGTAAGTATCCACGCAATATTCTGTTATTATTTAGTGTATTATTAATATGGTATGCTTAAAAAAAATTACGTTTTTTGTGTTAGGTTTTCGGCAGCTGGCCGCCCTAATATCTGGCATGCCGTTTAACCGGCATTGGCCAGGTCCTGAGGGTGCCGGATAAACGGGCTTTTACTGTATACATAAACACACACACACACACACACATATATATACTGCACATATGTTATACACTTCCAGTCAATTCACTTTACAGTATATTATGTGAAGCACTTTGAGACATCACGAAGATATGATAAGGTGCTATATCAAATGCAAGGATTATTATTATATAAATGCAAGTAGTTGTAGCTTTTGCTTATTTAGTTTACTCTAATGATCAATTCATTAAAAAAAATTCTAATTTTAGGAGTTAACTTCAAGTGGACAAAGTACAAGTAGTTCATCTCTTGCCAGTCCAACCCCAATTGGGCAAACTCCAGCTCAACAGGGATCAGGATTCATAGCAGTTCAGAAGATCAGCAGTGTAACTGGAGCATTAGCGAGTGGCTTGCAGACTGTGACTTCCACAATCCCCACAATGACTTCAGTAAGTGGGTTAATGGGAACCCTACCAGGAAACCAGATGGCGGTAAATGGAATTGTAGGTGCATTGAATGGAGTTATACAGACATCTGATTCAATAACCCCAAGCACGATATCGCACACAGCTGTACCATTGAATTTGACTCTTCCACTGTCCACAAGCTTAAACAGGTAAGACTTAAACTTCTTTCATTAGATTCTGAAATTGCTTAATTTTACTGGTAACAAGAATGCTATGTGTTCTTCAATCTCTTGTGTTTGATTTTCCTGGCATTCACTGATTGAACATCTTGCGCAGAATTTACCCTCGTTCTTTGTAGCTTTATTTGGAAAAAATACATTGCAAAATTTATTAAGGATTGCTCTGTCATTGATCCCCTCCTGCTTAATATTTGTATGTTCAGTGATGTTGTTCACGCACAGCGATGGAGTTAATTTCCACATTTACTGGAAAATGTAAATGTCAGTGACACCCAATTCTTTATCTCTCTGCCTCCACCCTCGATCGTAGAACTACTGCTGTCCTGGCAGATTCTCTGTCGGATATCAAGCCCTGGATGAGAGCTAACTTTCTGCAGCTAATTTACTTTTGTAAGCACCTCCTCACTTCAGCATCACGATTCATGGATGCAATACAAACTCTAGGTGTTCTGTTCAACTGTCCTTTAAACCCATATCTGTGCCATGACCTGTTCTGCCTTTTCCCACCTCAGCAACATTGCACGCCTCGGCCATTAACTCTCCCCTCCGGCTGCCAACCCTCATCCATGCATTCAACATGTCGACCAGACTCAACTATGGTAACTCATTGCTTGATGTTCTTCCGAACTCTTCCCTCCACAAGCTGCAGATTATTCATAACCTTGCAGATTGTGTTCTCTCCTACACTAAGCCTTGTCAACTGACCCCCACTCTCGACCAGCTCCACTGGCTCCCCATACCCCAGAGATTCAAGTTTAAAATCATTGTCTTTACTTTTTATTGCCTTCCATGACCTTGCTCCTCCCGACCTATGCAACCAATGATCACTGTCTCCGCCCGCCTCCACTGGGCAGACATTAACCTGTTCCATGTACCCAGCCCGCCTTCAGCTTTTCAGCCCTCACCCTCTAGAACCCCATCCCGGAATTCCTCCACCTCACCACCATTGTTGGCTCCTTCAAGGCCCATCTCAAGGCTTTTCTTCCACCTCTTGAATTCCAAACCTCAGCTAGAGTGCAAACCTTCGACCATCCAGCACCTTGGGATGCCCTTCCGACACATAAGCCACTATATAAATATAATTTGCTGGTCCATAAATAATGTTAGAAATGTACCTATTTTAACACACCCAAAAGTGTAACTCAAGAATGCTCTGCTTTTATAGTAGTAAATTTTGAGGTGTGCAGTAATGCCGGGCAAATTATTACCCACCAGGTGGCAGTGTACGCCTCCGTGCTCTCGGCAGCTCCAGAAACTGCCATTTTTTAACGTCCGAAAAGTGCAATTTTTCTTATGCAATTTTTAGCAGGCAAAGAGGTTATTCTGCTCAGCTGAATTTTCATTTGGCTGCTTGATCAGCCGAGGAGGGCAAAAACCACGTTTTTCACAACAACAACAACAAATTACAGTTGTATAATACCTTTCATATTGGGAGGACCTCCCAAGGCATTGATTGGGACATTTTTCTGATCGGGTGGGGCTGTGGGAAATAAAACATAAATGGTCACTCAATCCACTGTTTATGGGACACTGATGTGTGTAATTGGCTGCTGCGTTTTGCCCACAAATATATAGTCAATTCACTTTACCATATATTCTGTGAAGTGCTTGGAGACGTCTAAAAGATATGAATCAAACGTAAAGATTATTATTAGTATTATTATGGAACAAGAGTTGACTTGGTCAATCAAACCTGCTCTACCATTTAATTAAACAAAACGCAAAAGTTCTGTCGTGGACCAGAAACGTTGACTCACTTTCCTTTCTCCATAGATGCTGCCTGACGTACTCATTGTTCCCAGCGATTTCGGTTTTTGTTTCCACCATACTATTAGTTGCAGCTGAGTGTTAGTAAGACAGGTTCCCATCAACATATTTTCTCCTGTAAGGCTGAACTTCTCAACCTCTTTAACCATGTCCCCCGCCCGGCTCTCCCAACCATCTGTTGGGACTTCAGCCTTTCTGCCACCACTCTCTGGAACTCCATCCCACATTCCCTTTGCCTCACTACCTCCCTTGCTTCCTTCAAGGCATGCCTCAAAATCCTCCTACGCTTTCTGGTTCCCGAAGCCAGCCTGTGCTCGGATAACTTTGGCCTCCTGTTCCTTGTCCCTCCTCCAACACTGGTGGCCATGCCTTCAACCATTAGGCCCTCAATCCCTCCAGTTTACCTCTCCCTCTCCACCTTCAAATCCTGACTAAAGACCTTTTGCTCATGCTTACTGTCACCCCCTTCCCGCACCACCTCCCTCTCCCACATTGTCGAGCGCTCCGGGACAAATGCAAGCTGCGTTGTATTAGTTTCAATCCCTTTTCCCTGATGTTTTTTTCAACACCTTTGCATTCAATTTAGTTTTGAAGACCTACAAAAATAATACTAATAATCCTTGCATTTGATATAGCGCTTTCATGTCTTGTAGACATCCCAAAGTGTTTCACAAAATATACTATAAAGCGAACTGTAAAGTATATTTATGGGCGAAATGCAGCAACCAATTGCACACAACAGTGTCCCACAAACCATTTGGGATTGAAGTGACCAATTTATTATTATTTTTTCTTGAGGGATTATTATTCAGGAAACTTGCCCAGGGTTTGGCCCTGCCCATCACCTGTGAATCAGAAAGTTTAACTTATTGAAATGTGGATGTTTCATATGCATTATATTGGCATTTTTTCTGTTTGCTTTGTAGCCTTCCTGGACTGGGTTTGCTTTCCGAACAGCAAAGACAACTCTTACTTCACCAACAACAACAACAACAGCTTCAACAACTCTTACCAGCTCAGCAGCTCACTCCAGTAAGATCAATGTTATACTAATAATATTCCTTCCATTTGATGTTGTGGCTTTCACATTAGGAGGGTGTCTCAAAACAATTCACAGGCTTTGGTATAATACGTGGTGACAGTTTTTCACCTGTGTTTTGTAGGCGAATGGGGCAGCCAATTTGCCCACAAACATCCATGACCAATTTTATTTGGGTGATTGTTGGCCAGGACACTGGGGGATAATCCCTTTTCTGTTCTCGAGTAGAGCTAAGTGTTCACATCTACCTGAACAGGCATAAATGGTACCTCAGTTTAGATTCCATCCCAAGGACAGCACCTCCAACAATGCAGTACTCTCCCACATTATTGCATTGGAATGTCAGCTTAGACTATGAGAGTTCAAAGTGCCAACATGGGATTTGAACCCACAACCTTCTGACTCAGTGACAATATTGCTATCAACTGAGCCAGGTCATCACAAAAGACATGAGCGGTGGTCATTATTTACCGTCTTACTAACACAAATGTTATCCATTTTCCACTGTGCATTGATGGCTGTAATATAACTACGAGAGCCTTATGATGGAAGTTCTGAGAAATCATTAATGTGGAATTAATATTTGCATTTTTATCCTTAAATTCAGGAACAGCATCAAGCTTTGCTTTATCAATTGATGCAGCAACAGCACCACCAACACCAGCATGAGCTACAGCAGCTACAAATCCCTGGAACAGCACAGATTCCTCTGAATAACTTATTGGCAAATACCCAGGCTCAGCCAATCCATTCAGCTCCTCCAAACCCTTTCATAGCTATTCACAGTGACGCTACCACACCAAAAGTTGCAGTAAGTTTCTATTTCTCAACAGCAGTTCAAAATGAAAGTTTTTTTCACCCAAATTTATGTTGAAAGCCGTCAAAATGATGCATGTATATAACTTCCTCTTATGTCTACAGGCTATAGAGCCACCTATCTTAGACCCAATTGTCAAGCCCTGCTGAAATCCTCATTCATGCTTTCATCATCTCCTGCCTCACGTTTTCCGATGCACTGCTCTCTGGTCTGCCCAGCTCTATTATAAACAAGGCCCAAATGATGCAAAACTGCCACCATGTTCTCACCATACCAGGCTCACCATCTCATAGAATCATAGAACGTTACGGCACAGAAGGAGGCCATTCGGCCCATCGAGTCTGTGCCGGCTCTTTGACCGAGCAAGTCACTTTCATTAACCCCAATCACCAGCTTTCTCCCAATAACCCTGCAAACCCGTCTTCCCCAGATACCTATCTAGTTCTCTTTTAAAAGCTGCTATCGAATCGAACCTCACTACCCTTTCAGGCAGATCATTCCAAATTCGAACAACTCGCTGAGTAAAAAAATTTCTTCTAACCTCCCCTCTGCTTCTTTTGATAGATATCTTAAGACTGTGACCAAGGGGCACAGACACACTTACCAGTGGAAACAGCTTTTCCCTGTCTAGCCTGTCGAAACCTTTCATGATCTTGAAGACCTCTATCAGGTCCACATGTAACCTTCTCTGCTCTAATGGGAAAAGTCCTAACTTCTCCAGTCTGTCCTCATAGCTAAGGTTCCCCATTCCTGATATCATTCTCGTGAATCTCCTCTGCATCCTTTCCAGTGCCTTAATGTCCTTCCTGAAATAAGGTGCCCAGAACTGGACGCAGTACTCCAATTGAGGCCTAACCAGTATTTTGTATAGATTAACCATAACCTCCCTCCTCTTATACTCTATGCCCCTACTAATAAAGCTCAGTACACCAAATGCCTTTTTTACTGCCTTATCTACTTGCCCTGTTACCTTTAATGATTCGCTTACTTGAACACCCAGATCTCTCTGTACGTTCACGCACCTTAAGATTGAGCTACCAAGTCTATATTGCCTCCTGTCATTTTTCCTACCTGAGTGTATCACCTCACACTTACCCACATTAAAATCCATCCGCCACATGTCAGCCCATTCCACCAATCTGTGTATGTCTGCTTGCAGTTGGTTACAGTCCTCCTCACTATTTACTACCCTACCTAACTTTGTATCATCTGCAAACTTGGAAATAGTGCTCTCTATGCCCAAGTCCAGATCACTAGTCCAGATCTACCCAGTTTTTGCCAGGCTCTTCTGTCTCCCTATTGCAGAATGGATTTCAAGATTCTCACTGTCATCACTTCACACTCTGGCACCTTCCTATCTCTCCATTATACTCGCACCCCCTCCCAACTGCCATCCTTACCATCAAGCTCAGGACTTCTGCATCTTCCTCACCCATCATGCTCCACAATTGATGGCTGTGTTTTTAGCACTATGGCCCGAGTGTCTGGAACTCGCTACTTTAATCCCTCTTTCTTGGCCCATCTTTGTCCTTCGGCGGATCACACTTAAAAGACTTTTCTCCTTGACAGTTCCTTTGGTCACCTTGCCTCCTTTTCCAGCTTGGCCTCAAACCACACTGCTATTAAGTGCTCTCAGATGCTACCCTCATGAAGGGGCTATTTCGCCCCAAAATATACAGTGAATTCACTTTATAGTATATTCCGTGAAGTGCTTTGAGATGTCTAGAAGACATGAAAAGTGCTGCATCAAAATGCAAGGATTATTATTATTATATAAATGCAAGTTATTTTATTTCCAATGTGACATAATGCAGCATTTTTGGATCACTTTTTGCTCTATCGACCTAAGGATGAACAAGCTTCAAGAGTCTGCTGATGGACAACCTAGAGAGTCTGATTGAACTGTTTCCATTGTAGATATGGAATCACCATGGAAATGGGTCATCATCGAAAGTACAAATTGGCTTCACTGCTAGTCCAGAAAACTTCTTTCATTAGGAATCACTCTGATATTGTCAAACTTTTTTTTCTCTCTCTCTTCCCCACTCTCTCTCCCTTTCTAACTCTCCTATTTCTAACACTACACTGCACCTTGTAACAAAATGCTAACTACTTTTTCAGAAAATACTCAATCGCGTAACTTAAAAAAAAGTACCAGCATCGCACTACTACATGAGGCTATATATATATATATATATTATCTCTATATATTATATATATATAGCCAGTACACAGATATATGCCATTCTATTGCAGTTTAATTTGAGTGGTTATCATTTGTTTGGTGACTAAATAGTTTAAAGTAATGTTCAGTTACAGTGTTCGGGAAACTGGTCAATACATAAAACATTGATTTTTAAATTGGTTTTGATTATGGTTGAATAACTTTCTATCATATCCTTTCATTCACAGAGGCTTAATGACAAAGGTGGCCCTGGCACACAGGAAAAAAGTTGACACAGGACTTTTAGCTTCTGGAATGTGTCTATAGTGTTGTCATAATGGAGTTGCCAGCTGCAGAGTGGATGAATTTTATTCAGTGTGAAGAATTTGCTGAAGAACATTGGCAAATTCACTGGTAGACATCATGTACGAACAATATACAACCCAAATATTGAGCACTCTTCACAAAACATTCCAATTCTATTGAGATTATTCGGTTGACTAGTGTTGTCATCTTGTAATTTGATTGCACTAATTTTAAACTAATTCACGACATGATATCAGGCATTGAGGAAATGAACTTATTTTCAAATTAATCAAATATGCTTGAACCATTCAGTTCCTGTGCTTGTCTCTTAAACTTTTTTAATGCCAATAATATAATTTTTAAGCAAATATTTAAGTCTTTGAATGATCAATTTCAATTGTACAAGGATGGTAAGTATTGTTTATGGTCTCGCAGTTGTGACAAACTTTAATTTGTGACAAAAAAAAATCATTTGGAATTTGATTTCTACTGGGGTTTGCATTGCATGCAGTTTATATGGTATCCTTGTTCCTTTGGTGTGAATGTAGTCTGCTTCCAGGACAACTGTTAGCATGGATATTCAGTTGTGGTGCAGCAGGCTTGTGAGATTTTTGGCTGCTGGGGACTAGATCAATCTATAAAGTGGAAGAAATGGATTAGTCTGCCACTGGGAAGGATTCCTTTGAGAGATGTGGTGGCTGTCAGCCTAAACCAAGTGCCTGTTGCTAGGTTCTTTGTGCTGAAATGGCTCTGGACAGCTGAGTATGCACTCTATCACAATTCCTGTCACAGCAGCAGGGATTTCCAGTAACACATCATCATCTTCCTCCTTGGAAGGAATTCCTAGCTCTGTACCTTGCCAAGACAGTGTGGTCAATAAATACAATCCAGAGACCAACACCCTCTACATATCCCACCTGTAAGAGTGTTTGGAATTGTGATTTGTCTCAAGGTTTGAATGTTGCACAGTTTGTACCTCTTATCTGTAAATATGCTTTTGTGAGTTTCATTAATTGTGGGAAAAATTGAAATATAAAACATCAATATTTTGGTTTGTTAAATTTCTAATTAGCATTTGTGAAGTTGACTGGAAGAGTATTGTTTTATTAATTTATTTTTATACATGCAGGAGAATTTTAGAAAAATGTTTAAACACCAACTGGATTTTGTAGATATTTACAAAGAAAAAATCAGTGTGGTTCATTTTAGATTCTTACTTTCAGCCCACTGATTATCTGTTCTGTAAGAAACTTTGTACAAATTTTGAAAAATTGCTGTAGTGTTTATTTTACTTAGTTGTAAAATATCAAATGTATTAAAGAATTATATAAAATAATTGCCTCATCGCTGATTGTTAGTACAGTAATGATGGTACTTGTAGGCATAATACGTCTAATTATATTGTGCAGCTAAAATGGTGACTTCAATATAGGAGGAATTTGGGAAACTACTGCAGCATTTCCTGTGGCCTAAACATAATGAATTAATATTTTATTTATTTGTTACTTAAATACGGTGTTGTATATTAAATATTTTCTGACTGATTTTTGGATTCCAAAGAAATTCTACTTGAGTTTTTAACATTTTTTATATGTTCACTATTTTAGCTGCCTTATTGTACTTGGAAAAAAAGTTATTTCTGGAAGTTAATTCTCTGCATTATAAAAGGAAAATTAAATTTTTTATTAAAAAAAAGAAGGAAGAGGTTCATTGTTTTGTACATGCACCAAACTTGGCACAAATCTGGTTTGTGTTTAGATGCAGACATAAGAATGTTGAAATGACAAACTAGCCATCAAATCTGTTCCTTTTGCAGCCTATGTGCAATTAGATCTGTTGTATTTATTATATTTGCATAATTTTTTAGTGAAAATTCTGCAGATGTTTGTCTCCCCTGCCTTCTGACCATTCTTGAGATAAACTTCAGAATATTTGTCTAACAACTGATATTCAATGTCAAAGTACTTTTTAACCAATCACGCTTCCAGAGCTTGAAAACTAATATTCCATGAAGTAATTTGATCGTCTCTTTTAGTGCTAATCCCCATAAAGGCGTTGATCCCCAATCCCAACTGCATTTAGCTTCATTTTTAAAGGAATTGAAGTATGAGTAACTCCTTCCGCTCACATCCAGTACATATCCACTACAACGGGGTAAGGGGAATTTTGTTTTCTAATTTCAATTGGGTTTCGATAGAGTGGATGGGAAGAAATTATTTCTTGGTGATTAAAGGGCATTTATTTAAGATAACAAGGGAGCAAAATAAGAGATAAGGAGTAAGTTTTGTTAGGATGTAGAATGCCATGCCTGGTGCTATGCCTGAGACAGGATTCTTAATAGCTTTCAAAAGGAACGGAACTACAGTAGATAGTTTGCCAAAAAGAAATGATTTGCAGGGGTGCAGGGAAAAGGAAGTAAATTTGACTGAATGGATCGCTATGAGAGCCAATGGACACAATAGAGTTATTGAACGTATTCTGTGGTGTAAATTTGTATTTTTCTGTGGTTCTATGTATCTGGGTTTAAAAAAAACTGAATCATATTCCTTTTTAATTTTCTCTAATTACTATGTTTATTTATTTTAGTACACAGTATTCAAATTCAACATCCTTGTCCTCATGTTCAAGGCCCTCCATGGCCTTGCCCCCTCCTACCTCTCTGACCTGCTGACCCTCTATGAACTTGTCTGTTCCCTCCGTTCAGCCTGGGGAGAGTAAGGAGGGCAGCAGAAGGCAATGAATAACTAGTGTACTGCATAGTATTCTTCCTTTTCGTGAAGTTGTCCACAGATATGGGGTGAATTTCCAGATGTATGTGAATGACATCCAAATCCACGTTTTCACTTTTTCCATTGATGCTCCGCAGGATATCTGTGTCTGTTAGGATATCCACCAAGCACAGCTGAAACCCTGATCCACTTTCTTGTTGCCTCCCCGTCTACTTTCCCAATGCACTCTTCTGGTCTCCCCAGTTTCGCCATCTTCAAGATCTAGTTAATCCCAAACTCTGTTGCTTCCATCCTAAACTGGGTCCATCCCAAATGAATTGACTGTACCTGTAAGTCTCTTAAACCACTAGCAGATCGCTTTTTTTCTGACCTCCTGCCCCACTTCTCTCATCCCCTATGCTCAGCAACCTTGTGTGTTCCAAAGTGTTGGGCAAGTTTCCTTCCTACACATGCCTCCACTAGTAGTAATTAAGAATCTGGTTGGTTGATTAAATTTCCCAGAGAAATAATCCCTCCAAAATGTTTTTAAAAGATTTGGTCACTCAATCCATGAGTTTGTGGGTCACTACAGTGCGCAATTGGCTGCTGTGTTTCAATATACAGTCAATTTACTTTACTGTATATTCTATTGACATGCCTTGACACAATAACGTTATATCAAAGCTAAGAATTATTATTGTTGGGGCACACATCCTGATCACGTTGTGGTTGACTGAATAATGCATGCTTTTTTTTTTCTGGAGTTGAGGTATAGATCAGCCATTATTTAATAGAATGGCTGAAAAGATTTGAGTAGCTGAAAGGCCTCTCCCTGTTCCTATACATATATATATATGTTCCAACTCTTATGTTTAATGTTTCAGTTGAAATGAACTAAATTCATTTCTTATGGGAAACTTAGGACTAGTGTCCGGCGATATATCGATATATTGGTTATACTGGTATAATTTTTCAGGTCGATATGTCGATATTGGAAATTTGAATATATCGGTATATCGAAAAATTGGGTATGAAAAAAAATCAGTATATCCACAAAATATCGGTATATAGTGTCTGGCGATATATCGATTATATCGGTTATATTGGTATAATACAAACTTTTTCAACTTACCTTGTCGGCAACATTGCAAACCTGGGCGTAGAGCATGCATATCGGAATGCGCGCGCACATCCGAATGCGCGAGCGTACACAGGATATATCGGTATATATCGATATGAGCCCACCGATATATCGATATCGGAAAAATTTGATATCGACGGACACTACTTAGGACAAAGAAAGTTGGACAAAGAAAACTTCTGGTTTAAGCAGTGAGAATTATTCTCAGATCCTGGTTATTCTCAATATTGTCATTTGCCATTCACTGCCTAGTTGCTAAGCGACTGAATATTATCAGAACAGGGTCGTTTGCAGCAAGCTTTTTGTAAGTACAGATATTCTGCTTAGAATACCCTTTTCAAGAAAATTAATATTTTGAACTGAGAATCCCAGATTGATCTATGGGGCTTTTTCAAGTCCCAGTTACTTAATTAGAACTATATTATCATGGATAACTATCCTGTTTCCTATTATCTAGCCAATTAATAATCCAATTTACAGCTCCCATCTTATTTCCCATGAGGTTTACATTTAGTTATATCTCCTATAAAGGACTTAACTTTTCTTAAAGTTGAGAATGCATAAATTTCCACCACTTGAACCGTTTTTCACAAAGGTTTATTCTCAGATAAAGCATTTAGATGCATTCTACGAATTGACCTGTATCATAAACTCAGGAGACTTGGGTTGTGTCTACTTTTTAAATGTAGATGAATTGCTTTGTGTGGAATGGTATTTCAATGCTTTCCCACTATTGTCAAGTAAATGACTGTAATTCCCAGGATGATTCAGTTGACCTTTTTTTAAAGATTGAAATTCATATTCTAGAGTTCTGGTACATGATGACATCCTGAGCTGTGTAACGGTTTGCCTCCCACCACACTGCATATACACACACACAGCTCTGCCCTGTTGTAGTGCTCTTACTGCATTCAATTTAGCTTATTTTTATTGCAATAATGTTCAATTTTCTTTAAATGAACATTTAATAGTTGAGCACAATACTTGTATTCCTCCGCACTCTGCAGTGCACCACTGCGATGAGCATTTAGAGTAAATCTTAAGTGTTTTTTGTGCGAGTTTTGGCCATTAGTGCTAAACTGAATTCAAACCTCTTCAGGTTGGTACATTTCACCAAGTGCATTAGATGTTTTCCTTATTTATGAAAAGTACTGCAATTATGACCTGGTTTGAGCATTCATTTTAGAGTGCGGTATATTTTGCTGTACAGCACACTTATATCTTTATTATTCCACCTGTACTTGGAATAGAACTGAGAAATTTGCAGGGTAGGTTGGTTTACAATGGGTCTGAGACTAAGTAAGATGGATTCAGATCCTCGTAAATGTACTTTATGGGGGTTGATCGAGAAAGATCAAATCAAACTGCAGGATATTTTTTTAAAAATATTTACGCATTAATGTGCAACATCGTATAGAATTTTATTGCTCTGAGATGCTACCTGCATAGAGGGAGATATGTGTTGTAGTTGAATTGTGGAGAATTCTTAAATGTAGTCTTCATTTCAAACCAACTTCTAAATTATAATATGTTAAGAATGTTGTTGCAGGTTGGGTAGGTGGAATTTGTGGCTCTGAGTACCAGACAACAATATATATCTACCTATTCTTTGCTGCTTCTGAATTAAAACAGAAAGCTCCTTGAGACCTATTAAGTATGTCAGCCAAAGCAGACTATAAAGTGTGTGTAGCACAGATGTTTGGCACTAATGACAAAGGCTATTTTGAACACCAGCCAAGACATACTGATCCCTCTGAAGCAGAATATAAAACCAAGTCTTATGTAGCTTGGGACACGTGGCATGTCAATCCTTAGCAGCTAACAATAGAGGCAAATCCTCACATGAAGAAGGAATTCTGTGTGTATGTATGAGGGGGAGGAGGAAAAAAAGGAAGCATTCTTGTGTGGTCTATAAACTATATAACCAGTAAACTACAGGACTCCATATCTACCTTTCATCCATGCTATTAAGTCCACTTTCCTCTATCAATGTAACATCTTGTCACTTTCGTCACCTCAGCACTGCCAAAAAACCTCATTAATGCATTTGTCACCGGCAGACTTGACTTCGAACAAGTGCTCGAACAGTCTGCAGGCACGAGTTCCATTTCTTTATGTATACGGAAACATACCTAGCTCAGGAATTGGACTAATAAGATTGCTTCCTTCTTGTCCCCTGCTTGCTCTGCAACACATTTGCCAGATGTGTTTTCAGCCACTTTGATCATTCTTTCACAGCTGTTTGTAGGACATTGCTGTGCACAATTAGGCTGCTACAATTGCCTACAAATTCAGGCGCTGTACTTCACAATAGCAACTTGCCTTGATACACACAAGGTAGCGCCTGAGAGCGCTTGTAATATCCTGAAATGCTTTCAGATGTGAAATGCACTGTACCACACGCAGGGTTTATTATAGCAGCCAGAGTTTCAAGGGAATTCTACTAATTCTACCAACAATGATTGGCCATTTCATGCTATTTGGAATATGGTTGAAAGTTAACATTTCCAAGTTTTGGCATTGTCATCTAGATAAAATACTACGCTTTGGAAGAAGTAGGATATTATACACATGACAAGAAGGTACACATTCTACCATTGAGATGAGCATTTGACAGACAATTTCATTCAACCATCTTCTCTTGTCCCCTTTTCCCACTGATTGATTTAACAGTCTGGTGCTGTTTTACATTCTTAAAAATACCGTGTGTGCTCCAGGCTGCATTTAGGTGACACCTACAGGTGAGGAGGATCATTTGCCCATTTTCATTTAATAACTGAGGAAAGCTGTTACCAAAGGAAAAGCAATCCAACCTCCACAGTTGTCCACTTATCAACTTCCCAGTTTCTGCAACATTGCCCACCTGCACCATTACCTCTCCCCTCAGGCCGCTGAGACCCATGGCTTTATCATATCCAGGCTCGACTCTGCAAAAGCTCTGCTCACTGGCCTTCCCAAGTCTTCCCGCCACAAGCTGTGGACCATTTAGAACTCTGCAGCGCATGTATTTGCCCCCACCAGGGTCCACGAGAAACCCTGACTCCACTGGCTCCCCATCCTCTAGAAGATTGAATTCAAGATCCTCACCCTCACTTTTAAATCCCTCCACAATCTTGCCTCACCCCACCTGTGACCTATAACTCTACCACCTCTCCCTTCACTTGGCAGGCACTGGTGTCCCCTCCCATGCTCTCTCCACTATCGGAGGTTGAGCCTTCAGCCTTTCTGCCCCCCTTTCTGAACTTCATCGCCTTGCCTCGCCCCCTACTCTCACCTTCAACATCCGTATCAAGACCTTTTGGTCCTGAATCTAACCTCCAGCTCAGGTACAAGACCCATGACTGTCTAGAACTTTGGGACATCCTCTTGACCTGAAATACGCTATACAAATGCAATTTGTTGTTGGTTATGTCCCCTGACACTTAGCATTTTAATTTCATCACATTTTATTTACAGTCTGCCATGAGGTTAAATCTAATCCATTACAATTGCTGGCACTTAAATATATTAGCACCTGAAACTTTCTCGTCCTGTTGTATCCGTCATTGGCTTTTCCTGGTGCTGTTAGTTCCTTGTTTAAACAGTTGTACATAAGCTTAATGATAATAATCCCTGTACAGGTATTTGATATAGCGCCTTATCGTGTCATTGAGACACAATACAGTCTGCACAATGACACCAACAAAGGCTGAGAGCAGCTCATACAGCCACCCACCCAGTCAAGGGGAAAAGTAGGAAGCAAAATGAATTAATGAGGAATGGCTAAATGCAAAACAGATCCTACAAATTAATTCAATTGAGAGGTACTGTATTATGCTTTTTTTAAACAGGGAAATTTAAACAAAAAACCATGTAATTTTCTGGGAAATTCTGTTAAATCATGCAATCAGATTTGTATGTTAAAAAAGAAAAAAAAGTCCAGACTTTTAAAACTATAATAATTGCTACCAGATGTTGCATCCAAACCCCATTTTACTGAAGTGAATATTTATTTAGAGGGTTTGCCTTTGGGGAAAACTAAACAATGTTAGGGTTTATTGAAGCTCCAAAGCCTGCAATATCAACTCAAAGTAACTGAACCACAAGAAGAGTGCATCTAGATAGAAAAAAATACATTGCTTTGCATGTTGTTCTGAAAATATTAAAACTTTACATGCAATGTATATTGATATTATATTCTAAATCCAGTGCATTTTCATCCCTAATAGACGGCAACTTTTTATTTAATAGGGAATTAACTTTATGAAGGTTTGGCAAAAGACAATACATTTTCAATTTTTTTTCTTAATAGGAAATGCTATAGAACCTTCATTTAATATATTTACAACATTCTTCCAACATTGAAATTACTAGCACTGCTCTGATTTTATCATTAATTAAATTTCTACCATATTATCCATATGGTAAAAAATTATTTCAAAGTTTTTCTTAGCCTACCTCTTACCTGGTAGCATCTTAATGGTAACAGGAGAAATAATGAGCATACTGTACACAACACATTTTAAGAATTAGTTAACTAAAAAGATTTAATAAATAATACTTTTATTTAATATAATGCCTTATCAAGTCTTCCAAGATGTCTCAAAGCGCTTCACAGAATATGGAGTGACTGTGTTTTGTGGGCAGTCTCCGGCCTGCTCCATGTCCCGTGCCTGGCCCCACCATTGGCGGCCGGGCCTTCAGCCTCTCTGCCCCCACCCTCTGGAACTCTATCCCATTAAGGCACACCACAAGAACACCCCCCCCCACCCCCTCTTCAACAGTGGTTTCAACCATACTGCTGCCCTCTCTGCCTTCCATCCTCCCTAAATCTCAACGCTCTCCCCCCATTATGCTTGGGTTCCAATACTTGATTGTTCAGTTGCTTGGGACATCCTTCACTTTACAACGGTAATTCTGTATTTTTAATTTCTGTCCATTCAGGAAATTCAATCCTACTCCTCTGACTTATTACAAATAGGAAATAGATCATCTAGCCCATCACAAGCTGTTGTAACTTGTACTGAATAGTAGAACCAGAGGACACAGCCTATGACTGAAAGGGGGTAAATTCAAAACAAATCTGCAGAAACATTAATGAGCGAGTAGTAAATTTTTGGAGCAGGTAGACAGCGGAAACAGAAAATGTCATTTGTTTCAAGAACAAATTAGATAAATTTCTCCTAGAGAATAATATTTGGGGATATGGTATATAGTTTGGGACATGATATGTCAAGCGGCTCCCAGGATGGTGGCAGGTGAACTCAATGGACCTTAAGTCTCTTTTCGCCGAGCAAATTTTGATGTTGTTGTACAATAGCTGGACTGAAGGGCAAAGCTGATATTCATGTAGGTTTGTCACCGAAAGACAAAACCCGTCATCAAGTTCATATTCATTGATCAAGATTTTCAAACCATAAAGCCTAACAACATATGACAAGAGCTGGGCAGGAACCATCAGGTGTATCCAAGGAAGAGTGTCTTGATCAAACCCTATATATCGCATACTACCAGCTGTCAAAGTAACAGCACTTAAATGGCAAGAGTGGTCCAAAAATAAAGACAGGAACTAACCAGCGGGGAAGCTTCTGCCAAATGATCGTCCCTCAACAGCAATTTTTCCTCCTCATTTTGGAGGCATATAAAAGCACTTTCAGTTTCTCATGTCTAATTTGGGTGACTAGCATGGGTGTTTGGGTCAAAGGAACTCTTTATAAGATGTGCACTTCCATTTTAAAATAGGGTACCCCAAATCTCAGGCAAACATTCATTCCATTTTACAGGCGTTGAAAGCTGGGTTGACGCGAATGAACAAAGCAAATCAGTCACAAAGAGTAAAGCGAAAGCTTTCACAAAACATTATTGCTTCAATTATGTGCCAAGAACTATTTAGAGTTTGAATCATACACCACATCTAAAGACCCCAGCGCATCATCTCCAGAGGTGTTCTGTCATATTTCTGGTGATCATTCTTTGAGGGTGGGGGAGAGGGAGGATTATCTTGGTGCTTGGAGTTATCTTCAAGGTGATGTGCTGGGCAACAGAATGTCGGAATCAAGTCAACCACCACTCTATGACAATCTTGGTAGATGGTTTCTTGGGCTAGGTAAGTCACTCCGCAGTACTCCAGGGCACTCCTGAAGATAGACTTCCCAGCCTGGTTCATTGGCACAACGCGGAGGTTGACCCGTCACTGGGAGAAGGGATTCCCAAGCCATGGAAGCCAAGGCCCTAATGTGTGGCGCTGGTAGGACAAGCAACATGAAGCAGGCAGTGTTCACAATAACAACCTTTGCAGATTTAGCTGGTTGAACTCACAACCCACACTTTGTGGGCCCAGGCCTTGGGTCTCATCAACCTGTGCCTAATAATCTCTTAACCCTCTTTCAACACTTTAACCCTCTACTGTCCTTTCTTCCACTATATCGGTGCCATGACCTGCTCTGCCTTCCCCCACCTCTACATCGTCCCGTCCAACCCACATGAAAATTGACTTATTCATAATAATAATTATCAATACTAGTAAGTGTTCCTGTTGATATAGTGACTTTTATATCAGGATGATGTTGCTATGGCTTCATAGGATACACTGTAAAATTTAGCTTTTGTGCCCATTTGTGTATTTGTGCTAAAATCAAGCCTCCTGGAAGTTTAATATGTGATTAATCATCAAGCAGTTCCCGCATGTACACACAACTCCTACACATGTAGGCGTCCTGTAGCTCAGTGGTCAGAGCACGTGCCTCACAAGCGAGAGACCTGGCTGTGATTCCCAGCAAGTTCCCGTATTCCAAATGCTTAATAATACCTCAAGAAAAAAAAATGTGGTCACTTAATCCATGACTGGGACACAGCTGTGTGCAATTGCCTACCACATTTCACTTTAAAGTTTATTCTGTGAAGCACTTTGAGACATCTAGAAGACATGAAAAGCGCTAATTCAAATGCAAGGATTATTATTTATAAAATGGTCTGCATATCAAATTGGTTTGAACATAAACTGCTAAGGGTTAACCGAATGCTGCTCCATGTATACTGCAACAATATTGCAACAAATGGATTGCAGAAAGCAAACCAAATATGGTGCCCACAGATGTGTAAGGAGATAAAACGATTTATACAATAATACATTGCACAAAATCAGTTTATATCAGTGTAGCTACACATTGCTGGCTTTACAATAATACCCAGTTAATTCTGCACACGTCAAACTAACTTAAAGTTATCCAAACCTCTGATGTACAGCTACTATGTTGTCCACCTTAGGACCGAACTGCTCCACCCTGGAAATGCCCCTCCTTCTACCCCCTCCAGCAGCCACCCCAACTGTCCCATCGTTTACTCCCTCCGGACCAACCACCTCCAAAAGGCAAACACCGCTTTCCTCCTCCCTCATCTGTACCCTCCACAACTCTCCCCCTCCTCACATTCCAGTCATCTCTCCCCCAAATTCTCCCCATAGCACTGTCTCCTCCATCCCCCACCACCTGTAAACCCACCTGCATTTCCCTACAAAATGTCCACTCCCTCTTCAATAAGGCCTTCACTATTGATTGATTTCAACCTGGATGAGCACATCTACATTCTTGGCTCTCCCCTAGTGACTCTGTCCCCCTAATTGAAACTCCCCTCCTGGCTACACCTTTCACCCCCCCCCCCCCCCACCACCACCACCTCGCCCGTCCTAACCAATGCAGTGACTGGCCGGCCCTCATCTCCAAAGCTTCTGTTGGTCTTTCCATTATTCCTCTGGTGGCTTCTCCTCCTTTGAACACCTCACCCTCTACCACCCCACCTTTCTCTCACTCAAAATTCTTCTGGTTTACCCCGCCCCCCCCCTCCCCCACCAAAATCCCCTGGCTTCTTCCTCGATCAAGTATTTTGTGCAGGAGATGAAACGATAAAACCAAACTTATATAGTTTGATGGCAGCATTTGGAAAAAATAATGAGTTGTACAAAAGGAGATTACTGGCTTAAGATAGTAACAATTTGTTTCAGAATCTCAAGCCATACTAGAAATTAGAATGTTTTATATTTCAAATGTAGATTTCATACAAATGTTATTAAAAGGTTTCTATATAAATAAAAATTCTGACACTCTTCATTCGTATCATCTATGCATCAGTTTGATCTTAAGGTATCAACATCTTCAATCTTTCCCGCTGCTTTTGAGATATAACAAAAAGTGCCATTAATAGTGTACACACCAAGCTCTTTCAGTATGTCTTAAGAAAGGGAGATAATTGAGGGCCAATCACCCACTGAAGACATTTCCGTGCCAGCTGACAAAATGATCTATGGAGGGAAATTTCTTGCAACTGAACATTTCAACATACAGTTTCTGTGGCAAGCAGACACACCAGGGGACCATGATAAGAGGTTTCTCTCCAAGTTACATAAAAGTTGACAGTTTTAAAATTCTGTAATTTATTTAAAATTTAAATTTAAGTTTAAAATGGCTTTCTGTTCCCGCTTCGGACCAAAGGAGTTTAAACTCGTGTACCAAAACACATATCACTTGTATAGGTATACTACCACTGAGTCTCAGGCTGAATTCTCGAATAATTTTTTGGGAAACAAGCTACACAATACACGCTCCCTGTCAGCAAATGCTAACTCCCATTAACTCATTACTAATGCATATATTGCAGAAAATAAGGAATAACGATCCTATTTGTATATTCTCTGACAAGTTCAATTCAACACAGATCCTCAGTTTGAATTCTACAAACTGAGGATCTTTAAGCAATTATTGATTCGGGTTTACTTTCGATTACTTTAGAGCATTAATTTGAGCTGTCTTCTGCAAATGTTCATTGGGCAGATCAATTACCTGGTTTATACTGAAACAAACAAGGCAATCACAGGAAACAACTGTAAGGTCAGCAGGAAATTCAACTAGAATTCTCACTTGATTTTTATCCTGACTGCTGTAGTAAGAAAATTCAGCCAGTACTTTTACTCCTGATTTCTTAGGAGACTGATGCATAAATTGTGCACATGTACATGCCAGATGATGACAGCATTGGGCTTGGCTGAGATGCCAGTTTTAGTATGCTATATTAGTTATCAAAGTTCACAAAAGAAATGGGCACTTGGGCAATAGCACTGTGTTTCAAGGGTCGAAACAATGAAGCAGTGAGACTTTTGAAAATTATTATTTTGATCACCTTAATTTGCCGTGTTTGGGATTACTACTGTATAAATAAACTGTTCTGTACTAGGATGTATAGAATAAATAATTAGTTGAATGCAAATAAACTGTATTGGGATTCTGCAAAAAAAAACACTGAATGCAAAAAATACAATGAATACATAAAGCTAAGTACAATGTGCAGAAAACAAGTTTCTTATATATTTAAATGTGCAATGCATTCAATAAACAAACAAGATTCTTAAAAATTAATGCAGCCCCATTATCTTGTGGGGGATGGTGGCACATTTTATTCACTAAGGCACAAAAAAAGCCGAGGTAATTATAAGCAACTTGGCTCCAAGTTTACACAATACACTGTTCGTGGTGTATTCCTGTTTCTGGAAGGAGGCCAGTGCTCATAAGGTGTTGTTTGCAGTCAGCTTTTGGCTTGTTTCCTCTTCATAACTAGTTCAGCCAACAGTTTGTATCTGATCATACACTCTTCCTGCAGGAATAAATAAAAGCGACAATAAGATTGATGGACTATTTTATAAGTAATGTGTATTTAATCTTGAATGCAAGCGTATTTTAAAGATAGGTTTCTTATTATAACATTGAGCTAAATGAAGGGTCAAGGTTTCCAGTTCCGGATGCTACCAAGACTGAGAATCATAGTGAGGGTAAATACGATCAATAATCAATTGTTAATCGATAATTAACATCAAACAAGAAAAAAACCTTCTGATTATAGCAAAAAGAAAAGATAAGAGAAATGAGGCAAGCGTTCCACCACTGCTTACAAAAGAAAAGGTCTTTGTATTAATTTTAAGGCCTGAGGAATAGCAGTTAGTAAGTTGATTATGATTTCAATACAGCGAGGATTCAGGAAGAAAAAGAAGGAAAAGTGCAAATACATTTGAAAACACGAATCAGTTCTTCACAAACTCAACTATGAATGTTCCGAAAACTCTTGTTGCTATAGTTGAATCAACTATAGAATCACAAAATATTGCAGAAGAGAAACAGGTAATTCAGCCATCGAATTTGTGCTGGTGTATTTTGCCTCTCATTCACTGACTGGTGGCAGCCAAAAAAATTCCCTAAATTTACTCTAGCATAAATAACCCTTCATAACGTTAAAAACTTCTCACGCGTTACTCTTTCTGAGCTCAGTAACAAAAAAGCCACACCTTCTCAAGTCTTTGTTCATAATGTCTAGAAGACACGAAAAGCGCTATATCAAATGTAAGGATTATTAAAACTGAATCCTTTCATCCTAGTAAATCTACACAGCAAAGCATCCTTTGCTTTTAGGTATTCAACACAGACCAGTCTCATGATTGTACTGTCGATTTAAATTACACTTTCATGATTTCAATATACTGTTCTTGGTTGCTAATTACTGTATTTGTTCAAAATAGTCTTGAATGGCACTGACTTTTCAAAATTTCTATAAGTCAAATTATAACACTTATTGGAAAATTGATTCACTGTATTCATAATTATTTAATCTTCACCTTCCTAATATTTTGAATGTACTTCATGCTCCAGCCACTAATTAGCCATATGAAGAATAGGCTTTCCTGTTGTTTCATAGTTGAATAACCTGCCAACATTCACATGTGAAAACTTGCCACTTGGAATGGTTCAAAGGTACTTTGCGCATCTGTGGAGAGAGAGAGGGCAGAAAATAGGCAAGAACAAAATGAGAAACTACCTTTGTCTTTTCTGGTACACATTTTGCTATTTTGTCCCAGCGTTCAGCAGTTCCCTTTGGATGTTGTTGTAAGGCTAGCTCAAGCAGTTTTTGTTGATTCTGGTTCCAGACCTCAGTAGTTTCCTCTGAAGACCGAGGTTTCCCTTTCCTTTTCTTCTCCTCATCACTGTCATCATCATTATCTAGTTCTGTATTATCAAAGTCCCTCTGGCGTCTTCCTCGTGGCTTTTGTTCAGATTCTGGGATCAAGAAAGGTGTCTCTGTTGGTTTTGCTATTTTCCGTTTCCGAGGTTGGATTTCCACTGCCAGTGGCCCAGTGTAGTTATCTTGACCATTACTATTTTCAAATTCATCATCATCGTCATCTTCATTCTCCTCCTCTTTCTCTTCTCTTTTGCTGATAATGTCATCAGGGAGAGCAATTCCGTGTTTTGCACTCTTGACAATCTGAGAAGCAGTTTTTAGTTCATATAGTTTTACTGTTCCTAATTTAAAAATAAACATATTTGGGGATTAATAAAACATGTCATAACCCTCGAAGTTTGACCTTATGTTTATAATAATAATTCTTGCATTTGATATAGCACCTTATATCTTCGAGATGGCTCAGAGCATTTCACAGAATATACTGAGTTGTCTGTACATTTTGTGGCCAAACGCAGCAGCCAATTGCGCACTGCAGTGCCCATAGCTGATTTAGAAGGTTGTGGGTTCAAGTAACATACTGGGATTTGGAATCACACAGTCTAAGTTCCAATGTAATGCTGGGGGAGGGGGGGGGTGGGGGGGTGGGGGGAGGGGAGGGGGTTAGAAAGAGACTGTCAGAGGTACCGAACTTCTGATGAAACATGAATCTCAGGTCCTGTCTACCTGTTCAGGTGGAAGTTAATGATCCTGCCTCAATGTTCGAAAAGGGAATTTCTCCCAGTGAACTGGCCAACAAGCCCCTCCTCAAATAAAATTAGTCACACACACCATGGCTGTTTGTGGGATACTGTGTGCAAAATTGGCTGCCACAATCATCCATAGTCAATTCACCTCAAGGTGTATCCTGTGAAACGCTTTGAGAAATCTGAACGTTGTGATAAGGCATTAATTTACATTCTACAAGTAAGGAAACTTGCCTTAGGTTTCACCCTGCCTGGATGAAACCTTAGGCAAGTTTCCTTTCTCCCCACGCCTGATAATAATCCCTCAAAATAAAGTTGGTTACTGCAATCCATGACTGCTGTGCGCAATTGGCTGCTGCGTTTTGAAATATAGAGTCAATTCACTTTACAGTATATTCTGTGAAGCGCTTTGAGATGTCTAGAAGACATGAAAAGCGCTCTATCAAATCCAAGGATAATTATTATTATTATTATACCAAATGCACATTTAATGGGCAGACATTTCACTGACACATGTTTAGAAACCAAACGTGAAGACCGGCATTATTACTGTAATCAGCTGAAGATATAGTGATAATAATGCCAACTGAGTATCATTACAAATATGGAACCTTTTAAAATATGTTTCATGGTAATAGTCCAGTTAGAACAATTAGGGCTTGAAACTTGATGGTTGAGAACTTGTCTAATAAAGTGGAACACCAAGGTTGCCTGAGGCGCCAACCGCGGAATTTAATAATAAAGACAAAAGGTTTATGAGTAATGGCGAGTTCTAAAGAAGATTTCTATATATATATATATCTATGGAGCTGTACAGAATTTTAGCTGCTTTAGTACCTGATGCTGCTCAAGCAGACAAACTGAATACTCGTGGATTCTCATCAATACTGAAACACACATACCTGGTGTACTTAAAACAGAATCCTTTACTTGTTTAGCTTTAGTTGTCACCTACATTAAAACAAAACAGAATGTACATTTATGCCATTTTTAAACATTTAATTGAAATCCATCACAACAACAAAATATGGCGCCTTTCACGTTGGAAAAACATTACAGGGCGCTGGCCAATTAAGGATTTGCACCCAAGCTGGGTGTGCAGGAAGGTAGCTGAAAACACAATCAAAGAGAAAAGTGTTGAGATGGGCCTGGAAGGAGGCAAAGGAGGGGCCGAGGTAGATGGAGATCCAGAGGGTGGAGCAGACTGCCAATGGTGGGGCGGGGGACATGAAGCAGACCAGAGCACAGCGAGCAGACAAGTTGATATGGTGTAAAGAGGAAAGCCACAGAATCAAGCCTCATATGTGGGTTTTACAGGTAAGGCTATAGAATATAAAATCAAAAAGGTAATGCTAAACATAAACAAGTCAATAATCAGACTGCATTTGTGTCCAGTTTTGGTCACCCCTATTTAGGAAGGACATCCAAAGCAATCGAGTGGCACAGAGGGGATTTACTGGGATCATACTGGAGAAGAAGAATTTGGCCTATGAGCAGAGACTGAAGGAACTAAGATATTTTCCATTGGAACAAAGAGAGTGGTGACCTGATGGAGGTTATTAAATTTGTGAGCGGTTTTGGTTCAGTCAATAGTGAGAAATTATTCCCAATGGTCAGTGTGTCAATGACTAGAGGACATCTATTTAAGATAATAATTATAATAATAGATGCATTTCATATAGAGCTTTATCACATCTTTGAGACTTCCCACGTGCTTCAAAGAACATACAGTACTGTAAATGTAAAGTGAGTTGTTGTATATTTTGTGGGCAAAACACAAAATAACTAGCATAGAGAATATAGGGAGGTTAGGATTACTGTTTTCAATCACAGAATGATTAGGATATGGAATACCAGAAACAGTGGTTGAGGCAGAAACCACTTTTGGAGAGTCAGCTGGATGTCTGACAAATGTGGAAACCAATCACCATGCAAATTCAGCTGTATTGATTTTAGAGAAACTGAGGCTTTCTACTCAACTAGGCCTGCCAGACTTCACTAACATTTGCTAGATGATTAACAAGCTAGTTCATAGTACATTAACAGAATCCCTTCTCAAAAACTTTGGAACATGGTGTAGCATATTCAACCTGAATGCTACCAAGACCATGCAGCAAATGAAATCTGAATTGATGAAAACAATTTTTTTGTTGCAGTCCACAAAGAGATAACGACTGAATCCCCATGGAGATATGACCAGCAGAAATTTGAGTTATGTCAATTATATTATCTTTGCTCTACCCCAGTTGTGTTAGGATCGCAAATGAGAAATAATCCTTGCATCATACGCAAATCATTTGCTCACAAACGCTTTAACCCAAGCCCTAATTAACTGATTCTTTGTTTTATTTCTTGAAAGCGGAACGTTTCTGTTGAGCAGCTGGATCTGTGGTTTGACTGCTTCCTGTTGGTGTTCAGCGACTTAGGCACCTGCAAATTTATCCATTGAATAGTCGAAAATACAGATTTGGAAAGTTTGTGCTGAATTATCTTATCTGTGGAGTCCTGTAGCTTGGTGGTTAGAGATTGCCTCGCAAGCGAAGGACCCGGGTTTGATTCCAAGGCAGGGCAAGTTTCCTTACTCCAAATGCCTCTGTTTTTCTACCAGTAGGTTGGAACAAGGTTATTGATCAATTGGCAGCTCGCTTTTCTGGGGGTAATAAACCCTTCAAATAAATGTTTTTTTAAAAAAAAATTGGGTCACTTAATCCACAACTGTTTTGTGGGACATTGCTATGCACAGTTGGCTGCCATGTTCTCAAAATATACAGAGAAACTCAAAATATATTCTGCAATGCACTTTGAGACGTCTCAAAGACGTGAAAGCCACTATATCAAATGCAAGGATTTTTGTTATTATGATTAATTAGTGACACTGGATCCTTTACAACAACCTGAACAGGAAGACAGGTTCTCGGTTTAACAAAAACTTGGATTTTGCATGTTGTTAATTTTTCATCCATAGGGCATAACCTCCAACAATGTAGCACAACCTCAGCACTATTTTGGACTGTCAATCTAGACTATATGAGTTGAAAGTGTTAAAGTGGGGCTTGAACCCATAACCTTCTGACTAAAAGGCCTTCTGAATGCTGGCAAGGGTGCTACCAACCGCGCTAGGCTAACACACAGGAGTTGGATATAAATAACACAATACTCTTCGAAGATTTTGCAATATGATCAATACAAAGATCCCAAGAACAGTATAACCTTGTTAGACTGCCTCGTAGAGCAATTATTGATTGAAGGTGTACATGTTAACCAGGTAATTCCACTAATTGGTTTGATAAAAGTAGCTAAATTCAAATTTATACTGTAAAACAATTTTGGATCGATCAATTAATATTGATTTCCTTCATCTTTTAACATTGCTCTACAAATTATGTCCTAAGCGTGTAAGGAATAAGTGATTTCTTAGCTAGAATTTGGGTGCAGAATTTTAGTGGTTTCATTTACATGCAAGTTATTAAATAGAAACCAAATTTCACATTTCTAAATTTCCATTTTTATTCAAGCTACATATTTAACATTTATTCATTACATCTAGGATAGTCCTTCAGCATTTTATAGTGTTTGATTAACAGGAAACAAGTCCTTAAACTTAGTTTATAAACTAAATCATAGTTTATGCTTTTGTACCCACTCCTTAAGAATTTATTTTGTCATATAAAACAGGATTCTACAGCTTGATTTGGTTACTTAGTAATAAAACCCAAGATTGTATTGAAATGAAAAAGCTGTCATTGAGCCCCACAAAGTGTGCTCCATTCGCAGAACATTAAAAACGTACCCTTCATTTCAGTGCTAACCCATTCCTTTTAATCTCCTGAGAAAAAAACTTTTGATAATCAAAGATGATCAAAACATCATTTACCCACCCGAGTAAAGGTCTGTAAAATCTATGTTAATTAAAGCTTTTTTATAATATGAACAATGTTCTTGGAGGCTGAACATATTTTGAAAGAATTACTATCCCTAGAATATCAAAATGGCTGGAATGTTGTTATACGTTGTCCTATATCGGTCCTTCTATCATTCTGAAGGCATATGTCTGTCAAATAGCTGAGAGGAAGCTCTGTAGAGACAGAGCTCGTCAAAACACGCCAATTGATTCAGGGTTTAGTCCCCGTGCTGCTGAAGTTCCACACCTGCAACTTGTGGAACCACTGCTCAAATAGGTAGGTGGGGTGCATGTCCAGGCTGTGAACTGGAGGAGGATGCCATCCCTGATGAGTTGTGCTTCTTAACAAGCAGCTCACAAGGATGTCAACATCAACTTGCATTCATATACTGCCCCTCACATAAACAATATCTCGACACACACCCTGGGCTCCCTTAGCCTCCGTGGGGAAGAGAGGGTGGACAACCAGAAATATGATCCACACATGGGCCTCTCAGCATTCTCTTAATCATGGTGCTGGATTTCCACACAAGTTAGCTATCACACTGACCAAAACAATTGTACATAATTATACATACTCTTGTTAAATTTAGCCAAACATGCGTTACAAAGAAAACAGAATTTTCATAGAAAATTTCACTAGTGCATAATTAGCAGTTATTTTACATATTCCTGGATGAGCTCAACTTCCTTTAGCTGAGCATTGGCAAATAATGGGTGTGTTTTCTCTCTCGTAGACATATCCATTACCAATTTCCATTAAAAACTCCTATGTGTTCATATAATTTTTTTTAGCATATATCTTCAAATTCTAGTCCGATAATGGAATTACTGCAATAAATTGACAATTAAAATGTCATGTGTTTGTCCACAAAATATACAGTCTCTACACTTTTCAGTTTACTGTGAAGCGTTTTGAGACCTCTCGAAGATAAGGTGCTATATAAAATGCAAAGATTATTATTACTGTAGAATTCAAATATCTCTCTCAAATAACAGTCCTTGACCAACATCTATCTGAGCTGTGTTTTAATATAAATGGGGCTGAATGACTTTCCAGAATAGCAATTCAAATAGATTATGACAATCTTTGTCATATAATCATCCCCCACCAAATGTATAATTGGCACTTTCCCAACGATCCCACTACCAATCCTGAGCTAAATTTATATACAATTTCTACAATAAATAACACAGAAGTCTTAACACAACAGTACCACATTAAGATAAAACATTTGCCACATTTTAAGTGAACATCCGTAGTCTGACAGCACAATTATATTGTGCCAACTACCATATAATATTTGGAATTCATACCACATAAATCAATTTATAATAATCCCATATACGCAGGAGGTAAATGTGAGGTAATGCAATAGAAATGACAAATATGGAGGCATGTGGATGAGATAGAATTTACAAAGAGGAAACTGATGTTGGGGCACTATGTCCAAACATTGTGAGGCAGCAATAAGCAAGACAAACAGAATGATGGGTTACATAGCCAAATAAATTGAGTTTAGATTCCCAGAAATCATACTTCAAGCTGTAGAGTGATCTTGAAGCACCAAGATTTCTGGTTGCAATGTCACATCACGAGAAACTGTACAATCCCTTAAGGAAGGACAGTAAAACTCATGTAAATCGTATCAGTCGTTTCCATAACATTCAAAATGATTTACACTAAATTCAAATCAAGCAAGTTGTATGAAATCCGATTTAATCAATAATCTACACTGCACATGCGTAATTCAATGCAGCTGGTAAATGGGCCTGCAGTAACAGGTCAAGACCACGTTTCTCGCATTTCAAATGCAGCCAGCCAGTAAGGGTGTATGTATATCAATGGGTCCGGCTGCCATTTAATGCAGTTGGTAAATTCAAGAGTAATGGAGGATAAGAGAGAGGAGTTAGGAGATGATTAATACCACTAGTGCAATGAAATTTAAGTGGCTTTTATAGGAAACTGAATGGGACTCAGATGCATGTACGGTTTGGGTGAGTTTTACTGTATGGTGGAAAGCAACAAGTCTGATTTTCAGGGATGAATTATGGGAAAGTAGTAGATAAAGCGGGGCTTATCTCAAAGAAAAAAATATATCTCAAAGGGGATCTTGTATAGATTTATCTTAAAAGGATAAAGTAAACCCAGAACACTATTTTAAGATACACCTGGACAGAAGTATAAAAATGCACAAGTTAAGGATCATTCAGAACAATTTTAGAACAGACGGTTGGTAGAGGTTAGAACAATGGATGAGATCAGTTTAGAATTGAAATAGGACAAGATCAAGTGGGCCAATGGGCCTTCTTCATCTTCATTTAATTATGATAAAGAAGTCCCTTTGTGTGATCTTACAAGTTTGACTTCCCATTCTTGTGGACTTTGCTAGTAACAGAATTCAGAGTTGAACATGTGTACAGACTAGGTTAGTAAGGCACACATGGCAATTAATCTAGTTTCATACAAAACTCAAGTGCCATTTAAGTGTAACAGGGCAGGTGTGAGTGAGATGGCACGGATAAATTAAGTTTCATTTGTGCAGCCCCAGCACTATAATTTTGCTTTTATAATAGTACCATATGGTGGACATATTGAAGGATTATAATCCTTCAATTTGTTGCCCTGGGTGGCAACAAAAACTGTAAAGGTGTTAGGGAAGACAGAAACATCAAAGAAGTAAGACAGAAACAGAAGGGGTAGACAAAAGCTGTGAAAGAGGGAAAGAACAGCAACAACATACACAGAGCAGAGTGATATGCGTAAATTCATCTCATTCTCTTTGCAAAATATCTTTATTTTATCTAGTAAATTTGAACTCACAAGAACTCACAGGAAAATTGTCTATTTTCTTCAAAGGTATAATAATAATTAATAGAAATAATAACTTTTTTTATAATTTACTCACTCAAATTCTTAACTGTTTGTGGGACACTGCTGTTCGCAATTGACTACCGCATTTTGCTCTACAAAATAGTCAATTCACCTTACAGTATGTTCTGTGAAGCGCCTTAATATATCTCGAAGATGTGATGAGGTGCTATAACAATTGCAAGTATTATTATTATTAATAAACAAACACCATGCTTTCTATGCTTCACCACATCTTAACAAATCAACTTTTGTTTGAACCACACAAACCATTTTGCGCAGCAGAGTAGTCATGAAATCTCATTGAATCATTTAACTTGATCATTTCTCTTTATACTTTCAATCTGAGTTTCCAAATATTTGTCTAGTTCCATTTTGAAGCAGTTCATTAACACTATATCAACTTCATTTTAAATGAGTATATTTCCAACAAAATTCTGGATGTGAAACATTCTTGTAGTAGTCTCGTTATTTTATCTCTGTGCTCAAATTCCAAATATCATATCTAGATTATTTTGCCTCTTAGCTATGTAAAGATCTAGATGATATTCCCTCAATATTTTTTCCCAGTAAAATAAAGTTCAGCTCTACAAGTCTTTTCTTGCAATTTAGACCCTCAAATCCTGGAATTATCTTCATCACATTTAATACTGTATTTAACTCAGAATTTTAGAGCAAGGCATAACTTTGAGTATCACACATAACTAATCTTTTCCTTAAAGTAATTTGTGGATTATTCCAAAAACTGCTACAGAGTTTCCTAATGAGTTATTCACTTTCAGTCATGGGAGTAAGAGAAATTATAGATTGGATTACTCTTCTTTAGGAGAAATTGTTATTCTTCAGATTAAATTATCCTTCATTGGTCACAGGAAATATGTCATGAGCAAACCACAAAGACATTAGTCTCTTTTAAATACTTTCATTCACATGACTTTCCCATTCAACTCATCACAAAGGAAATATCTCCCTCCCCATTGTAGCCACATTCGGCTTTTTTTTCCAACTGCAGCTTGATTTAGAAAGTAGGCAAATATATTGCTATCCCAAATTAATGTAAAATAATATACTGTTGAGTAGCTACTGCATTGTATTGAGTCACATTGATTGACAACAACTTGCATTATATTCAACATGAGGTAGAGTTCCAGAGCGCTTGATCAGAGGCTCGAAATTACTCCTCGTTCTTAGCCTTATGACTTAACATTTAAAGATAGTGCAAAACTTCGACAAGTCTTAAATTCAGTCTTATTTTCAGAGCTGCCTTTGCACAGTCCCCCAAAGGAAGCACAGAAATCCAGTTTCAAAATTAAGGTTGAATTTTTTTAAAATTCATAGTTCTGCGTGATCTTCAATTTTAATGGTCTTAAGCGCCTCAAGAAAATGTAATAAGGCAGTTAAATATTTCATCCCTCAAGAAGGCTTCACATTTATCCTTCATATTAAGATGATCTGAACTGGAGGCTACCTAATGCCCTTGCTTAAAGAAACAATATACATCAGCAAGGTTCCTGCTCTGCTCCCGATTGCTATTCAATGTCTAGCGTTTGCGTTTGCATGTTTGCCCATGCTCAAGAGAGAGTGTAAGAAGTGAGTGTGAGTAAGTATTTGAAGGTTGCTGACACCCTTAAACACCAGGCACTGTTTTTTAAGCAGAGGGAAACAATGAGAAAAACAAGGCAACAAAGCAAAAACAGCTGAGTAAGGGAAACCTAACTATAATAACAACAATATTTGCATTTGATATAGCTCTTTTCATGTCTTCCAGACTTCTACGATTAAAAACAGGGAAAAGAAGAAGTAACACTGCATGACATTTTCATTTTACTACTAAGTCAAGAATCCAAACAATACACCTGAATGTTAAGGGCAACAAATACATCAAAGCTGTTTTCTTCTTTTCATGCATTTATCATCTTTTCTTTGTATCGTATCATATTAGCTCATACTAAGTGCTTGAGAGGAGATTGGCAGAATCTTATAAGTTTAAAGCAGAATCGATATCTTAAGGGCAAATACAATAAATACCTTTTGATAAATCTCTCTGTCTCATGTCCACCCCACACAAACTCACAGGCATAGAAAGTAGATGTTGAATTTGCAGAGACACATAGAGGGATTGTGCAATGTGGGAAACCAGACAGAGCATGCACGAGCAGATAAGGGATGAAGTGAGAGGAGGAGCAGATGTGGACAAGGAAATAAAGGGGCAGTGCACACCTGGGCAGAGCCAGAAGGTTGCTATATATTAATCCTTGCATTAGATATAACATCGTAACGTAATACTTAATAATAATCCTTGCACTTCATCACACCAGAAAGATTTACTGTGAAACAAAGTGATTTGTGTACTTGTAGGCAAACATTCAGCACACAGCAATATTCCTTTTCTTTTCGAACAATGCTATGGGATTTTTACGTCTACCTGAACAGGCAGATGGGACCTTGATTTAATACCTCATCCAATGAACGGGATTTCTGACAATGCAATGCACCCCCAGCACTGAACTGTATCATCTTAAATTATGTGAATTCAATTCCCGATGTGGGACTTGAATCCACATCCTTTTAACTCAGGGGCAAGAGTGCTACCACTGCCAAGCTGATAGACGTGTCATCATGTCATCAAGTGCTTCATAAGAATGACTGCATTTGTAGGCAAACAAGACAACCAATTTGGACACAATGTCTCACAAACAGCTATGAAGTAAAGGAACAATTTTATTTTAAGGATGTTGACCAGGATATTGGTGAAACTTCCTTCTCTTTCAAATAGGGCCAAGGAATCTTTAATGTCCACTCAAATGGGTAGACAGAACCTCAGTTTAACATCTCACTAATTTATAATATACATTTCAAATTTACAAAAATTATGTCAAAGTCTGTCTTCTTAAAGGAGGTTATCTGACCAAAAAGATCAACACTGAATGGCTATCTCTAAAACTTCACTATCTTTTCCTTTTTTCATTAACTATTCTAGTACTGGCTACCTAGTTCACCTTATCTCAGCATTAAAAGTGCATTAAGATCCAACTTTCATTACCAAATGACCAACCTAAAAGCCTCTGAAATACAACTTTGACCTGGCCAACTGCTGGTTACAGTGGTTTCTTCCTTTCCATACTTGCTGTAACATATATCACGGTAATTCCAGTTAAATAACTAGACAGCTCTAAGCTTGCCTGCAATTTTCTGTCCATGCTCTGTCTCATAAGATTCATTGACTACATTGCAGCTGTTACCTGGTAAAACCCTAGACAGTAAAATTCTCTTTGATTTTTTTGTATGCATATAAAAGCGACATGAATCAGTGTTCCCAACCTGTTTGGTACAAAGCCCGTTAATCATTTCCTCATCTTTTCTAAGACACATGGGACAGCTTATCTAACTTCAGTCCTTTTACCACATGCTGTCAGGCACCACAATAATTAGAAAGGTCTGCTAGCATCAATCCACCTGTCTGTTGTTTTGTTTCCTACCTGAGTGTAGACAGTAAATCCCCTATCAGCCTACTATCACGGTTTGAATACGAGGAGATTAGTCACCACAGAGGGAAACAGATTCAGTTTACATGCTCAGGGTTGAATGAATGATATTACTTTACAAACAAGTCATTCAAGCTTTCCCTGCCTCTAATTTAGCACTGCAGTAGTTAATAATCACATTTCAGTCTGGTCAGCTTGGCAGACAGTTAAATTCGTGACTTTTTCTGTAGAAGAACGAGTCAGATGTTAGTCACACAACGGAGTGCAAGCACAGTACAGAAATGAGAGCTAAGCCTGGAGCTACAAATGTAGCACAGAAAATGGGTCAAAGTGTGAAGCTAGAAAGAGAATGCTAGCACAAGGTAACTGGGTCAGAACCTGGGATCTCTCATTAGATTAAAATCTAAACTGGTTTAAGCAAATACCTGATGAAAACCAACAGATTAATATGACACATCAACAGGTATGCAAAATCATTCACTGCACTTCTTACATCTTATCTGGATACAACTACACTGGTTGAATCATAAAGATTTTGATTACATTTAAAATAGTTAATATAAGGACACCAGTTGACCTGTAAATGAAGAATAAAACAATTAAAGCGATTTCAGGGACATTCCAGAATTTTGTTTTTTGTTTTACACGGAAATAGATTAATTGGGTATTCAAAAGAGGCATGCAGTAGTCAGCAAAGGGGTCTTTTCAGGTCGAGGAAGAAGCTTTGTATGGCACCACAACATAAATATTCATCAGTTTTGTTTTGAATAGTGAAACATACTAATTGGGAAGCAAAGTGGTTTGAATTTGTCCAAAACAAAATGATTGATTTATCAAATCAAGGGAACAATCCATGGTTAAATTTGGCAATTCAATTGTTTTGAAAATATGAAAAGGAGCGAGTTCTATTCATAACTGATTTTAGTTTTAGAATATGGTTACTGTTATACTGACTTATGGTATTTTGGTAACAAAAATTAAAGTGACTAAATTATTGCTTCCTTTGTAATTATTTTCTTGAAACAAAATGGATCCTTTGACCAATGTGCCACCAGATCTCAAAAGGAATATTGATAAACAAATTAAGAATAGCATTTTTCTGAAAATAACAAAAATCAACTGCTTTGACTGGAAAAAAATACTTTTAACTATACTATTTCCAAATAATAAATTTAGACACATGTTTTTGTTATGGATTAATGCAATCATGTTTTGCTTCTCAAGTAATAAATTACTATTAAAGAAAATGAATGATGAATATGTATATTTCAGAAGTCAAACATAGGCTCTTCCAAGGCTAAAACCATCCTTATTCAAGACTGACACATTCAACTACAGATTGTGAATTTGCAAACTTTAAAGATCACAGAATTACATTAAATCTTATGCGAAAGTTACTTCTTCAGTATCCAATTATGTAAGACCACAGAAAGCAGCAACTGTGGAAGTTAATGAAATAGTGGTACTTGTTATAGGCTTTCATTCAAAATCTAAGGAAATTTCTATGTTTCACAAAGATTAAAAGTTATTATTAAATGTAGTGGTCAATAATACAGAAAAGCGATAAACAAATTAAGTTTTGCTGTACTGAACTTGGCATACATTAGTATAAGCTTCACAAACATCTGAAATAAACACCTGTGATCTGTTTTATTGTAATATTTCCATAACACACTAAATTTGGCACCTAGAATTGACATAGAATTTGAAAACATGGTCAGTAATGAACAATGTATCTGAAAAAAATTGTAAAAAATAATCACTTGGGTATGTATCTCATAATCCTAAAATTCGGAGCCTTCAAATTTCTAAAATGAGTTCAGTGTCTAACATATTCTATTCAGTGTTTAATAAATAAGATTTTTCATTCATAGTTTCATCAGTGTGCATCACAAACAATGGATTTGTTTTTCACAATCTGATCAAAAACATCTGATCCATGAAGACTGGACTATAATTACTCTGTAAAATGAAAAGCATCATCCCAACTAAGTATACAAATGTCCTTTCACAATTCGGAAGGGGTTTACTACATAGTTTTGTACTGTGATATTGTCTTCCTGTGATCACATTACAGTAGCACAAACCTCCGAGTACTAGAATCCTTGTACAACTGATCAATTACAGCTGTTGATTCGGTGATCGGAACTCTACCACATCTGCTTCTTGCTTAGTTAGTTAATGGTTCACTTCCAGGTCCTAAAACAACTGCAGCTTTTTCAGACACTGTCTAACCCCATCTATGCTGCCCTTACACTGCCTGTCTTGTTTGGTTTTGTCACTCAATATACAATGCAAATCCAAGTGACTCACATCTGCCACTGATCGACCCAATTCGTGAGCAATCTTTTCCCATCGACCTGGAGTACCCCCTGGGAACTTAACCATACTTCTTGTCAACTGGCCGAGGTCCTCTTCTGTCCACTCAGGTGCCTGTAATGCAGTCCAAAAGGGAGGGGAATAAAGTCAGAAAAAAACAGTCAAACAACACGTGAAATATTATCATTATAACTTTTAATTACGCAATAACTTCTGCTGTAGAAATCATTTTATTTCAAACCATTTTTAAAACGAATCTTAATGAGAAAATCAGTAAAGTGAGTTTTTTTTGCTATAATGAAATATAACATTGCCAATAGAAATTTAAAAAATCCCTGAAGATATAAATACTTCATATATAATCATCTCTGACCCTAGTAATGAACAACCATGCATCATGGGGTTTGTATTACTAAGCCGTCACTGCAGAATGCAGTCACAGAGGTGAGTGACCCCAGGGACCATCTCCACAGCTACGGCAAAGCCTCTTGCTGACACTAATCCTCCCTGTCATTCTCCCACTGTGCTCAAACCACACTGACATCCGCCTGCTGCATTGCAAGATTAACAGGGCCTTCCTGACTTTTTCACTGCTGCCCCTAATCAATGGTTCAAGCATACTCCTTTCACCATGTCCAAATGGCAGCTTCAGTCATAATCAAAGCACACAACCCAGTAAAGGGTTTCTCGACGGGCCTACTCATTTGCATTAATTTGCAAAGCAAACTACGTGATGCAGTGGGTTCTGTACTGCTGCTATCAAGAATGTTCCCTGAAGCAGATAAGTGGGCATAAATATGACCTGCCACTTAAAAGCCAGTACACAATCGTCATACATGACCAGTAATGTTTCGGCTTTTTCACCTCTTCCACAATATTAAATCCATTTATTCTTTTAATCCGGTTTGTAATAATGATTTTTTGGAAGATAACTTGTTAATTTTTTTTAAATATGTGCAATTGTGCCAACACTGCATTAAGCAAACAGGATTTAAAAAAAATTATGTTTCTTAGTTGAAACTGAAGAAATGTAACAAGTGCTTCTGTATCAACATGCCTGAGTGACTCATAACCATTTAAAGTTCAATTAAAAAATTGTAAAAACAAAAGCAGTCCGCATTTGAATCTGGGATCAAATTCTGAAAACAAAACTCCTTGAAATAGTCACTAAAATATCCTATAATTATTTAGAGATCACTTACACGGCAGTATGAAAAATATCTGTAATTGTGGGATTTTTAAAAAATAATCAAAAGGGAATATGAGAGCCTCATTGTTACTCATTATAAATAATCAACCACCAAACTACAAAACAGATCATCGTATTGGATCCCAAACTTTTTTTTCTTCTAGAATAGAATCACAGAGTAAAATGATAGTTGCAAACCCTCAAGCACGCAAGTTATTACCCAAAACAGATTGTAAATACATTTCACAGTCTTGAAATTTTGCGGGGAAAAGGATCAATAAAGTAGAACAGTAATTGTTGCTCCAACAGGATAATTTCACATGTTACTTATAAACTTGAAATTCAATACAAAAATGCAAATCTATTTTCTAATCATATTTAAAGAGTTCCTAATGTATCTTTTTAAAAGGGTCGAGTTATTAAACAAATATATTGATGAACACTACTTGACTCATCGGGTTTCTTCAGTTATATTATTTAAACAAGGGCTACATTTTCTTGAAAACATTGGTGTTTATTTTCTAAAACCAAATGCTGTAGTTGCAATCTATCAGGTGATAAAATGCTTGCCCAGTTTACACTGTCGATCAGATTATATTTGGACTGCATTGATCTGAACTGACTTCGATCTCTCTAATGTTTACACTGCACCTTTGCCCTGAACTGGGGTCACATCACACAGTATCAAATTACAGTCCAGCACATGTGCTTAATGCAAAGTGGGGCCACAGTGGAGCACAGATTCAAATGAGACTTGTTTATATCAGCTGAATTTCAATTTAGTCACTCTGGAGCACTTTCAAACTGCCATTAAGGTTGAGAGCTTCTACTTCAAACATCTCAATAAATAGTCTTAGTAGTAGCTTAATGTAAATTAATCAGTTAACTCCAGCAATGAACCAAATGAAACATTTTATGTATACAAATGGAGTTATCAAGTTCAAACTGGTGTATGAATTAGTACTGGTTTGATCACAGAATTTAAAGTAAACCAATACAATATTCAATTTCAACATCTAAAATGTACCTATGCGATAACCACCATATACAAATGTAGGAAGAATAATTATTTTTAGAAAAGCAATTCAGTTTAAGTACACATGCAAAATATTTTACTTTACAGTTTTCATAGGAGGTATTTTTAAAACAAATTAAAAACGAGAAAAATTACATTTATAGAGTGCCTTTCACGTTGGGAGGTAGTCCATTGGCAAATAGATTGGTTGGTACTACTGTGTATTTTGGAAAGTGGAAAGATTTCACTATTAGTTAATTAGCTTTGTGGAAACAAAAGTTCACATTTATGTGACATGCTGAGCTGGGTTATTTATATTCAACACCGACATAACTCATTATGAATTTGAGTCAAGCTTTTTTTCAATAATATAATAATCCTTCAATTTCATATAGCATCTTACATCTCAACGCGCTTACCAGTAAAGCTAAAATATTTATATAGTTCCTGTAAAGTGAATTGCCTGTTTATTTTGTGAGAAAAATATTTTGTGGGATATTTTCTAAAAAGAATATCCAGGATAAAATAAACAAGCCTCCTTGAATACAGCTAAAGAACCTCCAAAACATTGTGCTCTTGAAGAAGTATCATAGTATGGAACAATCGGCCAGGAACTAGTTAACCAGGGACAGCCGTTAAACCAGAATGGCTGCAATCCATCCTGAGTGATTAATTAAAAATTCCAGAGCAACAGCTAACTGAGTCTCCAGACAGAATGAATAAATACTGAAACACAAGTGGTTTAAAAGCAGGAGTTACTGAACACAAGTTTTCAAAGTTTTCTTTGCATGAGCAGATTGTCTCTGGTTTAATGCATAGCTATTTGCTGTCAATTGAATGCTCAAGCATGCTGTTTTATGGTTGAAAACCATGCAGCTCCCAATTTTGTTTGTAACCAGGACGCCAAAAAACCACCCCTACAATACATCAAAGTAATAGCAGATGCCACATGGCAAGGGGACAGCTGTCATTTCTACACCAGTATTCCAATGTGACAGTACTGTTCAGATATGTGACCTACACCCAATTAAATGCTTCCAGAATACTGTACCTCAGCTGGATTTACATTCACTTCAAATGTCTCAATCAAATGTAAATGTGTTGCCTACTACATTATTAGATGATTTGAAAATGGCCCACAGCAGAATACTGCAGCAATGTAAATAGTCTGTTTAAAATAAAATGTGGTCACTCAAATCCACGACCGTTTGTGGGACACTGCTGCATTTTGTTGTTGTTCTTGTATGTACTTAGCTGCTGTAGTTCCCCCACGGACACACAATCAATCCACTTTACAATGTATTCTGTGAAGTGCTTTGAAACATCTCAATAACATGATAATGCTCTGCATCAACTACGAGGATTAGTAGTATTATTAGTAACACTATTATATTATTATAATACTACATTACTATAATAATACTATTATTATAATAAAATGCTCTAATGTTACGTAACACATCTGTTGCCCACCTCATCAAACATCTAGCGGGGAGGGAAAAACATGCTTATCCCACCAGGGAAACTATAATATTTTACTTGAAAACGATGGATCCATAGAAATGAATCAAGCAAGATTCACCGCTTTGGGACACAGGGAAAGGCTTGTAAAAATTTTAAATGCAGCAAAAGCTTGCTTTTCCGGCACCCTTGGGACCTGATCGTTGCTGGTTAATTAAATATGCTGGATATTCGAGTGGCAGGTTGCCGAAAATCCTACACAAAAAATTAACTTATTTTAAAACATACCGTATTAATAATAGACTAAATAATAACAGAATATTGTATGGATACTTACCAATAAAGCATTCCAGCACACTAGATAAAATGATCGGTAAAAAAGCATTCCAACGTTCGGCAAGTTTAATAAGTGCGTATGTGCACGCATGCGCAAAGTGAACATACCACGAGTGTCCCGGATGGCTACGGTATGAGATCCAGTTGGAATAGTGAATTGTATTGGGAGATATCGGTTGGTTGATTGTTCCGGTTGGTTGGGTACCGGATAACCAAGCTTTTACCGTAGTTCCCTCTATAAACTTTGCTGCAATAGGTTGAAAATAACCTGCTGTCAACCACAATCAACAACCATGCTTAATCTGAACAAAAATGTTAACAGAATACTATATGACAAGTATAGTATTTCTCTTGACAGTCGGTGTCGGACATGCATGGAAACCTATCACAATGCTTAAAAGTGTCCACATCAGGCAAGGCTCCACATACACGTGACAGTTTCCCTGTGCCTGCAATGGAATGCAAACTTTCCTTGGAAGGACATAAACTGCTTTGCTGAATTTGAGTATGTCAAAGAGTGTCAAGAGTCGAGGCTTGGGGACCCCAAAATATTGGTTGTGGTAACTGCTGGTGTTGTTTTTTGGTCAGCCGGGCAACCAACACATGCAGAAACCCATCATTATGCTTAACAGTATCTGACCCAACAGAGTTCCATTCATCCTATGCATGACATGGAAATTCCCAACATATAACCAGAATTTTAACCAGCTAGAACTACAATGCTTGCTATTGAAAACTCTGAGTTACAAGCTTCCTGCTGCTCCTCCAAGTTACCCTAACTGTCATCAGCAATGCCCAGAAGTAATTTTCTCCATACTTAATTCACTGTTGAAAGAAAGGTTTTCTAACTTCCCCTTTGATTATAGTTCCTTCCCTTGTTAGTTCCATCATTTCAATAACTGTGATGCTCACATCTGCTCTTTGCTTCTGGTTTCTGATAACCAGAACTACAAAGCATGACGACAAACAGATTTTTAGTGCAATTATGTGATCATATTAATGATGTGGAACCCAGTTTACATATAATTAAAATAGTAGGAATTGAAAAATATAGGGAGCAGACCACAATTTTCAAATCCATAGATTTCTACCTGTACATAGGAATCAATCCACTCAGTTCTGTTAAATTTCATCAAAATTATGCTACGAGGAAAGTACAGTAAAAGCCCGTTTATCCGGCACCCGATCAACCATAACTTCCATATAACCGGCATCGCAAAAAAAAGTCAGCATTTTTTTTTTGCGTTATCGGTCGAATATCTGGCACGCGCTTTAACCGGCATTGGCCAGGTCCCGAGGGTGCCTGATAAATGGGTCTTTACTGTACTTTGTTCTAATCCACCCATCACAGAATTCTCAATTTTATGTTAAAAAAAAACTAATTTGCTTCCAGGAAAATTAAACAAATTTTCAATTTTTTTTGAAAATCAAAGACCATCATTTCAACATACAGTTGTTTTGCGCACAAAACATATGGTCAATACACTTTATAGTATATTATATGAAGCTCTTTAAGACGTCTCGAAGATGAGATCAGACGCAATATCAAATGTAAGGACTATTATTATTATAATACAGTAAAAGCCCGTTTATCCGGCAACCTCGGGACCTGGCCAATGCCGGTTAAACGGCATGCCGGATATTCGAGTGGCAAGTTGCCAACACATAGCATCCATCAGAGAGAGATGGAAAGAAAGGGGAAGAGATAGAAAGAGAGGGAGAGATAGAGAGGAAGGAAGGAGAGGGAGAGAGATAGAAAAAGAAAAAGAGAGAAAAGGGAGAGAGGGAGAAGAAAAACCGGCAGCGCCGCTTTAAGATGAAAAACCGGAAGTGCCACTTCTGGCAGCATTCAGAACTAATCGTACTGTACTCTTGTGCAACAATCAACTCATTAAATGCGCCACCGCGATTGTGCTGGATAAGATCCGGTTATTCGAATGGGGACCTTTTTTTTTGAGGTGCCGGTTATACAGAAGTTACAGTTAATTGGGTCACAGATAAATGGGCTTTTACTGTACTTTCAAGGGTGAATAATTTTTTGTTACATAAATTGGAGTGGTAAGAGAGTCTCTTCCATTGCCTTTAATGGGACAGCCCTTCAGGGTAGCAGAGCAGTTATATATATTTTTTTCCATTGGTTGCCTCTGCAACCTTTCCTAATAATTTGTGCACGAATAGCTGCTTTGGTATTGCCACCAGTTCTGGATTCTCACCCACTGGGTAAACTGAGTGAAATCTTATATGCCTTCATCACATCCAAGCTCGACTATGCCAACAGCCTTGAAGGCTTGTTGGCCTTCCCAATTCTGTCCTCCATAGACTGCAGATAATCCAGAATTCTGCGGCCCGTGTCCTCTACCGCTCCAAGCTTTGTGACCCCGATTCCCCTAGCCTCGCCCAATTGCATTGGCTCGTTATCACCCAGAGGATTCAATTCAAGATCACATTCAAAGCTCTCCATGGCCTCACCCCACCCTACTACCTCCTAATAGCCTACCCATCTGCCCAACCCCTCCACTCAGCAGGCTCCGGCCTGCTTTATGTCCCCCGACCCACTCGCCCCACTATTGGTGGGCAAGCCTTCAGCCACTCTGTCCCCAACCTGTGGAACTCCATCTTGCCCCTTCTCTTAGCCTCCTTCAAGTTCCACCTCAAGACCCTCCTCTTCGACAGTCCCATCGGTCACCCAAACTCCCCACCTTTCCCTCCACCATCCCCAACTCCTGCTTGGGTCTGAAACAATGACTGTCCAGCGCCTTGGGACATCCTCCTGACATGAAAGGTGCTATACAAGTGTAATTTAGTTGTTGGTTCTTAAGTATTTTCCAGTATAAACCATCAGGCTTAGTTTAGCAAAAAAAAAGTTTAATTAATTTTCAAACTAAAGCAAGTAAAGTTAATTAAGTATTAAAATGACAAAACTTTATTTAATGTGCCTGAATGCCTGTCGAGGCATCATTTATGGTAACATGATCTGCTTGCACAACAGATTGGGGAAAGCAAACAGACGAACACACAACTCGACTCATAGATCTCTGGCAATTTTTTTTATTATTACACTAGACGTAATAGAAACAAAATATAGGCAGCAGACTGCTCAAATACTCTTTGAATGTTATGCTTTTAGTTTTTTTAAAAAAAATTGATATGCATACAAAGCCAACTTTAGGTGATACAGTAAACATTTTATGGTGTCTTTCATGTTAGGAGGATGTTTCAAAGCATTTCATACTGCTGGTTGGGCACCCGAGCTGAGGAGCGGAGGCTGTACGATTAAGCCCACCTAAATAGGCAAGTCTTGAGGCGGGCTTTGAATGTGGTGGGAAGAAGTTTGACTAATCTGGGATGGAGTTCCAAAGTGGGAACAGAATGGCTGGAAGCTTGCATGTTGATGATGGACAGGGGGAGTGAAGCAGACTCCTGTCTACTAAGTGAAAGGAGTAACCAGGTTGGTAGGTTGTAGGATGTCGCAGAGGTACGATGGGGCAAGACCCTTGAGCAATTTAGAAATTAAGATTTTGAATTTGTTCCGGGGATGGTGAACAAGTACAGCTGAATGAGGTGGAGAAAATGGGTTCTTAGAGCCTGGTGTAAGAGAGGACAGGCTGCAGATAGTCTGCAATTTGTAGCAGTGTTAGGGCTGAACAAGATATAGAATTAATGAAAGCCTCAACAGCCCGGGGAGGAAGAGTTAACCGGTGAATGAGAGTCTCGGAACTCGTGGGGTGGGGGAAAGAGACGTAGTGGTGTAGACAGGCAACATTATGTTCAAGAGGTGATCTCATTAAGAATACCAAAGAGCTAATTACTGAGATTCCTCATACATTTTACTGGAAGTGTGTTTTACTTTAGCTACAATCCTTTTACAATACTGTACTTAAACATGAACCCTTCTCACTTGAATTAAACTGCCTTGAAATGAGATTGTGGGTCATAATAATAATCCTTGTATTTGATATAGTGCCTTATCATGTCTTTGAGACATCTCAAAGCACTTCACAGAATAAACTGTAAAGTGAAATGACTATATTTTGTTGGCAAAATCATAAGCGAAAGAGCAACTCACTTCTCTATTTGTCAAAAGACCTAGCCATAGAAGGTGAAAATACATGGCTATTTGTATTAATACTATTGTAATAATACTTATATAGCACATTATATAATTAAATTTATAAGTTTAGCATATTACGTTTTACAAAGCAAAACTGACCATTGCTCTAATTGATAAATTACACAAATGTTCAAAAGTAAATAATTGTTGTCAATCCAGCATTCAAAAACATCATTATCTGCTGGGTAACTGGTTAATTACATAAAAGAGAGTCAACAACAAAAATTGAAACAACATAACTTTTAACTCGTAGCACAAACCAGAGCAGGTCACCGATTGGCATGAATTCCAGTATCTAGGCAAGCGACTACTGTAGTTTTATTATATTCTAGTTTATAGAACCAGATTAAAGAAGCACAAATCATTAACAAGTGCTCAAGATCAAGATCAGAACATCCTAGGTTGCCCTTTGATGTAGTCATAAACCAACACTTATAGGACCAAGCTTTCGAAACTACCTAAAGTTAAAGAATTATTGAAATCTACTGAAATGATTAAAAGCAAATTACATCACATAACTTCAGAATTAATTTATATTTACATAATCTAAATACATTGTGAAATTTAAATAACAACAAAATTACATTTGTATAGTGCCTTTCACATTGAGAAGATGTCGCAAGGCACTGGTTAGTCAGTATTTTGGACTCGAGCTGGGGGTCGAGGGTGGTGGGGGGGAGAAAAACAAGTGTGATTGAAGGCACAGTCAAAGAAGAAGGTCTTGAGATGTGTCTTGAACAGTTGAGCTGATTGGTAGGGGGTTAGGTGGTTGCAGAGGTAGGGGGGAGCGAGGCTATAGAGGGCTTTGAAGGTGAGGACCAGGATCTTAAAACTGAATCATCGGTGTGATGGGAAGCCAGTGGAGTCAGGCGAGGATGAGGGAGATAGGGTCACGGAGCCTGGTGTGGGAAGGGCACAGGCTGCAGGGTTCTGGATGATCTGCAACCTATGGAAGGAGGCCGACAAGCAGGGAGTTTGCATAGTCAAGCCTGGATGTCATGAATGCATGTATGAGGGTTTCGGCGGCCTGCAGTGTGAGACAGTGGGGGATAAAAAATCTCATACTTCAGTAAACGAAATTCTAAATGCACAAGTAATGGACGGTCTTCAAAACAGATACATCAGGAGATGTCAGTTTTGTAGTTTTATCTTCCAAAAAAATCAATTAAAAATCTCCAGAGAAACATAACTTTATACAATATATCTTCAAAAGGCTAAACAATGTTTTGGGATATTCATTACCAATTTCATTGAGCAACAAGTAGCAGTTAAGCAGCACAGACTTGCATTTACACAGTGACCTTCACATTATACACTTCTCAGCTATTTGTGGGACATTACTGTGAATAATAATTGCCTGCCCCATTTGACTACAAAATACAGTCACTGCATTTTACTACTGGCACTGTGAAGTGATTTGAGCCATCTTCCAGACTTATCAAATGTTAGGATTATTAGTTTATCATTACAATAACTTGAACTCAAATGTATTTTTGGATAACTTTAACTTCCATCACTAAAATTTCAACTGGCAGTTCTAGACCAGGAAATCAGTCCTCTGTGCATGCACTCAACAACGACTTGTGTATATAGCACCCTTCACATGAAATAACGTTTCTAAGTCATATCAGCAAAAGTTTAATTTCACTCAACTCAAAAACAATGCAGGCGAATTATACATTTATACAGTATAAGCCTGTTTTTCTGGCACCCAATCAACCGTAACTTCCGTATAACCGGCACCTCAAAAAAAAGTCTGCATTCGATTAACCGGAATTTATTCGGAAAAACACATTTAAATTTTTTTGTGTGTGTTTTCAGCCGAATATCCAGCACACGCTTTAACCGACATTGGCCAGGTCCCAAGGGTGCTGGACAAACAGGCTTTTTACTGTATATGCCTGACTTGAATTACTCTTAAAAGCCATCAACACTGCACTGTATAACTTTGTAATGAACACTATCTAACTGAGTTACAAGAAACACAATTTTCCCTTTTTTTTAATTCAACAATCTTCCATTGAAATGAATTGCATTTTTAAAATAAAATAATGTAGTGTGCGTTTTCTAAATTTTTTGCCTTTGGGCCCATAGGTAATGGGTTCAAGCCCCACATTTGGAAATTTGAGCTTACAGGCTAATATTACCCTTCACTATAGTAGATGAGACATTGAACTGAGGTCCCATTTATCCATACAAATGGAGTTTAAAGATCCATAATAATACTTGAAGAGAAAGGAGTTTTCCCAGTGTCCAGGCCAACATCCCTAATAATAAATCATCCATCATTTCACAACTGCTTGTGAGACAATGATGTGTGCAAATGACTGCCTTGTTTACCAACAAGTAGTCACTACAGATTACATCAAGATTTATGGTCAACCAATAAAACAAATTTTCTTTATTGAATTTGTCTTAATTCATAGCCACACCATGATCGTAGCTCAGTAGTTATTGGAGCTTTGGTGCAGACTTGCCTAGACTGCTGAGTGTGCTTTGCAGGCCAATCAAAGATTTAGTTTTGTCTGACACATGCCAAATCCCATCACCCTGTTTAAGAGTATTCAAACTAAGCTCCAAGAAGTCGATTGCAATCGACAGGTCGATCCCGATTCCCAATTGGAAACCCCTGCTTCATAGCAATAACCTATGAAGCACTTTGAGGAGTTTTGCCATAGGCACTATATAATATTATCATAATAATCCTTGCATTTGATAATAGACTCTTAACAGGTCATTGAGACATCTCAAATTTGGCCCTTTACAGGGTATCCTGTAAAGTGAATTGACTAAATTTTTGTGACTGAAACTGCACAGTGGCAGCCAATTTTGCACAGCAGTGTCCCACAAACAATTGTGGATTGTGACCAACTAGTATTTTTTTTTAAAAAAAGTATTATTACCCCTAGAAAGCAACATGTTCCTACTTGCGGCTAGATAAACAGAGGCATGTGCAGTCAGCAAACTCGCCTAAGGTTTCGTCCCGCCCAGGAAATTAGCCTGAGTCCTTTCACTTTTGAGACAAGTGCTCTAAACATTACGCTTCAGGACTTCACAATCAAAAGCAAAGATAATTAATTACTAAATGGTTTCTAAACACTTTCCTAAAAATGTTGCAATAAACTCAAATACAACATTTCATCCAGTCACAAAACGGATTGATAATCTAAACCAATATTTTGTGGAATAGAATTTACCATTGCAATAGGAATTCATATCCAAATTTACAAAAAAAATGCTTGAGTCAAATACAGTAAAAGCCCGTTTATCCGTGACCCGATCAACCGTATAACCAGCACCTAAAAAAAAAGTCCCCATTAGAATAACCGGATCTTATCCGGCACAATCGTGGTGGCGCATTTAATGAGTCATTGTGGCAAGAGAGTACAATACGATTAGCTCTGAATGCTGCCGGTAGTGGCACTTTTGGGTTTTCATCTTAAAGGTGCACTGTTTTTTCTCTCCCTCTTTCATATTTCTCTCTCTCCCTCTTTTTCTTTCTCTCTCTCCTTCCTTCCTCTCTATCTCTCCCTCTCTCTTTCTATCTCTTCCCCTTTCTTTCTCTCTCTGACGGATACTATTTATTGCCTGTGTAGCCTGACTGTATTGTGGGTAATGGGGGGTGGGGGGAGGGGGGGAGAGAAGGAGAGAGAGGCAAGGAGAGATGGTAAGGGGGGAAAGATAGGGTGGAGGAGAAAGAGAGAGGAACAGGAGGGGGAGAGAGAGGTGGGGGAGAGGAGGGGAGAGAGGAGGGGTGAGTTGATTAATTTAGATGGAAAATGAGAGAAGTAGAGGGGATCGGGTTTGGAGCCATTGAGATGCCAGACTAACTGAGTGTGTGTGCCCCTTTAAGAAGTAAAAAAACTCTTCTGTCCACCATTGTAGAAGTTGTTTTGTGATTATGTGCTGTATTTATAGACTGTAATCAATATTTATTGCTTTATTCGTAAGTATTCATAAAATATTCTGTTATTATTTAGTCTATTATTAATACGGTATGTTTTTAAAAAAAGTTTTTTTTGTGTGTTACGTTTTCAGCAGCTGGCCACCCGAATATCCGGAATGCGGTTTAACCAGCAATGGCCATGTCCCGAGGGTGCCAGATAAACGGGCTTTTACTGTATTAGGCTTTTAAAAACATTGAATCATACTGGTCCAACTAGTTCTGGTTGCATTTCTCCTGAGAAATATCCCATAAAAAGATCAGCTTAACAGCAGCAAATGAACCATTTATAGAAATGCAGAATAGCAGTGATGCCACTAAATTACAAATTCACACACTTAAACCAGGTGTTATTATAAACACATGCTTTCCAGAAGTCATGTTTTCAAATCTCTCATTGCTGTGTTAATGAACAATAAAACAACTCTACATGATTTTCAGATTTATATTATTCAAAGTTTAGAAGTTTTGCTAACTTAAATAACAAACTGTGAATTACTTCAGCAGTTTGAGTAACAATGACTAAAACAATAGTCAGGTAATGCACAGCAGGATTTTAGTGAAAATCTAAGTACATTATTTACCATTTGCAAAGAGCTCTCAGATTTCAAAGCACTACAGATGTAATGCCCTGGGAGGAATACGGCAGGTGGTAGTGGTGATATATTAAGTACCAAAAGAGCCTACGGGTGTACATATGAAAACACACAAGGACTCATAAAAGGCTGCAAAATTTCAAAACAAAGCGTATTACTGTAATACATTGGACAGTTAACGGGGGCAGGAAACGTATATGCAAATCATCTTTAATAGATTTGCTACAAGTACATAGTAATCCTTTCACTTCATACATAGCCTTTTCATGTCTTCAAGACATCTCAAAGCGCTTCACAGAATGTACTGTCAAAGTTAAAATCATGTTTTGTAGGGAAAATGCGACAGCTAACTGCACATAGCAATGTCCCACAAACAGTTGTGTAAGTGTAATTTTTTTTAAAAAAAAATTTTACCACCCGGAAAAGACAATCCAAAAATCAACTAACAACTGGGTTCCTACTTGCTGCTAAATAAACAGGCACATGAAATAAGGAAACTCGTCCAACATTTCGCCCTGCTGGGAATCGAACCAAGGTCCTCTCCTTTGCGAAGCAAGTGCTCTAACCACTAAGCTATAGGACTCCACTTCTAAGCACAAAATTAAGATTGTGAATCATTCTAACATGATTCCTAAAATATTAGGCCTGAAATGCCACCTAGTTTATCTTAAAATTTAAGGAGCACAAAATTACAGAATATCATTTTACACCCCCCCACCAAAAAATGACAATTCACTTTACACTATGTTGTGTTAAGCACGTTGAGATATCTTGAAGACGTGAAAAGGTGTCCCATCAAGCACTATTATCTTAAACTGGCATAATTTGGAAGCAGGTTTCTAGTCTTTCTCAACATGAACTGACTTTCAAATTTAAGCTTTCTCCAATTCTGCACCATCTTAATTTTTTTAAAAAACAAAGTGGTTTTGCAGGCTAGAACTTTTAGAAATATTAAACCTATTATGCACAGAAAATAAACACATGTAATTATGCATTATCCAATGGTTATGGTATATGCAAGTGACTTTTATAGGGAAGAAAAGGACAAGAAAGTACTTTTATTTATTTAGTGCCTTCCAAACAAGAACGGTTGTGAAGCACTGTTTACTTACAACAACAACTTGCACTTTATCGTGCCCTCCATGCAGGTGCCCTCTCAGTGCGCTTACTCAGAGCTGGGGGGAGGTAGCCATAAACTCAGTTGAAGAGGAAGGTTTTCAGGTGGGACTTGAAAGAGGGCAGATAGGGGTTAAGGCAAAGGGATTGAGAGAGAATGTTTCATAGTGGGGCATAGTGGCTGAAAGCTCGACCTCAGATGGTGGGGCATTAGGTGTGGGGACGATTAGGAGGCTGGTGCCGGTCAAGTGGAGGTGCCTGTTGAGTGGAAGGCGCCAGGTGGTGGATTGGGGAATGACGAGGTTGAAGAGGTAGGGAGGCACCAGGGACTTAATAGATTTGAACACGAGTGTGAAGTCGATCCATTTCGGTGATGGGGAGCCAGTGGATCCTGGTCAGAACTGGTGAGATGTGGGTACAGAATTTCCCTCGGCAGCCTATTAATAATCCTGGCATTTGATATAGCCTTCAAAGCCCTACACTCCTTGCTCCTCCCAGCTCTCTGACCTACTAACTGCTCCTCTCTACCTCTCTGACCGTCTGCTCCATCCGCTCAGCAGGCTCCAGCCTGCTCCTCATCCGCTACCTGTCCTGTCCTACTCCTGTCCTACTGTCAACAATCGGATTTTCAGCCTCTCTTCCCCAACCCTCTGTAACCATTCGGTAGTCCCATCATCTTACTCCATCCCTTGCCTCCTTCAAGACCCTTTTCTTATGTTGCCTTTGGTCACCTTCCAACCCCTACCCTCCAAATCCCAACCCCCAATTTGGATCCTAATCTCAAACCCCAGTTTGGGTCCAAATCCCTAACTGCACAACATCTTGGGACGTCCTCACGACATGAAAGGCGCGACACAAATGTAATTTGTTCTTCTTGTGTAACAATATATGTACAGCAATATTGTAGATCAATATATATTGATAGTCATAGTATTATCTTTATTGATGACAACCATGTCTTTTTCAAACAATGTGGAAAAAACCACAGGGTCTGCCATAGAATCTTACGGCACAAAAGAAGGACACTCGGCCCATTGAGTCTGTGCTGGCTCTTTAAAAAGAGCAATTTAATCCCACTCCCAGCTCTCTCCCCATAACTTCGCAAACCCGTCCTCCCCAAATAAATGTCTACCTCTCTTTTAAAAGTTATTCTCGAATCGACCTCCCCACCTTTTCAGGCAATGTATTTCAGATTCGAGCAACTCGAATACATCATTGAATACAAGAGTGAAAAATATCTCTTTGTGCTCTTTTTATAATGAAGAGATAAGTGACGTTCAAATGGAGAAACAGCATTGCAATGTCATATGCCTTTTTTTCTTCAGGTGATAACAACTTGCTGCAAGAAGCCATGGGAGATGCAATCCCTGGAGGGTGCAGGTAAATTTTCAGACATCAGAATTATAAGTAAAAGAGTAATCATTTGGTTTATTGTCCTGTAGAAAATTCAGTAAGAAATTTACTATGTTCACAATGACCTCCTTGCTTCAAATTAAACTGCACTTGAAGTCAAAATAATCATTGTAATAATAATCCTTGCATTTTGATACAGGGCCTTACCACGTATTCGAGACGTCTCAAATCAAGTGAATTGACAATATTTTGTGGGTGAAATGTGGCAGGGAAAAGTGTCCCACAAACAGTCATGATTTAAGTGACCATTTTTTTTTTAAAAAAGGAATAGCAATCATCAATTGACGAACAACTAGGTTCTTACTTGCTGCTCAGTAAACAAGAGGCTTGGAGAGCAGGAAACTTACCCAACATTTTGTCCTGCCGGGAATCAAACCCGATTCTTGTGCTTGCTCTAACCACTGAGCTACAGGACTTCACAGCAATGGGATGAAGTACATCTGGTTGAAATATCAGAAACTGACATAAAATGGTAAATTATGTCATCTCCTACACATCTGTGCATCACAACATCAGAATTAAAAGAGTCCCAAAGAGAGGAGTTACCAAGGACCTGAGACTCTGATCCCATTTGTTGTAGGATGTAAACCCTAGTTACCACAAATCAAATAGCTCTTGCAAATACAGGACATAAGAGCTGCTTTTGCTTCAGGCCAACTGTGAAACAGCTGTAAAGGTACATCAGATGAGAATATGATGTAGAAGAGTAAACAGGAGAATTATTGCAATCATGTAGTCTTATTCTCAGCAACTAAAACATTTTTAGAGTTCAAAAATAAAAGTTAATTTTTACAGTTTAGTTTGTTTCCTGCAAAACCGATGATGATTTGTACAATTTACTTGTTTAGAAAATTTACAGCTAAGATCAGGCTCATACTATGGTCAATATCTGTCAAAAACAGTAAAATTCAGTTCTGATGAAGGGTTGTAGACCCGAAACGTTGACCCTTTTTCCTTTCTCCATGGATGCTGCCTGACCTGCTGAGTTTCCCCAGCAACTTTTGTTTTTGTGTAAAATTCATGTCTGTCTTATCTTGATAAATTGTATAATTGCCTAAGTAGTACATGCACTCAGCTCCCATTCTGTTTCCTACCAAAAACTACTTAGATATCTTGGCACTAGTTGTATTTTACTGGTTGGATAAATGGCTAAATTGTAATATTTCTTGGTCCCAAATAATCCTAAATCCTATCATCTCCTAACTCGTAACACCACTTCCACACTTACTGGCTGCATGAAAACAAAGTCTTGACCTTTAACTGCATGTGCTCTGAGACTGCATTGAAGTTTGGAAGCACAGTATCTTGCCCTGGTGCCCCATGCTCACATACTGGCTGCATTGAAGCTTGCAGGCACAGTGTTTCGTTTGAAACAAGAGTGCAAAACTAGGTATTGACCCATCACCACATGTGCATTTACCAGCTGCAGTGATGAAGTATCGTACGTGCAGTACAATACAGTGTACTCCACTGAAACCAACCCAGGAAATTTGGTACTTGTGTATTGTTACGTGTTATCTGTATAAAATCCAATCTATACAAGTTCACCTGTAACTCATACTTTGCTTAAGTCGTACTAAATGTTATGGTTCCCAATTGATACGACATGCAACTTTTACTGTACTAAGAAGTGTTGACAATATGTATTGACATTAATCTGTCAAATTAGGAGTCTTCCTCTTGCCTCATTCTGAATATCTTCTGCTAATAATTAATACATTCTAGGTGCCATATACAAGTTAAAGTAACCTAAACCTGACCTTAAAAAGCTGAATGAGCACCAGTGTAAGTGAAGCCTAAAATAAAGCCAAGATCAAAGGATGGCCACAATAGGAACTATGACGTAAAACAAACTTCATAAAGTTACATTTTTAAAAACAAAACATTCATTCTGGCATGCAGTTTGATTTAACTAAATTGAAACTTGCACCTTTTCACTTAAATATAAAGGTTGTCAGTACAAAGTAGCTATCTGTAACTGACAAAAGAAACTCATCTACTATTGTCTGAAGTCTTCAAATTCCAGCAATTTCCAGGTCAGACATCTGTGTGCTCAGAAATAAATCTTAGAAGCAAAATTACTCTAACTTATCGACTTGAGACACATTGTGACACAGGAAACTTATCCTTCCAGCAGTGTAAATATTATTTCTCAGTGGAGGATTAAATGTAATGGTAAAATGTATCTTATTATTGGAGACGCCTAAACCAAAGTGTGTAAGTGTCCCTGTTCCTTTAATCGGCCTGCTTAACAGCACATGTGAATGTTGATGTCGCTCAACAGATTGTGTAGTTACATGTAATCATCTTATGTTCAGCTAGGAATTACATGAAAAACAAAGGGGTAACCCTTGCTGGGATTGATGAGGGAGTGCAATGACAGCAACATAAAGAATGGAACTGGAGAGTAAAATCAAGTAATACTTTAAAATCAGCTGTTGGCTCTTCTAAACATAAACATGGTCTTTCTACTTAGGTTGAAGGATTCCAGGTGTCTTTGAACACGTGATGTTATACAGCGTAGACAAAACATAAAAGCGGCTGTTCCATACCACAGATAACAAAACATGTATAGCTTGGGAGAGTCTCCAACACGATGACAACATAAACTTCCTCTAGTTAAGCAGTTAATTTATTACTAGGTAATTAAAATAAAAGCTTGGAAGAATCCAGCTACATTCTGTAACAAAACTGATAAAACTATCACTCAGAATTATTGGTTCATTCTTACCTTTTTATTCTACACATAAGTAATTAAGAATTCATTTTAGTTGACCTGTGCAACCGTTGTACAGTATTTCAAAATGGCAAGTGCCAATGTCACACACAAATTTTTTGTTGTACATTCTGCCATCTTCAGACAATACTAATTTCCATAAAGTAGCAAACAAACAAGTGTGTTAAATTAAGAGAAAGTCTTCTATTATTATCATCAACTATTACTATTTGATAATAAAATAAATTACGAATATTTAATGTATTTCTACATAATTTTTTCAATAAACATACAAGAATGCAATTCTGAGAGATACTGAATTATCCAAAAGGATAAGTATTACTGTGTCTTTGTCTTTCCTACCAAAGAGGGGCTATATTCTTTTTAAATGAATTTTAAAAGGTTTTGCAGACTTCTTTTGAACAATGTAAACATTGTACTCTTAGATTCTGATTATTTCACTTAAGGGTAATGAATGGCTAGGAAGTTTGGTTCTCAGTGTTCAGCCATCTCTCTGGACAAAATGAATGCCTGCTGGTTTCCATCGCAAAATCTTAACACACTGTAAACCTGGAAGTATCCAAGTCATTCAAACAAAGCAGCAACGATTTAGTATCCAGTTCCTTTTAAAGGTAATTAACCTAAGATAGACAAAAACTTAAACATTTAAAGAATTACATTTGACAAGTTTATACACACCCAAGACCTTTTAGGCTTTTAAAAACATAGAATAATTTAATTAATTTACTTTAACATTTTGGGATTCATTAGTATTTAATCAGTTCAACTGCATAGGGAACTTTTTAAAAAACTATTTTATACTAGAATGAAGAAGTTCAATTCCCTCGAAGCTCTTTCTACTGTTACCATCTTAGCCAGATCAGAGTTTGGAAGAAGCAAAGCAACTCGCCACAGGGAAAGTCAGGAGGAGTTTCATTCCAGGCTTATTCTCAAGCACCTCCCAATTTATCAAGACTAATATAGATGCAAAGTTAATTTTTAAAAATTGCAAACATCGTATTTGTAGGTTATGTCTGCTCTTCAAGGCTTGTACTACAAAAAATCATGATTATTCTTACAGGCCAATTAAAAATTATAATTTAAAAAAATTCATTTTAATATATATTTGTTGTAAAAGAGTCATATGCAATTTGAGGCTTACTTTTTCAAACTATCACTATCTCCAATTAATCAGGAATACGGTTAGTTTTAAATAGATTTAAAAACAAGCAAAATATGTTTCAGAAGTACACTCTGTACACAAATGGAGCCTCAAAAATCATTGGCTCTCTTGCAAAGTACATTCAGAAACATCTCAATAACCCCATGTTTTATCTTTCAAAGCAAGGGTGAAAGAGAGGAATTATTTAAAAATTAGAAGGGTGTGAGTCACTGGGCAAAATGTGCTATACAACGTACCCTTCCCTGCTAAAGTCCTAGAATGCACTATTGCAGGTCAACTTCAGTCATACCTCCCTCCACTCTCTCCTCGAGCCCCCGCAGTCTGCTTTTCACTCTGCCCACAGGGCTTGTCAAAGTCACAAACAACATCTTCTCTACCTGGTCTGCCTCTTTATCCTCCTGGATCTCTCTGGCACTTTCAACAGTCGACTACGCCATCCTCCTCCACTATTTCTCCTACCTCATCCACCTTAATGCGACCGCAATCACATGGCTCTAGTCTTACTTAACCAACTGTTTTCACTTCATCTCAGCGAATGGTTTCTCTCCTCTCACCTGCACCCAGTCACCTGCGGCATACCCCAGGGCTGCATCCTTGTATGTGTATGACACACAAATCTACTTAACTGATCTACCTATGGACTTCAAGTCTGCCGATGTTCTATCAGCTTGTCTGGAAGACATCAGGGCCTGGATGAGTGCAAACGTCCTACAGCACAATCTGGACAAGATGGAAGCTGCATTCCTTGGCTCCCGTCAATGTCGCTACGCCTGTGGATCTGAACTACTCAACCTCCCTGGGCACTCCCACAGACTCGCTGAATCAGTGCGCAATCTAGGCATCTGGTTCAATCCCCAGCTGTCCTTCCATCCCCACATCCAATCCCCAACCAGGACTGCAGTCGTGAACCATCGCCACATAGCCAGCTCCAACCGTACTTTACCCCAAATGCAGCCAAAACCCTTGTGCATGCATTTGGCCCCTCCGCCTAGATTACTCAAAACGCACTCCTCACCAGTCTCCGCAGTTCCACTATTCAGCAAAATTTAGATCATTCAAAACTCCTGCCCGCATATTGATCAAGACCAAACTCTGTACCCCATTTCACCAGTTCTGTCCAGGCTCCACATCACCGAATGACTTCAAGTTCCCCACACTCGTGTTCAAATCCATTCATTCCTATGCATCTCTCTATCTCTCCGACCTCCTCACTCCCCAATCCACCATTCAGCACCTCCGCTCAACTGGCACCACCCCTCTGCTTGTCCCTCACACCCTCCACTCAAATCATTGGTTGCACTTTCAGCCACTACACCCCAAAACCCTGGAACACTCTCCCTCAATCCATCCACCTTAATCCCTCTCTCCCCTTTTTCAACTACTGCCTGAAAATCTTCCTTTTCAACCGTGCTTCGGGTCACCTCCCCCCTCTTCGGCTCGGAGTCAGGCTCCATCACTGTTAAGTTCTCTGAGACGCTACCCTGTGTGGACGGTGCAAGTGGTTGTTGTACAACATTGCATACTTATTCCCACTGAATATTCTATGAATGTTTCACTGCATTGTTAAAGAAAGTCATATGTTTGGATCATACGTAAACAATCAAAGAAACAAAGGGATGCCAGTAGCTGCAAATCTATTCCCCAGCACAAGTGTGTTATTAAACAAAAAGCTAACGTATTCTACAGTAAGTTGAGATTAGTTTGCCAAATTGTTTTTTCCTCTTCTTCTCTGTACCCACTTTTCCTCTCTGCTCCACCTTCACGGTTCTGTCCTTAAAAAGATTATTTTTTACCTTTCCCAGTATCTCTAATTTGTATCTGCCAACAGCTTTTCCTCTCACCCCCGCACTGCCACTTGTGGAGCTCCTCAGAACATTATATTTGGTCCTCTTTAGCATTTTCATTCTCCCGCTTGGTAATGCCAAGTATTGGATAAACTACCAAATGTATGCGAATGATACCCAACTCTCTCTGCCTCCACCCTCAATTCCAAGTCTCCTGGTGTCCCGTCTGATTGACTATCAGATATTAAGTCCTGGATGAGAGCTAACTTTCTCCAACTGAATGTTGGCAAGAACTTATAGCTCTTCTGACTGTCTACCATCAGCTAACCTATTGGTAACCATTCAAACTTCTGATGCTTATGTCCTCTCCTGTGCCAGGCACTGTGAGCGTATCACCTCAACCTTGCCTGACTACATTGGCTTAAGCTCAATACTCTTGCCCTCGCTTTAAAGTCTTCCACATCCTTGCCCCACACTATCTTTCTGTCTCTCTAAAACTTGCCAACCCACCCTTTCCCTCCTTTCTGCAGGCACTGGCCTGCTTTCACTATCAGTGGTTGTGTTTTTAGCCCTTGTGCCCCCATTCTGGAGCTCTATCCCTTCCGTAGACACTTCAAAGTCCATTTCAAGACCTTTCACTTTGACCGCATCTGTAGTAATCTTACCACCTGACACCTCCTCCCTTGGTCCCCACCCATCTTTTATCCATCCCATCTTTTATCCATCCCAGCTTAGGTGCAAACTGCAAACTCTTGATTGGCCAACACCTTGGAACTTCCTTCTGACATGAAAGATGCTATCAAATGCAATTTGTTGCTGTTGATGATGTTGTTGTGATACATCAATCATCTTTCTGTATCTCACCCAAGAAATAACTCCCGGAGAAGATAAACGGCAAGGCAAGGGAATTACAGATAAGGAAAATGATGAAGCAATAGCAATCATTTGAAGAAGCAAATGATCACCTCAATAGATTAGAAACCACAAAGGTGCTTCCCATATTTAAAGAAGATGCCAAAAGTCATACTTCACCACTACAGATCCATAAGCCTGGCCTCAACGTTTGGAAAATCAATAGAATTAAAAAAAATATGGCTTCACAGGGGGAAGATATTGTTACCAACCACAGTTAATATTCCAAATTGGCAGTGGGAAGCAATATAACGTAGTATACCACAACTTCCACAAGATCTTCAATAAATTGCTACGCAAGAGACTTCTTTGCAAAATAATGTTGGTAGATACTAGGGAACGGCGATATGGGATTTTTCCGGATATGGATATATCGGTTTGCTCATACCTGCTTAAACCGATCTATCGAGTTTTTAGACTGCGCATGCGCGTGCAATCGAAGTGCGCGTGCATTGATGGCGCGCGCGCATTTATGGTGCGCGCTCAGTCGCGGTGCGCGCGCATTGACGGTGCGTCCGCACTGACGATGCGCGCGCAGTCGCGGTGCACGCACATTTCGAAATGCGTGCTCTAGGTCCAGAAAGTTTGTAATGTTGGTGTCAAGGTCTGTTGAATTATACGATGTTGTTTGCTCCCTACCTCCCCCTCTCCTTCTCTCCCTCCTATCCTCTCTCCTTCTCTCCCTCCTTTCCCCCTCTCCTTCTCTCCCTCCCTCCCTCCCCCCTCTCCTTCTCTCCCTCCCCCTCCACTCTCCCTCTCTCCTCCCTGTCTCCTCTCCCTCCTTTCCCCCTCTCCCTCCCCTCTCTCCTTCTCTCCCTCCCCTCTCTCCTTCTGTCCCTCCCTCCCCTCTCTCCTTCTCTCCCTCCTTTCCCCTCGCTCCTTCTTTCCCTCCTTTCCCCCTCTCCTTCTCTCCCTCCCTCTCCTCTCTTCCTCTCTCCTTCTCTCCCAACTTTCCCCCTCTCCCGCTCTCCTTCTCTCCCTCCTTTCCCCTCGCTCCTTCTCTCCCTCCTTTCCCCCTCTCCTTCTCTCCCTCCCTCTCCTCTCTTCCTCTCTCCTTCTCTCCCAACTTTCCGCCTCTCCCTCCCTCCCCTCTCTCCTTCTCTCCCTCCTTTCCCCTCGCTCCTTCTCTCCCTCCTTTCCCCCTCTCCTTCTCTCCCTCCCTCCCTCTCCTCTCTTCCTCTCTCCTTCTCTCCATCCTTTCCCCTCGCTCCTTCTCTCCCTCCTTTCACCCTCTCCTTCTCTCCCTCCCTCTTCTCTTCTTCTCTCCCAACTTTCCCCCTCTCCTTCTCTCCCTCCCTCCCTCCCTCCCTCGCCTCTCTCCTTCTCTCCCTCCTTCTCTCCCTCCTTTCCCCCTCTCATTCTCTCCCTCCCTCTCCTCTCTTCCTCTCCTCTCTTCCTCTCTCCTTCTCTCCTTCTCTCCCAACTTTCCCCCTCTCCTTCTTTCCCTCCATCTCTAAACACAAAATAGAACACACACACACCAAAAACAAAATCTAGAGATTTATTCTCCTAAATTTCTTGCTTGAAACTAGCATGTAATGTCCACGTGTAAATGAGATCTATTACAATAGAAAAGAGAGAGACAGACAGTCTGACTGTTAGAGTTAGAAGCCAGATTATCACTGCTGTGTGTGTCTGACTAGACACACACCTAGAAGCAGTGATAATCTGGCTTCTAACTCTCTCACACACAAAAATAACACTTACAGCCACAAAATGCCACTTATTTTTATGTAGTCTGAAGTCTGAATTAATGTCCTTCGCCATTGGCAAGCTCTCCTTTGCTATGCAAAAAGTGACAGCGTTCGTGATACTTTGCCACTTTTTGTCCCCTCTCTGGTACAATGTTCTCCTCTTAAATCAAGCAGGAATTGTTTGAGCTGCACTGGCCCCACTACCCGTCGCTTTCTCCGAAGCGCTGGTTCGACTTCCTGCTGTTGTCGACAATGATTTTGCTCTGAGGGCAGCGTGCTGGGCGGGGTGGTGCTGCTTAATGTGTTGTCGCAGGTTGCTCGTGCTCGAATCAGATGTCTTAATCAAGACCTTGCAAACTGTACATCTATACACACCATTACTGACTGCATTGTTTTCAAAGTAGTCCCATACGGGGCTTCTTTTCCCCATGATGAGAAAGGTAAATTTTCAAACTACAATTTTCAGCGATGCGACTTTGTTAAGGCGCCACGACTCACGTCGAGTATACACAGTAAAGTGTGCGCGCGCATCGGATGTGCGCGCCCATTAATTGTGCGCGTGCACCGAATGTACGCGCATTCCATGTTCTAGATCTAGGAGGTTGCAATGCCAGCGACAAGGTAAGCTGGAAAAGATCGCATTACACTGATAATACCAACAATATTGATATATTGCCAGGAACGATATTAAAAATATATCGATGTATATTTTTAAAATCGAATCTCTCGATATAACAGTTTTTTTACAATCACCATATCGGCATACCGATCTGAAAATCATATCGGGTTTAATCGAAAAACCGATTAATCGCCGTTCCCTAGTAGATACTAAGGGACGGTCACAGATATGGAGTAGTCACTGGCTAATAGGCAAAGGTTAGAAGTAAGGAACTCCTAGCTCTGATACTCCCTAGGAGTACTGTGGAGCTACATTGTGGATGTTCTGTTCATTGTGAAGACATTAAACTGAGATGTGTTTGCCAATTGAAGTAGACAATAAAGATCTCATGATGCTATTCGAAATAGTTTATTTTGATGTCCTGGCTAACATTCTCCCAGATAAATCAACCTTTCATCACATGTTGTGGATTTCAAAGGGAGGGGAATATTAACCACCCATTTTCTCTGCTGCAATAACTACACTTCGAAGTAATCAGGGTTGCCTCTCTTCCCCCCGAATATTAGTCTGCCAACACTGAATATTCAGAATGTACATTTCCTTACTCCACACGCCTCTGTTCATCTAGCAGTAAGTAGGAACTCTGTTGTTAGTCGATTGTAGGGTCCGTCGATATGGAAATTTTCCGATTTCGATATATCGATGGGCTCATATCGATATATACCATATATCGATATTTTCAGGTTTTTTATACTGCGCATGCGCGCGCATTCGGGGCCTATCTCCTCAGGAGGTAAATATCTCTCTCTCTGTGTCTCTCACACTCACTCTCTCCATCTCTCTCTCTCTCTGTCTCTCTGTCTAGTCTCTCCCTCCCTCTCCCCGCCCTCCCCCATCTCTCCCTCCCCCTCCCCCACCGTCTCCCTCCCTCTCCCCACCCATCTACCCCTCCCCCCACCGTCTCTCCCTCCCTCTCCCCTCGCCGTCTCTCCCTCCCTCTCCCCCCACCCCTTGTATACCTATACATTGTATTCGAGGACTACTGTGCATTGTGTAGAGATGAGCATTCTGGGTCTTGTAGTTCAGCGCGTGCACATTCGGATGTGCGCGCGCATTCCACGCTCTAGGCCCAGGAGGTTGCAATGCCGGCGACAAGGTACTGATTTTTTTTTATATAGAATTTTTCGATATATCGCTATTTTTAATTCCGATATCGGCATATCGATATGAAAATTATATCGGATATAACCGATATATCGATATATCGACGGGCCCTAGTCGATTGGCAAATAACTTTTTTTTTGGTAGTAATCTCTTAAAAAAGGGAATCACTCAATTGTTTGTGGGATACTGCTGGGTGCAATTGCCTGCCGCATTTCACCCACAAAATAGAATCAACTCACTTTACAGTGTATTCTGTAAAGCACTTTGATAAGGAGCTAGATTAAATACAAGGATCAAGCTATATTAAATACAAGGGTGGGGGGAGAGACGGTTTGATGTGTTAGAAAGTTGCTAGTAGGGTCCGTCGATATGGAAATTTTCCGATATCGATTTATCGGTATATATCGATATCACCAGGTTTCTGTATCCCGTGTATGCGGGCGCATTCGGAGGCGCGTGCGCATTCGGAGGTGCACGTGCATTCCGTGCAATAGGCCCAGGAGGTTTGCAATGCCGGCGACAAGGTAAGTTGAAAAAGTTTGCATTATACCGATATATCGCCGGACACAATATACCGATATACTAGGGTCCAGCGATATATCGCTAAAACCCGATATAATTTTCATATCGATACGCCAATATAGGCATTTTAAAAATATCCATATATCGAAAAATCAATATATCGAGGTAATAGGGTCCGGCGATATATCGATATATCGCTAAAACCCGATATCATTTTCATATCAATATGCCGATATAGGCATTTCAAAAATATCGATATATCGAAAAGTCGATATATCGAGGTAAAACATCGGAATGCGTGCACACTGAACTACAAGACCCAGAATGCTCATCTCTATACACAATGCACAGACCGAGGTGCAAAGCTGCTATATTGTATTCATAGTCCTTGAATACAATATACAGGTATGCAACAACAACAACAATTTACATTTATAGAGCGCCTTTCACGTCGGGAGGAAGGGGTGGTGGTGGGGGGAGGGGGAGAGACGGCTGGGGGGGGGGGGGGAGAGAGACGGCAGGGGGGGGTGGGGGGGGAGAGATGGTGGGGGGGAGGGGGGGTGGGAGGGAGGGACGGCGGCGGGGGGGGTTGGGGTGGGGGTGGGGGGAGAGACGGGGTGGATGTGATAATATAGATAGATAGAGATGGGGGTGGATGTGAGAGAGACACACAGAGAAAAACACAGAGATGGAGAGAGTGAGTGTGAGAGACACAGAGAAAGTAAGATATTTACCTCCTGAGGAGATAGGCCCCGAATGCGCGCGCACCCCGAATGGGCGCACCGCGCGCGCATGTGCAGTACGAAAAACCCGAAAATATTGATATTTCGGTATATCTCGATATGAGCCCGTCGATATATCTAAATCGGAAAATTTCCATATCGACGGACCCTACGAGGTAAAAAATCGGAATGCGTGCACACTGAACTACAAGACCCAGAATGCTCATCTCTATACACAATGCACAGACCGAGGTGCAAAGCCCCCATATTGTATACATAGTCCTCGAATATAATATACAGGTATGCAAGGGGTGGGGAGGGGGGGGGTCGAGAGACGGCGGGGGGTCGGAGAGAGGAATGGCGGCGGGGGGAGGGTCAGAGAGAGGGACGGCGGCGGGGGGTGGGGGGGAGTAGAGAGGGATGGCAGCGGGGGAGGTGGGGGGAGAGACGGGGTGGATGTGATAATATACAGATCGATAGAGATGGGGGGGATGTGAGAGAGGAGAGAGACACAGACAACAAAACACAGTGATGGAGAGAGTTAGTGTGAGAGACACAGAGAGAGAAAGATATTTACCTCCTGAGGAGATAGGCCCCGAATGCGCGCGCACCTCCGAATGCGCGCTGTGCGCACCTCCGAATGCGCGCTGCGCGCACATGCGCAGTACGAAAACCCCCGAAATATCGATATTTCCGTATATCTCTATATGAGCCCATCGATATATCTAAATCGGAAAATTTCCATATCAACGGACCCTACGATATACTGATATACGATATACAGAATTTTTCGATATACCGATATATTCAAATTTCCAATATCGGCATATCGATATGAAAAATTATACTGATATAACCGATATATCAATATATCACCAGACACTGGTTGCTAGTATCTGTGAAATTGTATTCCAAGCAACATTCATTTGGGTATAAGAGAAGGGAAGCAAAGAAATCACTGAGTAATGATATTTTGCATGCCCCCTCCCTTGCCTCCTTCAAGTTCCCGTCTCAAGACTTTCCTATTCAACCATTCCTTCAGTCATTCACCTGCCCCCTATGCTCTTGCCCTCCAAACCTCCCGATGCCAACTCCTAGCTCGGGGCAAATCCTTGACTGTCCAGCACCTTGGGAAGTCTTCCCAACATGAAAGAGATCCCAAATGTAATTTGTTGTATACAAGAATATATACTGTGGCAGGAGTTGTCCTTCATTATGTTCAGATTTTTCTGGTCTAGAATAGCCAGCCATCAATAGATACTGGTAAATTTCTGATCTTCTCAATTTATAAAGCTATGTAGTGAAAACTAAGTTTATTATTCACAGAATCAATACATATTGTGTAAACTGGGATCAAATTTACTCAAAAATAGGCTGGACTTCAGTTTAGCATCTCCACAAAGGATTCAACTCCTCTACAGATTTTAGATACAGTATATAGAAAATGATTACTTTCAGACACAAAGATTTGATATGATGACTTATTTATAAATAAAATTCTACATTCTTTAAACTTAGAGGTTTTAGAGTAAGGACATAAAAATGGCTTATGTGACAGTTTAATCCTACTCCTACTGCTAAACAAAATAAAAGGCCCGACTCTAGGGGACAAGTCCATCCATTTATTTATACTCTTATCAGACCAAGACACACGAACAGAAACGGCTCTCCTTTTCTTCAACCGTTAATTCCCAAAGGAACTGAATCAAGGCATATTTTAGTTTTCATTGATGTTTGAAGCACAGTTCCATATTAATATGCTATTTATACTCTCTTCCCAGAAATATTTGCAAATAATAAATGTTATAACATAACACTTTTAGCATATTTATTCCCACTTACTATATGAACATTCTACAGATTTGATTTGGATACAGGGTGTCCTGTGACTCAGTGGGTTAGAGCACTTGCTTCGCAAGCGAGAGACCTGGGTTCGATTCCCGGCAGGGTAAATCCTTACACAAGTTTCCTTATGCCACACACCTGATAATAATCATTCATGGAAAAAAAACTATAATTTAGTCACTCCATCCATGACTGTTTGTGGGACACCACTGTGCGCAACTGGTTGCCAGGTTTTGCCCACAGATGATAATAATCATTGCACTTGATATAGCACTTGTCACGTCTTCTAAGACGTCTCAAAGCACTTCACAGAATATACTGTAAAGTGAATTACTGTATATATTGTTTGGGTATTGGTATTGTATTTGTGGGCGAAGGCAGACAATTGCACACAGCAGTGTCCCACAAACAGACGTGGATTGAGTGACTAAATTATTTTTAGGGATTACTATTAGGCATGTGGAGTAAGAAAACTTGCCCAAGATTTCACCCTGCAAGGAATTGAATCCAGGTCTCTTGCTTGTAAGGCGAGGGTTGAGGTATACAAAGAAGGCCTGAGTCAACTGAGTGAAGGGAGCAGGTAGAGGAGTGTGACTTGAGCGGGTTTCAGAGGAGGGAGATACTAGGGTATGAAGTGATTTGTAGGCAGTGTAAGGATCTTGATACCAATTCATTCTAAAACAGGGAATCAGTGAAACCTGCCAAGGACTGGGGTGCTGAGATGGTTGTTACAGGTGAGAATACAAATGGCACAGATCTCAGTTGAACTTTGGGGAGAACAACAAGGAATGCAAAGTAATGGCAGAGGCGTAGAAAGTAAGCAGAGTCATCCACTTGGAGCTGATCTGGCAAAAATAAGGCAAGGTCAATCCTCTGGGAAGGTCTTCATAGTCCAGTTCTTGAGAAACACAAGTCTGTAGTGATAATAATAATAATCTTCGAGATGTCTGAAAGCACTTCACAGTACTCCTGATGATGAGAAATCAGCCATCCAGTCTGGCATATTGGCAGGATTTGACCAGTCATTGGAAGCAGTGATTCTTCCCTGTCAGCTACTGCTGGCCCTGAAAGCCAAAGCCCGAATGGGAAGAGTAGTCCTAACCAGATGACAAGCTTTCAGTTTTTGCCAGTACCCCCAATGTATTCTCTGGGTTCCCCAAACTTTAGGACTCAAGCCTTGAAAGTTGCAAATCAATTACAATTTAGCAAAAACAATAAAAAATCCTAATGATTAAGGATTATTTAGTATATATATATATATATATGGATGATTCAACAACAACCAATTGATACCAACCTCAACAACAACAAAACTACATTTGTATAGTGCCTTTCACATTGGGTGGATGTCCCAAGGCACTGAAATATATCTTTGCTTCTACACTCTGCAATAATACCACATTATTTTGCTTAGAATAGTTTCTGTGTGACAGGAAACCCAATTTAATCAATTTTTATCCTGTTTCAGTAGGTCAGAAGGTGTTTTTCATTATTGCTGGCAGTTTTCTGAAAGTGTCTGCCTATTACATCTAACAAACCGTTTATTAGACTAGCCCACTTACAAACTCATATTGTACGATGCAGCAGACAAATTGTTTACAAGGTGTCATAATCAAGCCTCTGCGGAAATAAATTTGCAGCTTCTAAGTAACCAGCAATTGCAACATCTTAGTTCACAAATTAGCATGAGAGATATAAATATTGTAGTGTTGTGTTGAAATTATGATGTAGCATGATAAATTAAAAGTCTTAACTTTGCAGAGCTCATGTCTTAGCGTTTTGGATCTTAATGTTCTAATAGCAGAATTCCAAAAAATTTCTATAAACATCATTCCTTGTAATATCTTTTTCCTCATTAAAAAAGTCCATGTTATGTACATACCAAATTTAAATCACTTAAGATGTTAAATTGACATTTAGTTTTGTGACTTACCTTCTTCTTTTGCAATTTTGTGCTGTTGTCCAGCCAGTCAGCCATCTGTTCCTCAATGTCCTCAATAGTTGAAGCTTGATCGTGTAATGTTGTATAACCACTACTTGTTCCAGAGGTGGAGGCTGTATATACGGGAAACTCAGATTTTTGTTTCTTTACTTTGGGCTTCTTTTCTTCTGCAAGGTATCCAAAAAGGCAGTTCAACTACTGTACATTACTTTTTTATTTTGCACACCTTAAAAGATTAAGGTTTCAAAGCCATAAGGGTTTTTATCAGCTAATAATACCTGCAAGTACATATCTAAGGGGGGGATGATGAGTTACTGTTCAGCGATTGTTACTTCAGCAGGCCAGAAATGTAATTTAGAAGTAAAGTGCAGTTATTTTAAATCCTATAATCATATTGTGCAAGCTGTGAATTGCTGTAAAGGAAAGAGGTTCTTGTTTTTAAATTTGTTTACTACATAGAAATAGAAAACTGCTAATAAATCGCAGAAAGGTACAGACAAAATATCAGAACTCACAATGTTGGTGCAAAGATGCACCCAGTAGGGTAATATTTACCTTAAGAAGATTATCTATTCACACCTCTTGTCTTCTGTTGCAACACATTGTTTTAATGAGACCCTGTGTTGCATTTTCTCAATTTGCAAATTGCACAGAATCCCCTACTACCATAGTACTGTCCCAAGAGGACACTGCACAGTTTCCGTGGTAAAGCAGACAGACATGCAGGCAGATTAGCAATTAGGTCATGAAAAACAGGCAGTATAAAACAGATCTATGCCAATCTGTGCGATTTGCATTTGCCCTCTTAGGAAGATGTTAATGTTATCATTAACTGTGCTTCCAAACTATGATTTACCAAATTAAGAACACACAAACTACAATGAGATGCACAGCACCATCATTCGGTGTGGTAAGAGCTATTTTAACAAATGTATTTTGCCGCAACAGTCAGTTTTCATTTGAGACGATCCCCATTAAAATAATCACATTATTATGCTAGTTATTAAACAAGTGTTTACAAGCAGCCATTGTGTGATTAATTGTGGATAACTGATCCTGTGGATAATTTGGATAACTGTGTGTTAATTTGAATGCTATACTGCATTAAATATAAATTTTGTTTGAAAACAAATATATAGGTACCCCACCCCAAATGCATTTTTTTCTACCACGTATTTTACGTATCCACGGTTGGCTCGCTGCAACAACCCTTGCTAACCACTGCAATAGGTTTTGCGTATCTACGGGTTTTAACACTAATACTAGCGTTTGGGGCTAGGACCCAGTTGCGATGTCGCAATCAACCAGCGACGATGTCGCTTCTCCGCTTCCATCCTCCTTGGTGTCACCCACCACACCACCTTCTCCACATTCACCCCCCTCGCACTTAACGGTGATTTATGAACTGGAGGAGGAGGCAGAGGAAGAGGGTGCGCAGGGCCCCAATTCCATGTAACACCACGTAACAATCACATCCCTCATCATCATCATCATTAGGATTTAGGTAAATAACATGAATTTTTTTTGTGTGTTTAGTTCAAGGACAAGCAAATTTACTCCCTCTGTCCCCATGTTTCCCATAGGGCCCTGCATTTTCCAACTGTGGTTTTACTAACCACGGAGGTTTTCAGGAACACATCCCCCGCGGGTGGGGTACTTGTACTTTCAAATGTTACTCATTACACAGTAAAAGCCCGTTTATCTGTGATCCAATCAACTATAACTTCCATATAACTGGCACCTCAAAAAACAAGGTTCCCATTCGAATAACTGGATCTTATTAGGCACAATCTCGGTGGCGCATTTAATGAGTCGATTGTCGCACGCAAGTACAGTACAATTAGTTCTGAATGCTGCCAGTAGTGGCGCTTCCGGTTTTTCTTCTTAAAGCCACACTGTCGGTTTTTCCTCTCCCTCTCTCCTTTTTCTCTCTCCCTCTTTTTTTTTCTCTCTCTCCCTCTCCTTCCTTCCTCTCTATCTCTCCCCCTCTCTTTCTATCTCTCTCTCTTTCTATCTCTCCCTCTTTCTTTTTTTCTTTCTTTTCTTTCCTTCTCTCTCTGATGGATACTACATTGACTGTGTAGCCTGACTGTATCGTGGGTTTATACATTGTTTTGGTGGGGGGTGGGGTGGGAGAAAGAGAGGCAGGGAGAGAGAATGGAGGGGTGGAGAGAGGTAAAGAGGGGGGAGAGAGGTAAAGAGGGGGGGAGAGAGAGGAGGCGAGAGAGAGGAGGGGAGAGAGAGAAGGGTTGAGTTGATTAATTTAGATGGAAAATAAGAGGAGTGGAGGGAGGTTGAGTTTGGAGCCATTGAGATGCCAGACTGAATGTGTGTGTGAAAGAGAGAGAGAGGGAAGGAGGGCGAGAAAGAAAGAAAAAAAGACAGTACCACTTTAAGACACTATCGTCCGCCATTGTAGAAGTTTGCTTTGTGATTGTGCGCTGTGTTTATAGACTGTAATTGATATTTATTGCATTATTGGTAAGTATCCATACAATATTCTGTTATTATTTAGTCTATTATTAATAGGGTATGTTTAAAAAAAAGTTTTTTTTTGTCTTTGGTTTTCGGCAGCTGGCCGCCCGAATATCCAGCATGCCGTTTAACCGGAGTTGGTCAGCTCCCGAGGATGCCGGATAAATGGGGTTTTACTGTACATACTGGGAGGTCCAGTCAGTTTCAATGAACAATTTTCCACTGAATTTCTTTTTACAAGGGTCATTCACAATAAAGTATTGCTGTTTTAGATAAACATTTATGTACTTCAAATGGTCTTTCACATCTGGATTTGACCGTAAAATAGTCTATTCAGAGCACTTCAGCAGATTAAGTGCAATATTATCCAATCATACTGATGAGCTGACAGTATTGAAATACTAATATGTTTAAATTTTTAAGACTAAGACTGTCAAATCAAAGCAAAACAATCCATTAAACAGAAACGCATTGGCATTGAAGGTCTGAGATGCTATTACAATTTGTAGTTCTCAATTTGTATTGATAATATTTGAAATTGGACATCCTGGCTATTTGCAACCACATTTGGTTTAGTAAGCAGCAGATAAAGTTAGCAGCAATTTTATGCTACGATTCTAGGGGTAATTCAGCCAATCAAAGCAGTTTTGCACTAAATTGCTATGCGCGGATTACAGTGAAATGCAGGTCTCCTGAGGAGCAAAATTAAGTCTTAAGGCATTTTACTATAGCTGTTCATTATTTGTTAACTAGTCTCACACCAGTGACAAAACAGCAGTTTATGAAACGCAGATGTTTCTTACTGTGTACGGCTTCAAACTGAGCTTGTTCCTCTGCCTCCTCTTTTTCCTTTGCTTTCCTTTCTTTCCATTCCTGATAAAGATCCATGCCATCCTGTAACACATAAAGATGTTTTATATTCCCTTTGATTTATAATGTTACAATTAGTAAAAATCCAATCCGTCAAATTACAAGATGCAGGCACACATTTGTTCAAAATATGTAGTTTGTCAACAAAATACTTTTAACTTATATCAAATAAATATCAGTACAGTAATAACACCTGATGATCTCAGTGTATAATCTGTGCTGCTATCGATATTGAATTCCCAATTATAAGAGTTTGCGTGTGCATGTTAAAAGCAACTATTGAAATTTGACAAATGTATGTATATCCTTGAGCTATTTAGCAATTTCTAGCACTAATATGAAAGTGTATACAATATTTACAGATATTGTATATCCAGTTAATGTAACAACTATGAAGAGAAAAACAATGCCATCATTTTATGGCTGTGGATTGAAATTGCTAATCATCATTCTATCTGCCATTGTTTCACATCAACAGGATTTTTTTCTAATGTGTGAGTTTGCATACGTAGCACTACTATAAGCTTACACTAATTGTAAATGTTCTCATTCACAATGTTTACTCAATTTGCAGCTACACATTTGTCTGTGAGCACAGGCTACATGCACAGGATATTAACACATGATATTGTTGCTGGTGGGGGGTGGGGGAGGAAGGGACAGCTCCTTAAAGGACCATATTCTATTCCTCTGTGCTAGCTCTATGACAGTTAGTTATGTCACTTTATCTAGTACTTTTCTTATTAAAACCATATTTTAACACCGAAAATAGTATGTCAAATACAAATAGTATAGACATACAAAAGAGAATATAGCCAATTTACAAACCTAATAAGGTTGCTAAAATCCTTCACAATGGGACAAAATTACTTATTTATTTATAAAAAAATGTTGTTCCATCTTCTCTCCCCGTCTCAGCATAAACTCTGCTACTGTTAAGTGCTCTGAGTCACCACTACCTGTGTGAAGGGCGCTATATAAATGCAAGTTGCTGTAAATGAGTTTAGGGCATTATATTATACACAAAATGTTCAACTTCACTATGAATAAGTATTACAAAGCAAAATACAGGGCAATCCTGTTAGAACCATCAATATCTTTCATGCCATGTGTTCAAGAAGCACACAATAATGCCCACCATATTTGCAAACTATATGCATGGTGATTTAACTTCCTTTGTGAGTATCGTTAACACTGATTATGTAGTGTGTATAGACATCATACATGGATCAACATTGGCGGCGGCCTGACAGTCCAGGAATCGGACACTTAAAGCTCAGAAAGCTGGTTCACAACAACAATTGCATTTATAAGGGGCACTTCACATTGGGAGGGCATCCCAAGGCACTGAAAGAATGTAGATATTGCCCTTCCAGTAACCAGGGGTCCACATGGCATTGCATTAAAAGTAGAGATGTGAGCTAGCAAGAAGCTAAATAACAAAATTGTTAACTTCACTTTTAATATGAAATGAGGGACATCTTCTCTCTTGACTGGGATCTTAGGCAGTGACATAAATCTAGTACCTGATGAATGTAAAAAAAAATTCTGGATCTCTCTCCTGAACCAGTGCCTTCATGGTATGCTGCCTTGGTGATCTGAAAATATTTTTCCTGGTTTACTTTCTCAATCCCATTTATAATCTTATACACCCTTTGAAACTCCCCTCTGAGAATCTTCTTTTCAAGAGCCTGAGTTTATCTAATCGTTGCTCCAGATCATTCCTCTAACTCTGGAGTACGCATTGCTTGCCTCTGCACTGCTTCTAGTTTGGCAGCAGTTACGTCAAGGTGATCAGTACTCAACTTAGTATTCCAGATGCAGCCTGACCAAAGCCTTGTTCAGAAGTAGCACAACACTTAGGGATCTGATTTAACTTTATTGATTTACTAAACTGGAATACACAGGTAGGAACACACACATTTCAACTGGAATCACCACAAAGGAATAGAGAGAAATTGAGCTTCTAAGAATGAATTGGGAGTCCTTATTTCTTATTTCCTTATTTCTTCTCCAATTCAATATTAGTTTTGATTGAAAAAATAGCTGTACTCTGGAAACTGAAAACTCTGCCAAAGTTTTCCGAGTTCCTCATTCATGCCTTCATCACGTCCAGCCTCAACTAATCACACACCCTGCTCACCAGACTTCCCAGCTCCTACAATCTCTGCTCAAGGGCCAAACCACTCATCCTTCCCCAATATCATCCGAGTAAATCCCCTCAGTGCCCATCTATGCTATTATGTCCATCTTAAATAAGTAGAGCTGGACAAACAACTACAGTTTAACTAACATTTTATATAAGTTTAGCATGCTGCATAGACATTGCAACACCATAAAGCCAACCTAGATTATGAGTTTGATTCCCAACTTGATGCTTGAACCAACACAGAGACAAGAATACTACCAAATGAGCTAACACCGAAGTTAGCTGCACTAAACGCTTTTTACTCGTACAATATATGCTGCACAAAGTAACTCTTCTACAACAACAAGAAATTTGGAACAATATGAGAGTGGTGAAAACAGAACATTCAGAGCCAGATGTTCCAGGAAATTGCACCACAAGAATGGTGACATTGCTAATCAAATAATTTATTTTAAATGATAAGTTTTACATTTTTCCCCTCTTACCTGATAACGTTGTGGTAATGACTTCAGGGCGAAATAAAACCAGATTCCTATCTGACACGGCAACAGGTCTTGCCACTGAGGTTTTATAATAGATCTGCAGGACAGCCACAATAAAACAAAATAGTTACTCCAAATCATTCAAGTGCAATTTAGTACAGTTCAATGTTTGGGATATAACTTCTATTTGAGTGCACAATCCAGTTCAATAGCAACACACAGTAGCCTACTGTGCAACGGAATGTTCTTTGAACATCGGGTCCAGTTGCTCATTATACAAAATATATATTTGGTTGTTTAATCCAAGACTATTTGTGGGACACTGCTGTGCACAATTACCTGCCATGTTTCGCTCACAAAATATACAGTCAACTGATTTTACAGTATATTCTGTGAAGCGTGTCGAGACGTCTCAACAATGGGATAAGGCGCTATATATCGAATGCAAGGATTGTTATAATAATGTGAGCTGTGATAGTAAGTAAGTGCTGCCCCGTTAAACACGCTTCACTTTAGTGTGATTTCACACAAGGCGGGTGTACTGTGGATTCCATTCATGGCTCATGCAAGCAGCGGATCGCTCGATTCCCGCGCACTGTCTGGTGTGTCACACTAAAATGGTCAACATCTAGATCATCAGGTCACAGTTAATTTCCTGTATTCTGCAGAAGGGACCACTGACCCAGAAGGTGGGTCAAATGTCACCAATAGTCACTTAAGGCGCTGACTGCCTTCTTGCTCAGAAAAGCAGCCAATTGGCACCAGAAGCCGGAAGCTTCCGCTCTACAGAACACACCCGATGTAAACAGATCCAAACTGTACTGACATACATTAAGATTAGTTTGGAAAAATCAACTTTGTGAGCTAACTCAAAGTATTCAACCCCATAAGCTGAATGGCCATCCCCTGTTTCCATACTGTGAGAATCAGTGGCACAGATAAGAGGAGCATAGGAGTCCTGAAACAAAATTTTAAGGATGTAGTTGTTAGGTTAAAGAGAAGGACCTCTGGGGTTGTAGTCTCTAGGTTACCCTAAATGCTAAGTGCTAGGTTTGGTCAGGAGAGTCAGGTTAAGGAAATTTGTGAGCAATGAAATGGTGCAGGCAGAAGGGGTTTAGACTGACATCACATGAGGACACGTTGATAATTGAACAGCTTACACCTTGTCAGATAGAAAATCAAAGATGGAAAGTAACAACAACAACAAAATTATACTTGTATAGCGCCTTTTATGTCAGGCGGCCATCCCAAGGCGCTGGACAGTCAGTGTTTCAACCTGAGCTGGGTATATTTGGAAAAGCATTTGGGAAAGCACTAACTAAAATGTAATTTCAGGGTGAGCAGGATTGGGACTATACATTGCTGGGTACAGCATTTTCAGAAGGGATAGAGAAGTGAGATCAGATGAAGGGAATGGTAATAATCATAAATTAAATTATTGTAGTATTAAACTAGAAAGTGTATTCCATAGAGCAAGATTCAGAAAAAGTCTTTTGAGGTAGAACTAAGCAGTGAACGGGATGCAGATACCTTTCTCTGGCAGCTGGTACAGACTCCATGGGCTTATTTGCCTTAATATTCTTTACTTTAAATCGCACAAATCAGCAAATTCATGCCCATAACGTTCCTACGTCTCAGAGGATGAGAATCTATGACCCATGCAAAATATGAAAGCCCTAGGTACGATCCATGGTGAGGTCAAAGATCTCAGCTGAGTCAGTAGTGGGATATGACAATTTCCTTCACAGTTTCCAGGTGGGAGGAAGCAAATGAATCACCCAGGTTCCCTCTCCTAACTCTAGGCATAGTTTCCTGCTGGAAAGTGGGAAAAACATTGGGATCAACTGAACTGGTACTTTTTCCTTTTCTCTCTCCACAGCTGAATCAGCTACCAACATCCTGCTCTGGTGAGGTAATTATAATAAATATCCCCCAAATTATTGAAAATTACATTTATCCATGAATTGCTTTTGTTTAGAAGCACAAAAAAACTTTTTTTTAAATTATATTCTTATCCTTATATTCAGCTACACCAGGTTTGAGCAATTGGTATGCAAAAGAATGCATTTGAAGTGTTATCAGTCAAAAAAAAGTTTGCAATTTTTGTTTGCCGTTCAAAGCTTTGAAAAGTCCCCAAACTATTTTTGCAGATTTAAACCTGTAAATAGCAAAATTATTTGTTGTAATATTTTCAGAAATGTTGTTGGTCTTCTCTCTTCCCCCCCAACCCCAACTCAAATTAGCGACCTACAGGGCAGCATAATTTTTGAGTCAAACACATCGCTAGTCTCTGGTAATCTTTCCAGCTGAGGGGAGAGAAGGGAAACAGCTTTATCCGCTCCCGCCTAATTCTTCTAAACAACTGAATTTCTTAAAAAATAAATTGATAAGTTTCAATCTGTATAATATAATTGTCAACTGAGTAACAGGCTTGCCTTTCATTTGAAATCTCTAAGGAATTGTCTCTTGACAGAATGATAGATAGGCTGGGCAAAACAGCGAAAACACAATACAGTGGGTATTCAAACAAAGTTCCATAGCTTTTTTTTAAAATTGTACTCTCTTGAAATACACTGAAATTTGTGAATAAAATCAACCAATTTGGGGGATTGCTTTCCCACAGAAAATGTTGGAAAGCTTAGTTTTATTTTTCCTAAAGCAATTTCAAATAAGTCAACAATTTTTTGGGGGATGTTTTTCTTTAAAATCCTCCATTTGAAAGTCTTTCTAATTTCTCAATTGTGTGTGTGTGTGTGTGGGGGGGGGGGGGGGGGGGAGGTAAATAAAATGCAAGAACAATGTACATTTTGTGATAATAAAAATAACCCATTGTGTTTGTTATTCATCCACTGAGCTGTATATATTCAGCTGCAGTACAAGGCACACTAAGGTACCACAAATTAGACGGCAAGTCATGCAATGTAAATCAACTTGTAAACAAAACAATTCATCTCAGTATTCACCCGAATATTTTCACTCCCCTTTTGTAGTTGTATTTTATAACAATCTGGAATACAGAAATCAAATGCATAGAGTATTCAAATGTTACAACTGCAAAAATAAACACAATTAAACCCAGGAAACAGATGCAAGTGGAAAAGAATCAGACATGGACTGTCACTTTCTTTGAAGTTCACAAAACTGATGTTGGCTTATATCTTATTTTGTCAAAGCTAGATAACTTTTTAGATTATTAATAAACCTTTATTGGTCTATGATTTTTTGGTTGGCAAGAAAGTTTTCTTAAAAAATTCTGATCATTTTCTCTGAAAGAAGGCATGTCTGAATACTACTGATGCCTCAGTGCTTATGTTTTCTTTTACTTTTTAAAAACAAATCTGGGAATCTAGCATTATTTCTATAGAACCATGGAAACAAAAATAGTCTCTCAAATATTTCAGACAATATATCAAAATGGAATTATTTACAGGAAAAGGGCAATTAATATGTTTAGCTTTACCATTTCAGACTTGCTGCCTTTTCTATGAGGCCGTTGCACCATGAAAGCGTAACCAACAATTCAAACCAGTCTCTTGCAGCAGTAACTGCCAGTAATAAACAATATATTATTCTCTGGGGAAACTATCATGGCTTGCATGGAGCAAAATCTGGCCAGAGTTCTTCAAAACTTACTGTCCATCTCTTTTGGGAAAAGGAGAAATGAACCACAGTTTTTTTTTTAGTATTTAATTAACTTCCAAGGTAGATGACCAACCAGACAGACTATCTCATCAAATAACTTGGATCAGCAGATCAGCACTGAGGGCAGGGATTCTTCCTACTTGGCTAGGAAGCCCTAATGATTAAACAAAGCCATAGAAATTTATGGCACAGAAGGTGGTCATTTGGCGCATTGTATCTGTACCGGTTCCCTCAAGAGAAAATAAAATTTCATTTGCCATTTCTCTGCCAAAGTCAACTAATAGGCATATGTCTCCCAGAATTGCGTTCAAGCTTCTTCATTGTTAGTTGCACTCCCTATTTTCATATTACTTGCAAACGCAGAAATTGTGCCACTTCTATCAGAATTATTTATTTATGTAAATAAAGAAAAGTAATGGTCCTACACACTGACGCCTGGAGGACACTAATATCTACATTTTCCCCATTGCGAACAACAATCTTGTAATCCCACCTTCTGTTTCCATTCCTTTAACTTTCTATCCATGCTGCTACCTTTCCATTAATACCGCTCACTCTCATTTTTTAAAAAAAACAACAAGCCTCTATGCGGAACCATATCAAAAGCATTTTGAGAATCCACATACAGGTACCTCTCCCCAACTGCGGGGGATTCGTTCCTGTAAACCTCCGCGGTTGGTAAAACCGCTGTTGGAAAATACAGGGCCCTATGGGAAACATGAGGATAGCGGGAGTACGTTTGCTTTTTCGCAGTTGGCAAATGCAGGGCCCTATGGGAAACATGGGGATAGGGGGAGTAAGTTCGCGTTTCGTAGAACTAAACACAAAAAAACAAACACAGTTATAACATACATGGAGTAAGTTTGGGCGCATTGGCTGCCAGGATCTTCAGCAATCCACGAGGCTGATTGACTGACTGACTGATCTACTCACAGACAGAGAGAGAGAGAGAGAGAGAGAGAAGGTGAGAGAGAGAAGGGGGAAGTGGGGGGGTAAGGGAAGGTGAAATAGAGAGAAGGTGAGAGAGAGAAGGGGGTGGGGGAGGGAGGGTGGGGCGAAGAGAAGGTGAAATAGAGAGAAGTCAGAGAGAGATATCTCTACAGCCTATGATACACTTACAGAGAGAGAGAGAGAGAGAGGATGTAGAGAAGTGACAATAAATTCATGTTACTGTATTTACCTTAATCCTAAGAGAGAAGCGTTGTTGCTGGTTGATTGCAACATTGCAATTGGGTTCTAGCGCCAGATGCTAGCGCGAAGCGACATCGAGGCTGATTGATGCAACTGGGTCCTAGCGCTAAATGCGAGTGCTGGTGTTAAAACCCGTGGATAAGCAAGGGTTATAAGCCGTGGTTTGCAAGGGTTGTCGCATTTAGCAAACCGTGTGTTGCTAGTTTGTTTTGTGGTTGTCGAGGGCGCGATTGGGGCGGGGTACCTGTATACCATATCCACAGCGTTACCTTCATCTATTTTTTCATTTATCTTATTATAAGGCTCCAATGGTCAGGCAAGACTTGCCTTTAACAAATCAATGCTGACTCATTAATCAACCCTTGTCTTTCCAAGTAATTATTAATATTTTACCATATCATAGCCTCTATTAATTTGCCCACTGTGGATGTTAGATTAACTGCCTGGCTGGTTCTGTTCTCCCTTTTTAAACAGAGGTGTTATATTAAGTGCCCTCCAGTCTCCTGACATAATGTTCGACTACTGGCAAATTGGAGTCAGCGCACCTACTGCAGTCAACCCCTGATAAGTCACTCAGTCTTTACGTGTCACTACCCTTTATATTATCTTGCTGTCAGTATCCCAGCTGCATTTATTTAATAAATGCAGAGTACCATATATCCTGTGAATCACTTGTAGCACCTTATTACATCACTGAGATGTCTGCATCAAATGCAAGGACTATTGTGTATTTATACATAACTCGCCAGCCCACATAACTTGTCACTGAGCCCTTTTCCCTTCGAGTGATGAGTTATCAGGAGTTTACCGTATTCTCTCCCTGACTTTCCTCAACATGCTTGAATACATACAACATAATAATACTTGCGTTTGATACAGCGCCTTATCAGGCCTTCAAGGCATCTCAAAGTGTTTCATGGAATGTACTGTAAAGTGTAGACTGTATTTTGTGGGTGAAACGTGGCAGCCAATTGCGGACAGCAGTGTCCCCCAAACAGTCATGGATTGAGTGACAAAATTATTATTATTTAGATTTTTTTGAAGGCACTATTACTGCTGGAAAATATACTGTATAAATAATATATTTATACAGGTATCCCGCCCCAACCATGGCCTCGTCAACCATGAAACTCATGCATCCACGTTTTACTAAATGCAACAACCCTCGCAAACCGCAGCAATGCATTTTGCGCATCCACGATTTAAATCCATGGGTTTAAATTTTCAAGTTTCACTCTTCCAAACAAGGGACTGCATTCATCCGCTTATTGATGTGTATTCATCTGCGTTTCCCGCCTATCAGCATCTGTACTACCCTATGTGGACCCTGTAGCTGCACTTATGGATCTACTTACTCCCCCTATACCTGTAACATTAATTTATTGTCATTTCTCCGCAGCCCAGCTAGTAAGTTTGGGAGCATTGGCTGCCAGGATCTGCATCCTTTCTCTCTGTGTGTAAGGGTATCCTGCTCTGACTCACCTTCTCTCTATTTCACCTTCTCTTCCCCCCGCCCCACCTCCCCCACCCCACTCTCTCTCTCACCTTCTCTGCCCCCCGCCCCGCCTCCCCCACCCCCCTCTCTCTCTCACCTTCTCTTCCCCCCGCCGCGCCTCCCCCACCCCCCTCTCTCTCACCTTCTCTTCCCCCCGCCCCGCCTCCCTCACCCCCCCTTCTCTCTCTCACCTTCTCTTCCCCCCGCCCCGCCTCCCCCACCCCCCCCCTCTCTCTCTCACCTTCTCTTCCCCCCGCCCCGCCTCCCCCACCGCCCCCTCTCTCTCTCTCACCTTCTCTCTCTGACTCACCTTCTCTTCCCCCCACTCCCCCCCTCCCCCTCTCTCTGTGTCTGTCTGTATCAATCAGTCAGTCAGATAGACCCCCCAGCCCTCCGTGTCTCTCTCTTTCTCTGTGTAAGTCAGTCAGACAGCCTCGCGGATTGCTGCAGATCCTGGCAGCCAATGCGCCCAAACTTACTCCCCCTATCCCCATGTATGTTACAACTGTATGTGTTTTTTTTGGGTTTAGTTTTACTAAACGCGAACTTACTCCCCCTATCCCCAAGTTTCCCATAGGGCCCTGTATTTTCCAACTGCGATTTTACCAACCGCGGAGGTTTACAGGAACATATCCCCCGGGGATGGGGAGGGATACTTGTACATACATACATTATATATATAATATATATAAAATAGAATATACAAAAAAATACACACCACACAGGGACTGCGGGATGGAATTCCACAGGTAAGAGGCAGAGTAGCTAAAGGCTTGCCTGCCGATGGTGGGGTGGGTCAGTCGGGGACATGCAACAGGCCGGAGCCTGTTGAGCGGATGGGGTGGGCGGAGGTTGGTAGGGGGTTAGGAGGTTGCAGAGTTAGTGTGGTGCAAGGCCATGGAGGGCTTTGAAGGTGAGGACCAGGATCTTGAATTGAATCCTCTGGGTGATGGGGAGCCAATGGAGTTGTGCGAGACTGGGGTGATAGATCACGGAGCTTGGAGGTAGAGGTCATGGGCTGCACAGTTCTAGATTATCTGCAGCCTATGGAGAGAGGAGTTGAGAAGGCCAACAAGCAGTAGTTGGCGTAATCCAACCTGAATGTGATGAAGGCATGAATGAGGGTTTCAGCAGCCTGAGGGGAGTCGGGCAATATTGCAGAGGTGAGGGAAGGCAGAGCGAGTCATGGCTTGGATGTGAGGGAGGAAAGGACAGTTGAGGATTGAACAGACACATAGGTTCCTGACTGGCTTGGTGAGGTCGAATGTGCAACCATGGAGGTTGATGCTGCCAGTGCCTGATGTGTGAAGGCACTGGTGCGAGCCAATCCGAGGGGCCTCAGACGTTGACATTCAACTAGAAAGTTAGCTCTCATCCAGGATTTGATGTCTGATAGGCAGTCTATCAGGACAGCAATGGTCCTGGAGTCAAGGGTAGAGGCAAAAAGATAGAGTTGGGTATCATTCACATACATGTGGAAGTTGACCCCATATCTGCGTATGATGTCACCATGGGGGAGCATGTAGATATTGAAAAATAGCGGGCCAAGGACAGAGCCCTGTGGGATGCCTTAGGTGACAGTGCAGGGGCTGGAGGAGAACCATTGGTGGCGACAAAGTGAAGATGGTAAGAAAGGTAAGAGTCGAACCAGGCAAGGGCAGGTTCATGAAGATTGAGCTGGGAGGAGAGGCGCTGTAGGAGGGTGGAGTGGTCGACAGTGTCGAAGGCAGCAGAGGTAAAGGAGGACAAGAAGGCAGAGAGAGCCCTGATCACAGATGTTTAAAATGTCATTAGAGACTTTGACCAGGGCTGTCTCCGTGATATGGGCAGCACGGAAACCGGATTGTAGGGTTTCAAAGAGGGAATGGCGAGAGAAAAAGGAGAGGAGCAAGACAGCAATATCAATGGCAAGCTACACGGTTTTAGCTCGTTTGACTCCAGCAGTATCCCAACGCACATTCTGGGGTCCCAAGCCTTGGCTCTTGCCAACCTGCGCCTAATGCTTTCCGAAATTAGACAAACGGGATCTGTCCCTCCAGGGAGAGAGTGCACTTTCCATTCCAACAATCTATCGCTGCAATGTTCATGCTTAGGTGGGATGCATGGAATTCGCAGCTTGGTTTGTTACTCTAAAGCACAGTGATGGGTTTTCACATGTGTCAGACACCTGGCTAACCAAAAAAAGTCAATTGCAACTCCCTGATTCATTTCATAGCTAAGATCAGCTAACTCAGAATAGACCTGGAATTGAACAAAGGTTGTTTCAGGTTTGTATGGCTTTGTTTCACATGGGTGCAGCCTTTGCCAAGTGGTCTATTACTGCATCTTGCCTAACTTGCATAATAAAATAAGAAGGCTGTTGTTGCCATTATAGTACTTAATTTGCATTACAATGCTTCCTTTAAAAGCAGTTCTGGGCATATGCTATATTCACCTCCTGCTGGCAAAACCACTCTATTTACTCTGTGGGACAGTCTCATCAATAAAGATTAAAGAAAACCACAAAACACTGCAACTACAAGGCCACCTGTTGCATGCCCATCACACTTCACAAACTTTTAGCACATAACTAACTATAATTCACGTTTGTACACAAGCAATCTATAATTTTGAGGGGGAAAAAACACAAGCATTTTAAAGACAACATACAAAGAAGGGTTTTGGAGAGAGAAGCAAGAGAAGCAAAGTCACCCAAAAATGGCTTCAACTGTAGGATAACTTGCAATAGGAAGCAGGGAGCCACATTTAATCATTATCTGTGGATGTTGAGCTACCTCCCCATTACAAACTAGTGGTAGACAACTATAAATGTTTCAGTTTAGTTGGGATTTGTATAATTGTAATGTTGAGAACAATGAAAAGGAGATTAAATTAAACTGACTGCAATCCCAGGTTACCACATAATGTATAAAAATCTACTCCAGTGGCATTATGCAATATAGCGGGGACGCAGGTCATAAACTCACAACTACGCATTGTGAAGTCCTGTAGCTCAGTGGTTAGAGCACTCGCCTTGCAAGTGAGACCCTTGGGTTCGATTTCCGGCAGGGTGAAACCTTGGGCAAGTTTCCTACTCTACATGCCTGATAATAATCCCTCACCAAAAAACAATAAATTGTTCATTTCAATCCATGACTGTTTGTGGAATACTGCTGCCCGCAATTGGCTGCTGCGTTTCGCCCACAAATATACAGACAATCCACTTTACAGTATACTGTATTTTGTGAAGCACTTTGAGACATCTAGAAGATGTAAAAAGTGCTATATCATTTGCAAGGATTATTATTATCCATATCTGAGCAATTCCCAAACTCAGCCAAACTCTTCAGGTGTAGAAATGTAAACTCATCCAAGTTTTTGGCGCAATATGTTCCAATTTTCACTGAAACATTAATTTGACCAATGAAAAGAAAAAGATCATAAAATCAAAAACTCCCTGTGTTATGTAATCTTGCAGAAAATGTTATGTAATCTTGCAGAAAAATATCAGCAGGCAATAGTTACACTATCAATCCAAATGAACAGCTATGCAAAGCAGAGATTATCTGTTCAGAAAAGTACTTCTTGTAACTGGAAGTTTTTTTTCAACCTCTTTTAACAAATTTGGCATTTTTCAATTCCAAACCCTAAGATCACCTTTACTAAAAAAAACATTCCCATCCCTGTTACATTCACATAAACTGACAATCCGATCAGAGACTGCAGCATAAATAAACCAATACATTAAAATTAACATTACAATAATAACAACTTTGATTTATATAGCGCCCTCCATGCCGGACAGTGTCTCAGAGCCTTAATCTTATCTAATCTAATCATTATCTATTGTTCAGTGGAGCATTAGTTACAAATACCATGAGAAAAAGAGATACCGAATATTCTCTATTATACATCAATCTTGTGCCCATCCTTACTCACTTTTTTTAATGTCACATAACCGTATTACTCCTCTGATCATTCAATTAATCAATTAAAATAATTTCAGAACCTGCAATAGAACATGCTTCCCTGCAGTTGAGGTCTTTCCAAGTTCCTAGTTATTTTTCATCCCATTTCAGCATTTTACCTTGTCATCCAAGCCTATATAAACATACATTTGCTAGCCCACACTACCAAATTCAGTTGAGTGCATTTAAAACTCATTAATACAAATCACCATCCTTCAAGGATCATCGTATCTCCTTACATACAAGAGGTATTTTCAGATCCACAGCTGCCCCAAGAATCCTACTTATGTCCAGGTTCCTTTTCCCAGTAAACAAGTCATTGTATTGATTTCAGGTGGATTTCATACATCAGTGACCCTTTTTTTGCTTACTCGAGCAAAAGTGTTTGATACAATGGCACCGCCCAGTACTGGTAATAGTTTAGATTATCCATCCTCAACCGGTTTCACTAGCCCCCATCACCCAGAATTTTACAATCCTCATCCTCAATTTTAAAGCTCTCCTCCATTCTTGCCCTCCCTACCTCTACGACCTACTAAAACCTTTCCAATCTGCCCGTCCCCTCTCTTTGGTTGGCACTGGCCTGCACCACAATCGGCAGTCAAATCTTCAATCTTTTTGCTCTCACCCTCTGGAACTCCTTCCCAGAATGCTTTTGACTAGCTACCCCTTGCCTCCTTCAAGGCACATCTTCAGACCAGTTTCTCTTTGACCATATGTTTGGTTATCCGCCCTTCCCCCGTTCCCTCCACCCCTCTTGATTCCAACCCCCAGCTTGGGTGCAAGCTCTTGAGATGTCCTCCCAATGTGAAATACATTATATTAATCAAATTTGTTCTTATAGAAGACTGCAAATATGAATCTGAATCTGTGCTGAGTTAACTAATTTGAGCCAGGTTATAAATTGTGGCCCTACAATTGGATTGGGGAGAGAAACCTCAGCCTCAAAATCTACCTCTTCAACCGCACCTATGGTTACCTTACCATGAGTCAAATCTAATAATTTGAAGCACTCTGAAAATTGAGGCACTATACAAATGCAAGATGTTGTGTCATGCTCACCTACTATCTCTCTCTTTCCTCACACACTCACCTCTTTCACACTGAGTTGGTCACACTCTATAACTCTCCTTTCTTTGTATCTTCTTTGTGTTGACATTCACTCTCCATCCTTTAACTCTCACACCTCTCCCTCACATAATTATTCTCCACCTTCCATAGCTTTTCGTCTCTCTGTCTTCCCTCCCTCACCCAGTCTCCATTCCCTCCCTCTCCCCACCCCAACTCTTCCTGAATAGTTGAGTAATACTCTTCAAATCAAAATTAGAGGTCACCAAAAAAATTATTTGAGAACCACAAGACTGGAGGACATCATACTGTATATGGAAATAGAATATCTGATGTTGAAGCTGTGAAGGCCTAGTAATGTGTGGAGTGAAAAGATGAGAAAAGTCACACCAGGAAAAAGAGGATTAAGAGAAATGTTCAGAACAATATTTGTTGAATCTCCCCATCTAGCCCCATAACCTAACTAAACTTTTCATGGTCATGCACCATACCCTTGCAGAAGAACTAATGAAATACACTTCCAATTCATCAAAATATGTCCAATGGGCAATGCAAAAGTATGATTTGTTTTGGTCAGTATTAGGGTCCGTCGATATGGAAATTTTCCGATTTAGATATATCGATGGGCTCATATCGAGATCTACCGAAATATCAATATTTTCGGGTTTTTCGTACTGCGCACGCGCGCATTCCGGATGCACGCGCATTCCGGGTGCGCGCGCATTCGGGGCCTATCTCCTCAGGAGGTAAATATCTTTCTCTCTCTGTGTCTCTCACTCTCTCCATCTCCGTGTTTTTCTGTCTGTGTCTCTCTCGCATCCCCCCCATCTCTATCTATCTGTATATTATCACATCCACCCTGTCTCTCCCCCCATCCCCCCCCCCCCCCCCGCCGTCTCTCTCCCCCCCAACCCCCCCAGCCGTCTCTCTCCCCCCCACAACCCCCCAGCCGTCTCTCTCTCCCTCCCGCCCCCCGCCGTCTTTCTCCCCCCCCCACCCCCCCAGCCGTCTCTCTCCCCCTCCTCCCCCACCGCCGTCTCTCTCCCCCACCCCCCCCCGCCGTCTCTCTCTCCCCCCCACCCCCCCGCCATCTCTCTCTCCCCCCCAACCACCGTCTCTCTCTACCCCCATCACCCCCAGCCGTCTCTCTCCCACCACCACCCCCCAGCTGTCTCTCTCCCCCCCAACAACCCCACCAGCCATCTCTCGCCCCCCCCCACCCCCCCCCAGCCGTCTCTCCCCCCCCCCCCAGCCGTCTCTCTCCCCCTCCACTCCCGCAGCCTTCTCTCCCCCCCCCCACCCCTTGCATACCTGTATATTGTATTCGAGAACTATGAATACAATATGGCGGCTTTGCACCTCGGTCTGTGCATTGTATATAGAGATGAGCATTCTGGGTCTTGTAGTTCAGTGTGTGCGCATTCCGATTTTTTACCTCGATATATCGATTTTTTGATATATAAATATTTTTGAAATGCCTATAACGGCGTATCGATATGGAAACTATATCGGGTTTTCGCGATATATCGATATATCGCCGGACCCTAGTCAGTATCATATAATCAGAAACTGAACATTTTTAGATATCTAGAGTAAGTAATTATTAATAGTTACCTCTCATTTTTCTCAAGACCACCAGTTGATTTTCCTTCATCCACAATCTTACTGCTTGCCTTTTTCTTTTTCTCTCTTTTCTTTCTGCTAAGAAGATCGTCCTGAAAGGAAAGATAAGAACTATTACAGGTGATCCTGGAATGAAGTTTTGGCAATCTGCTACCGGGTCTGTATGAAGAATAAATGTCAAAAATTTATATTTATTACATTAAATTATTTGCCTCTGCCAAGATCATCTGTTACCACAGCATCAAATCCAGTTTTTTTTAAAGTATAAATGACTGATATCCAGTTTGATCAGTCATGTGCATTTCCACACCAATCACTCGTCGGGTGCAAGAAACAATTCAACACTTGTCCAAGGTTTCACACAACCAGACAAAAGAGTCATGCTTACAAAGGTCTGCAAAAGTATATTTGCTGCCTAGATGTAATTTGATAGAATAAAAACCATGAATTGACAAGCGATAAATACTCAAAGACCAGCACTTTGGCCACTGTTTTCTACAGTTTGGATACCCTTAAGCATTACAGATTACTACATACCCATAGAACTTTCCTATGTCTGAAATAAGAGTGCAGTCTCCGTTTACCTAATTCGAGAAAGATTAGTTAGAGGATGGTGAGAGCCAAGACTATATTTGGTTATTGATGAAATTTAACCAGCTATCTACGACCATACATTAGGACTTTTAAAAGGTTTAACAGGGAGTGTGAAGAATCCACATACCCATGACTGAGCTGCCTCTCCAAGTCCTGTTGACAAGGCTGGTCTTTCATTAACAGTATTTATTGGGGTATTGCACACCATCTCACACATGCACCGAACAACTGAGAATACCACAGAGCTCACCTTCAATTTGGTATTCTATTGCCAAGTACATCACGTTGGAGCCACTTCAGCTCCAAGGAAACCCTACTTATTGTCAGTGAGTGGGGAGCATGTGGTTGAGGAAATCAAGGCAACTTGGGTACAGCAATGAGATACACCGCAGCTACCCGTGTAGAAACAAGAGAAGCAATTTGAAAAAAGAATGCTGTTCACTGACCAATCATTGCTGGTTTCTGACAACTTAAATGACTACATTTGAAACAATAGTTGCTCTGCCTGTAATTATTTAGTATTTCAAATTACAAAAATGGGACTTTTGATAAAAACCAAAAAAAAATGCATTAATTTTTAACCTCAAATAGATAATTTCTACTCCTGGATTGAAAAATAAGCCAAGCAAACACCATTTAGGGTAATTAAAAAAAAATACTTCATGTAATAGAATAAAGATGAATATAATTTCCCACACGCGGTATTCTGAGATAATATCCAGTACTGAAAGCTGGCACCACCACTAACTCACAACCACATTTTAATCACAAAGTATACAGTCCTCTCAATGGGAAACACTTTCAGATTCACTAAAATCTGTGCACAGCCAATTCACTAATGTGAATTGGTCATAGGAACATTAAAGGTACATTTATATGTGACACATTTCAGATCCTATGAGAAGACTCATGAACCTGATTTCTGTTGATCTATCCATTTTGTAAATCTGTTGCGACATAAAATATCTACTCATACATTTCACAGAACAACAGATCTAATAAAACACAAGAAGATTTATGGAGATAACAATTTGAACTAGCAGCTGATCATCCATTTGGCCGTCAGGTGACTGATTCGGGTACCTCAGTAACTTCATCCTTCAAATTAACTTATACCTTGGGTAACGCTATACTTGGGAGTTGGATTTGTGCTAGTTACTATCGTAGAAGTTCCATTACAAAAACTGATACAATGTACAGTAAAAGCCCGTTTATCCGTGACTGACCCGATCAACCGGATTGCTCGACCCCCTCACGGGGCAATTCCCCATTCCAGCAATCAAGAGTATGCTCACTTTGCGCACGCGTGCAATGCGTGCGCATGCGCACTTATTAAACTTACAAACTTGGTGGGGGGGGGGGGCTTCTCGATCGATAAAAAAATGCTGTTTTACTGATCATTTTGCCGAGTGTGCTGGAATCTTTATTGGTATCCATACAATATTCTGTTACTATTTAGTATATTATTGATATGGTATGTTTTAAAATAAGTACATTTTTTGTGTTGGGTTTTCGGCAACTTGCCGCCCAATTATCCGGCACAGTCAATAAGTCCGGGGTGGGGCGAGTGGGTGCTGGATAAACAAGCTTTTCCTGTACTGTATTTTGCAAATAAGAACAACTTCGATTTATAAAGCGCCCTCTGCGCCAAGCGTCTCAGAGCGCTTCACAATAACGGAATCCGGGACCGAGCCAGGGGCAGGGGTAGAAAGGTGACCAAAGGCGCAGTCGAAGAGAAAGGTCTGCAGCTGGGACCTGAAACTGAGAAAAGAGAGGGCAAGACAAAGGTAGTGAGGAAGGGAGGAAGGGAATTCTAGAGCCTTGGGGCATAGTGGCTGAAGGCACGGCCGCCGAGGGTGGAGTGGAGGATTCGGGGACACAGAGGAGGCCAGACCCAGTGGAGCAAAGGCAACGGGAGCTGGTTTGAGGAGAGAGGACGTCAGAGAGGTAGGGTGCAGAGGAGTGGAAGGATTTGAAAACAAGTGTGAGGATCTTGAAGTCGATCCTCTCGGGGATAGGGAGCCAGTGAAGTCTGGCAAGGACTGGGGTAATGTGGGAGCGAAGTTTGGTGCGGGTGAGTATGCGGGCGGCAGAGTTTTGGATGAGTTGGATTTTATGGATTGTGGTGGAGGGGAGACCGGAGAGGAGGGCATTTGAATGGTTCAGCGGTGAGGTGATGAAGGCATGAACCAGGGTTTCAGCGTCTTTTGGGGTGAGGTATTGCTGGAGACGGGTGATCCGTTGGAGGTGGAAGAAAGTGGTGCTGGTGAGGGACCGGATGCATGGGAGGAAGGACAGTTGGGGGTCGAACCCGATGCCAAGGTTGCGCACAGGTTCGGAGAGTTTCAGGGGGAGACCGGGAAGGTGGAGGAGGTGAGTCCCATGTGAATGGAGACGTTGACGAGAGCCAAAGAGTATGGCCTCCATCTTGTCAACATTCAGCTGCAAGAAATTTGCGCTCATCCAGCTCCTGCTGTCTGCCAGGCAGGCTGACAGAACATCAGGGGACTGGGGGTCACAAAGTGAAGTAGAGAAATAAATAATCCTAATAATAATCCCTCCAAAAAAAAGCACAATAATAAAATTGGTCACTTCAATCCACGAGTGTGTGTGGGACACTGCTGTGCGCAATTGGCTGCCGCAATTTGCCCACAAATATATACAGTCAATTCACTTTACAGTATATTCTGTGAAGCGCTTTGGGACGTCGATAAGATGTGGAAAGCGCTATATCAAATGCAAGGATTATTATTATTATTATAAATCGAGTTGGGTGTCATCCGTGTACATGTATACCCCATCTGTGCAGATGACATACCCAAGAGGGAGCATATAGTTGAGGAAATAAGTAAAGTCTACCCGACCAAATTATAACATTCACAGACTACAACAGTGGAACTTTCCTTAAATACTTGCAAACACTTCCATACGGTTCTGAAGGCATTTGCAACATTAAAACATGCAATATGTTACTTCAAGTTCATGGTAATACTTTTTTTAAAATCTGTTATTTTTGACTGCTTTATCTTCAAAACCGAACCACATACAACAATGTGCATTTATATAGTGGCCTTCATGTTTCAAACAATGGCTGTAAAAATATTATACTGTAAAAGCCTCCTCCCATTGCCTTCTATCAACCGGTACGCACTCTAAACGGATCAGGTACAATAGAACTGTGCTCCATGATAACTCTGCACCGCGATAAAAGAGATAAACAAGTTTATTATCGATTTTTGTTCCCCTCCACCTGGGAACACACCCTCTTGCAGTTTCTGTTGACAGCCATTATTCATACTATATAGTTAGATATCCAAAATATATATTTAAGATCTGCGTTAGATAACATTTGCAGTACTGTGTACAGTTCTGGTCGCCATACTAGAGGAAAGATATTGTAGCATTGGAAACAAAAACAATTACAGGTTGGATCTTTTCCCTCTGAAGATAAGTGATTGAAAGAGATTCTGAAAGATATATTTAAGACTGTGAAAGGATTTGGTAAATTGGGCATAAAAAGGAAGTTCTACTTGTTGGTGAATCCAAATCGAGGGGCAAAAATTTACAATTGTTAGTAGCAGAACTACAAGGTAGTTCAGAAGTAACTCCTTTATGCAGAGGGTGGTAAGAATGTGCAACTGATTATCGAAAACTATGGTTGAAGCAAAAAGCATTACCTGATTTAAATTCACCTCCTTATGAAGAGGGAGTTTTGTGCATATATGAGAAAGAAGGGAATAGAGGGGCATAGAAGAAGGGATTAGGAGGGGTGGAAGTTCAAGGGCGTATAAACACCAATATGGACCACCAGTTAGGCCAAACGGCCTGTTTCGGTGCCACATCATTTAAAGAAAATTCTATCTATCTATATGATCTTATTAGCTGACTGATCTTAGACTGGAGGCATCATAACCAGGTGTATGCTGTTCTCACCAACATCCAGATCTGACTCATTATCACCCATTTTGGCACCTCTATACAGAGTCATCAGGTAAATCTTCGCAAATTTCCTGAGGCTCTAGATTTTAGCATCTCAATTATTTTAACTTGAATCTTTCCGTCCCCATTTAACAAGATATTGCACGCACATCAATCAATTTTTGATCACTCAATTATTATAATGCTGTAAAACGGAATGCATTCTAAAAAAAACTGTCAAAGTTAAATAAGATGCAATTTAAGAAAGATATGTAAACAACAACAAAATTACATTTATAGAGCGCCTTTCACGTCGGGAGGACGTCCCAAGATGCTGAGGCTTTCAACTGCAAAAGCCTTCAACAAAAAATTTAAAACATATTAATATAAATCTACAAATACATACAATTATCTTTAGGGTTTGACCATATGGTTTATAAATGTTCATGTTTCTCACTTTCAATATACAGAAAAAAAACTCACATAAGTTGTATCAGTATGGTTCATAACATTTAATACAATTCATGTGAAGTCCAACTTGCAGGAAATTTGATTGATCAATAATGATCAAAGTGTATACATAATTTAATGTTGCCAGTAAGCGCGCATGCAGCAGTTCGAAACTGCAGCTGGCAAGTACACGTGGTACAGGTCAAAACTACATTTCCCAAAATTCTATGCATTTTGATCTTCAGGGTTTAACAAAGGTGTTTTGTGAATGCATTGACGAATCAAGACTACTTTCACGTAAATCAATGCAACCGATCAGTGTGTTACTAACGGAGGGTAGGGCATTATGAAATAGGAGGTGATTAATACGAAGAATACAAAGAAATCTAAATGGTTTTGATAGGAAAATGAATAGGGCTCAGATGAATGTACAATTTAGGGAATGATACAATTTATAAAATGTAAGACTTCTGCGAGTTTTACTGTACTAATTTTGTAAAAGGTAAGACTTGAAAATAGCACAATTTATCAAAGGCTCCTGATTCCTTTGCCAACTTACCAGTTGCTTCTCAAGGTAAATTGACCAAACCACAGCATAATGTCCCACAGTCAGAATTACGAAGAGCAGCAGGGAAAGCTCCGCATTACTCATCTTTCTTACTCGCCTGTAGTAGAAAACAGGCTGTCGCCAATCTGGCAGGCCATTCGCCAAAACATCGTCATACCTGCATATAGGAAAAAAGTACAATCTAAGAATCTGAACAAGACACCCACCAAAAATCTGTCATTATAAAAGCCCCTTGGTTATTAAACCTTAACAAAAGTCTCTTTGTAATTTATAAATTTTAATATCCACAGTTTTTGTCAAAGCTAGGCTCCACACGCTACATTTATCTATGTGAAAGAAATGTTATCCAAGAATAAAGTCTAATAAATTTGACCAATTACCCTGTTTGTTGCTTTTGGTTCAAAGACAGTTGCCCTATGGCATAAAACAATTTTAGCTATAGCAATTCATTACTTTATGTGCTTTACAGCTACATTCAATGTGGGTTTTGTCAATTACCTTTATGGAAACAAGATCATGTCAATTTGACAGAGTGTACACATTGGGAAATTGTGGAATTTTTATTCTACTTCACAAGTCAGAAAATCTCTCAACTCTCAAGAGACATGGTCACAAACGAACAAGGTCACAAATAAAAAAAATGGAGATTCCACTGGTCACCACAATGCAAAATAGGGCACACATGTAAATTTAAACTCCAGACAATTTAATTTTTTTTTAAAAAAAAACACCAACATGATGGAAGATACAGTGCATCACTAAAAGCAGAATGTGAATTCACATTTTCTCACATTCAAACTTGCTAGCTTATGAAAATAAGCATGACAGTATTTTGATACCAGTGCAACCCTAGGCCATCCTCATAAAGCTTCAAGCAGCTGGATGGAAGGAGGGCATCATTCATAGAATGCTGCAATATTAAAGAGCTGGGGAAGAAAGGAAGCAATAAATTTAAATCATAAAATTAATGCAAACATTAATAATACCTGATTTAACTCAAATACCTGATATGCTACATTCGCCCACAAAATATAAGCACAATTCATTTTACAGTATATTCTGTGAAGCGCTTTGAGATGTCTCGAAGACATGATAAGGCGCTATATCAAATGTAAAGATTATCATTCCCACTGCATAACACAGAATACTATAGAGTACAACACTGAATTCTACAGAGGACAACACAGCTGAGCCTGATCTTTTACCAGATGCCAACCCACATGCCCTTTCAGCAGAGATTACTTAATAGCGTACAGGAATAGGAACCTGGTTGAATTTTCTTCTCCCCTGAAATCAAACATGCAACCTTCTGGTCAGTAATAGTTTAGCACTACACCATCAGAAGTTATCAGGAAAGCTGTACAATATTCATAATTCTCCACCTCAAATTGCCAAGCTACTACTAAAGGCTGATCTGGAACAGCTAGTAAGTATTTCACTCCATTATATAGCTCAAATGGTTCATAAAAAACAGTAGATTTATAATTTTACCCATAGCCACTGCACACACTTTCTCTTGCTCTTAAAATGTATTTTAAAAGCTTTTTAAAACAATACATAATTTCTCAAGGCAATTGTGTTTTCCTTGAATGTAAACTAAACATTCAAGCAAAACTCCATTTTACATTTTATTCTGCTCAATCTCTCTGTACAAGGAAAGCACTGGAATATAATCAGATGACCTTAATTATTAAAAATCCAAAAACATTAAATTTTTTGAATTATACTATTGTAAAGATCATGTTTGTCCATCTTAATTTTTAATCCATTACATGTTTTAAATGGATCCCTTTTGCTCCAGGTCAAATGATTAACTGCAAATAATCATACTTTAAACACTTTACTTAGGATTTTTTTTTAATTGTTCTCCCAAGACTTTCCCCTCCATTATGTTCAATGCTCTAATCTTAACAGTTTCCCCATTTCTGGTTCCTCAAAATCTAACGATGTGTACTGCTCACAGCTCAGTGTATTGATGAAAGAAAAGTACAAATGAAGCATTTGAGAATATTCATATTGGTTCAATCATATTAGCCATGCATATACTTAAAATTTACTGTAAAATAAATATTTTAGACAGACAAGCATGAATAATAAACAGGACCATATATTTGTAACAACCAAAAATATTCTAATAGTTTCAATTCCCAATCAACAGCGTATAGCTAAGTTATACATATTCAGGAATTTCCTATGGCAAAAAATTAAAAAATACCCAGCCAAAATACTATTGTTCAAGTATACATTATCCTGGTATCAAACAGTTTACGTTTATGCATTTTCAAATCTGCAATAAGTAGCTGACAATGATTCAACTTTGGAATTGAAAAATTGGGGTTGGAACAGTATTTGAATGGGAAAAACTGCAGCATATATGACACAAATACTGGGAGAAGTATCTCAGAGCGGAGTTTTTGCAGTTGATATGAGGCATATTGGGTTTCCTGCACCAGACGCCCTTTATGTCAAGCAAATTTTACTGGTGCTTTTTCCTGTTTGACTGCTTTTCAACGGTTTATCAAATTGCAAAAGCAAATCAGAACTACTCAACTATATTACTGCTTTTCAATTCATGATAAGCTATCCTACAGATGGAGAGAAAGTCCCAGAGTGCCAAAGATCCATACAATATAGGTCAGACCTCCACTGCCATTTCTCTTTATGATTCAATCAACTATATATTCCAACTCTGCTGCATTCAGTGAATGAGAAACACATGTAAACTGTCCTGGTCAAGAAAATATTTCAACAACAAATTTATTTTGAATATTCACTGAAATGAAACAAAAGCTAATTTCAAAAGGGAGGGGAAAAAAACAGTGAAAATACCTTGTCTCAGATTTATAGGTGGAATCTTGATCTGAGCAGTTAAATGCTCTATTTAGTAAAACAAAACTGGATTCATACTGGCAAAAATATTTACCAACAGGAAAGTCTGGCTCACATCATCCTTTCTGTCTCCTGCAATAGCTGTAAATATTATCAGCTTTCGCTTTCTGTCACTGGTTGCATCAATACAGCAACCTTGAAATTCCACCCTGTTTTAGCCAGCAAGATAATTTTGTTTTAAAATTGCAAAGAAGTGTTGACAATTCTTAAATTCTGAATCCAGCTTTACAAATTTCTCAATATAATTATAATATTTCTTGCATTTGCGATAGTATATATAATGTTGAGAATGTTTCAAAGGCCTTCACAACATTTCTGCTATGTGATTACATTTGTGAGCGAAATAAGTTTAAAACGAATTGAAATCCAAACTAACACTGAAGAATTTTCCACAATTGTACAGTTTGCTACATACACATGCAACAAGCAAATCATCCTCAGCTTCCGTTTATGACAATTAAATGGTGAATTAGTGTTATGAAAGGGAAAAACAAAAACAAATCACAGTGCAAGTTCTGCACTGTTCGTAGAATGACCCTAAATTAATTACAGGCTGCTTTTCTGCTCAAATGTCAAAATGCTTTGCAATTTTCTACAAAAGTATCAAAACTAAATTATATATATTTTGGCAATTTCTTTTGAAGCCATTTCTGAAATAATAGAATACAGTATAGCACAAATCTGTCCACCTTCCCAATGTTAAAGGACACCAGAAAAAAAAATCTGGTAGCGGATCTGTTATTTACAGTAGCCTGTAAATAGTTGGTTTAAAGCTCTTATCCACTCAAAGCAGCCAAAAACAACGGCTGTGAATACTCACTTAAAATAATAGGCATTCCTAGAACATCTGGGTGGGAAAAGCCTTAGGGTGGCTGAGTCCAAGCAAATCAATTTACTTTTTATCCCATTGACTGAAATTCTCTTTATTTAAAAAAAAGCTGAAGTGTGAGACAATTCAGATGAAAACTATAGAACATGTACCTAAAAGATTCACTGTGTAGTTTCACAGTAGTCTTGCAATTATACCACATCTAGAGTATGTTCTTCTAGGTTAGCCTTAAACCACACAAATTCTATTAAATCTGGATACCACAGAAGCTTCAATCTGCTGCAGAGGAAGAACCTGGGTGTTTGTCTACAATTTCCCATGGCGAGCTACAGAGGTCAGCCACTTCTCTGTACAAGAGGGTATAACACGTCACCTCAGGTCATTCTTGCTCATGTGCTAGCAGACAGCTATAGAACAGTGTTGGCAGAAACCTAGCAGCAGGTCACCAGCCCATCCTCTCTGCAGGAAATTGCATAGCAGAAAATAGGCGAAGGAGGAGGGGAGTGAAAAATTTTAGTTAAAAAAAGTTGTGGGTTCAGAAAATGTAGTAAAAATTCTTCACGTTATTATTCACAACAATAGCACTGTGCTATAGTGTGTTGGAAAGCAATTCATAAACAGTAATTTATGATAAGCTAATTTCACAATCTGAAGTGGGCAATCACACAGGGCGGGAAGGGGGAATTCAAGTCACTCGATCATTAATATGAAGTTCTGCCAGAGAAGGATAGATAGAACAAGAAAAAAAAATGGAAAAACGTTTCCCTTTTCTCTATAAATGTCATATATTGTACAATATGAAAGGTTATATACAATACAAGGAACCTGTTATAGCACACCCCAGTTTGCGTATAACATGTGTGCACTGTGCTATAAACCAGTCTGGCTCCCCAAGTTAAAAATAATGGATCTGCAGCAACCTAACAATCTGGAAGGCAGCCATTTGTACAACTCTGTTGCAAAGCATGGCCTGAGTTAACAGCCAGACCAGCATGTAACAATGGAGCCACCCTGCATAACCCACTTCCATTTAAATTACCACAGCCAGCCAGAATAATCAAAATAATCACGGTAGTGATAAAATTATATACACTGCAGAAATAAAACTGTCTGTTCTTAATAATGCATAACGAAAATGGTCATGAAATCAGAGTTTTACAACAGGATAGTCATTCTCTATGGACATAAATGGCAATTTTAGAAGTTAAAAGAACATGGATCCTACATACCATGTACAGCTGTGCAGCACAATACACAATTTTGCTCATGGGCACTTTTGATCGAGGAAAGGTAAAACTAACAAAACACACTGGATTGTGGGGAAGTCCATTCTTCTCCCCACCCAGTAGGCATTTCTTATTCTGCATCCCTCCTAATTCAAGTTTTAAAGGACTGCTGTTAATTTCAGAATATAAATTAATGACATGAAAACAAGCAACAGGACCAAGAGACAAGATATGAAAGTGTAAACAAGGCACCTGGAATATTCTGGACATAATCTGGTACACTTAATTTCTCTATTGGTTGTTTGTTTGTTGTTGTACATTTTTTTTAAGGGTGAAAAACCGCAAGACCATAACTAGAGGCTGTTATATTTCATTTTGTACGAAACACAATAAAAGAACAATAAATCAACAGTCTACAATTAATCTATTTATTCAATGGAACAATACTGCACTAAAGCTTTAAATTTCTCCTGAAATATCTGAAATCTGATCAAATTCAAGCCACATTCCTTAACCCAGCAAATTTGTTCATAACAAATAGCAATTATTACTTTTCCCTTCAAAAGCTTGTCACAGAATTTATGGTAAATTAACTGAATGGCACTAAATGCCTCTATCCTTATTAGAAAATTAAAAAAATTAAGCTTAAACAAGTTGCAAAGTATAAATCATCACCACCCACCTAAAAGTTTGCAAACCCCTGTAAATATTTTTTTTTGGTAGACACCATATACTTTAATTTGTCATGAATAGATTGAAGATAAATGCAATTGTATAAAATGCCCTTTGAACAAAATAGACATTTCAACACAATGCAGTTCAAAAATCATTGTTAATGTTAATACCCTAACACTGTATTCACAATATACAGTATTTCCACGTAGATTTCTACCAGCAGGCAACTGAAAAGTATACAAGATAAAAACAAAAATTGATAGTCACATCATACAGCCTTTTCATATTTTCAATTGTACTAAGGAAATGATCTGTCCCATTTTCTGTTACAACACCTGACATTTACTGACCAGAAATATTTTAATTACAATTTGTCAAATATAAATGGGAATTTGAAGACACGCAGCTTTTCTGTAACAATACATTTTCTACCAAATTCATGTGTCCATGCTAAAAATCTAAATGAAAGAAAAATGGATTCAGCACAATTGAAAAACATAAAATTACATTTATATAGCGCCTTTCACGTTGGAAGGACGTCCCAGGGCACTGGACAGTTAAGGATTGATACCTGAGCTGGGGGTTGGAATCATGATTGGGGGGGGGGGGGGGGGGGGCGCCTAGATAGTATAGTAAACTAGACTTACCTGCTTTCAATGTAAACTGGTGAAGCAAAAAGTACCTTACTCTAACTCAACAAGCAAAATGTCAATGTTAAACATCTATTGTTCAGAGTACAAGATAGTTATGATTTATGTACTATGCATTTTTAAGTATGATGGTATATCAGCAACGTGTTAAATTCAGCAGAAATTGAACACTAAAATGCATCTTGAATGATGGAACAGAAAAGACCTGCTTCAATAATGCCCTTTTTTAAAAAGAAATGCTGAAAAATATCACATACAAACTGTGTGGGGGAAAAAGCTATACTTATGTGGTATCCTGTATATTATGGAAGCTCTCACAAGCTCTATCTATATAAATTCCTTGAGTTTATCATGCATAGACCAGTTTAGGAATAGACTTTCACCAACCAGGGAATTAGGAATACAAAAACAAATGCAGCAGTTAAGTAAATTAATTTGGTATTTCAGGAGCAGGTAGAAATTCACATTGCATTCAGTCAAACAATGGGTAACTGTGGAATAAAATTTATATCTTGAGAAAGGTCTCTTCTTTCATGGATAAAACTGGCAATTCATAGCTACTGCTTAAATGCTTTAAAATTCATTAACATACATGTCAGATTTAACATTTAGTGAGAATGTCATGTGAAGCAGCTTTCATCTAATTTCAAGGAGGTTAAGCCACTATGTTAAGAATTCCCTAAGCAGGGATTTAGGATAAATGATTTGGGCTATTACAATCCACAAGAGAAGCTTTTTCTTGTTTCAAAGTTAGTAACAGAGATAGTTAGGTACTGCACTTAAAAAAAACCAAGAGGGATACAAAGTCAAGGTGGTTACTGCTTAATCTTGAAAAGTAATTTACTGCAAAAGTAATTCTACAACAACTTGCATGTATTTAGAGCCCTCCATGCCGGGCGTTTGACGGTTCACAATGGCGGAGCCCGAGGCTGAGCCAGGGTAGGTGGAGGGGGTGGGGGAGGGGGGGGAAGGAGGGGAAGGTGACCGTAAGCGAGGTCAAAGAGAAAGGTCTTCTGGCCCGACCTGAAGATGGGAAAGGATAGGGTGAGGCAATGGTGTAGAGGGAGGGTGTTCCAAAGGTTGGAGGCGTAGTGGCTGATGGTGGAATGGAGGATTCGGGGGACAAGGTAGGCGTTGGGAGTCATCCAGCTAAGAGGTATTTATGTATTTGTTCAGTTACTAAATTGTTCAACAATACAAAAACCGTTGACTAAATGGAAATCAAATCATAATGTCACATGATTAGGTTTTTAAACCAATGCTTGCCTATAATCGCCACTTTCTTGGTGCAAGTCAATCAGTAAAACTAATTCTTCCAATTGTAATCTAAAATAATGTAAATTAACCAATTTATTTATGTGCTGCACGCACTTTATTTTCCCAAAATGCATCAGTTTCCAGGAATGTTCAAACATTGCATTGTGAGTCTAGATGTGTGCAAGATTGCAACTAGACTTTTTTGTTGCAGCATGCCTTTATAATAATAATCCTCGCAATTAGTATACGTCATGTCAAAACATCACAAAACATCCCTGTGTCAGCCTAGTACTCACATCATCGAATCAGAATACATGCAACAGGACATGACTCACATAGTCAAAAGCTGACACTCCAATATGAGGCTGCAGGTGCCATCCTTAGGAGGAGTTCAGGAGGACTTTATAGATCCCAAGGCGCAGCTTGAAAAGAGAAGAGTTTCTCCGGGTGTCCTGACCAACAATCCCCCAAAATAACATTTGAAAAATCAATCATTCGTTTCATGGCTGTTTGTGGGACTGTGCGCAATTGGGCTGCCATTTTCACCTAGATACAGAGTGCCACTCCACTTCATAGTGAAGCACTTTGGGATGCCCTCCTTATGTGAAAGATGGTATACCAAATGTAAGGATTATGATTAAGGATAATCAGTACAGAGTAAAGTGTAGTGATTAAGTAGATGTAGGTAAATGTGTACAATTTGCACCCAGTATTATTCCCACAAACATTCAGGAAGTTAATGACAAATTGGTCAAGGGGGTTGTTGGCCTGGCATCAAGCATACATTCCTGCTATTTTCAAAGATGCCATGGGATCTTTAACATCTTCCTGAATAAAGTAGACAAGACAGGACTTTAGTTTCATCTAATCTCATCCAAAGATAACTACCAGTGTGGTGTTCTTCTAGGACAGCACTGAAGTGACTAGACTATGATCTCAAAATCCCAATGTGAGGGTTGAACCCACAACTTTTAACTCATGGGTGGGAGCGCTACCACCCTTGAGCCAAAATGACACTTGCCTTGACCTGTTCAGCTTTTCCCCCCACCCCTAACAACATTGCCCATTTCTGACACTACCTCTCCCCTCAGGCTGCTGAGACATTTATCCATGCTTTTATCACATCTCAGTGTGACTATGCCAACTCTCTGCTCAACCAACTTCCCAACTCTTCCTTCCACAACCTACAGACCCTGTGTCATCTCCTACACCATGCTCCATAACCTTATCATAACTTCCTGCGGCTACCTGACCACCCATCCCCCAGAGGATCAAAGTCAAGATCCTTGTACTCTTGCTTGAAACCCTCCATGGTATTACCCCACCCTATTTCTGTAAGCTTCCAGAAGCCCTACAAGTCTGCTGACTCGCTCCGCTTAACAGGCACTGGTCTGCTCCATGGCCCCCGTACTACCCACCCAATCACTGGGGAGTCAGAAATTGAATCTTTCAGAAATTGAATCTTTCTGTCCCCCAACCTCTGCAACTCCATCACCACCTTACCCCTTCCCTCTTTCAACATCCATCTCCAGATCTTCATTTTTCAACGCACTTTTAGTCATCTTCCCACCCCCACCTCTCTTTAGCCCCCAACCTTCCAACTCGCAGTTCGGGTGCAGTCCTTAGACTGTCTAGAGCCTTGGGACATTCTCCCGACATGAAAGGTGAAATATTAATACAATTTGTTGACTCAATTGCTTGCATTTAATTTTGTTTCATTTAGGTATGAAATCTAGAGGCAGAAAATTTGAGTCTCAGCCCACAAAATATACAGTCAATTCACTTTACAGTAAATTCTGTGAAGAGCTTTGAGACGCATCAAAGACATGATAAAATGCTACATAAACTGCAAAAAACAATGGATTTTTATACATCTTTATTAATAATTAACTTCTTTTAATATTATGAGTTAAAATAATTAGGAGCAGTCCTGAGAAGCTATCTATTTTTATTTGCATCTTTCAATTAAATTTAATAAACAGATTTGTATCTTTTGAACGAACAAAATTACAAACTTAAAAGTTTCATACAGTTCAAATGGAACAAAAAGGCTGAATTCACCAAGCTTTAAACAGCAATTTTAAAAAAAGCCACATTTTAATCATACCATTGAATTGAAACTTATTTTTCCTCAGACAAATACCTTCATTATCCTTGAGCATTATTTGCACATTACAGAATTTCTACCTTTGTACTCATATATATCTTTGATATACATTGCATTTCAAATAGCCTAAACATTCTGATTCTAATTGGGTCTTTTGTGCAATTTATGTAAAATTAAATATGCTGTATATTAGTATAAAATATCCAAGTATGAAGAGTGTAAAATCAGCAATACAAGTGGAATCTGGAAGGTCAATGCATTCAAGAATGCAATAAAAACCCAAAGCTGTCACTATTTGGAGGCAGAAAAAGCTGCATTATACATTGATTAAAATATGTTAAGGGATTTTAGCAGTTAAAACATTTCCTAAAATGGGATACATTGAGTGGGTTGTATCCACTCTTCTGTGTACCCAAATATAGTGATCATTAGATCAATTTTCAAAATTTATTGATATTTCACCACTTTACAGAAAGATACAACAGGCCTTGGCTCATTAATATAGTAATTAAAATGCATACAGTACAGAAAAACATACAAAAATGTTTTTTAAATGACCAAAAATAGGCTTCCCCCCATCCACCACCAAAACAAACATGGCCTTCCATGTTACCCTAGCAAATCTATTGTAGAAAGCTTTCCACAACAAACAGCAGATCAAACCTTACTATTCCAAGCAAACAATAAACTGTCAAAGAGCACACTGAAACAATTGTGGAGCAAAATTATCAAAACAAATGTGGGAAGATATGTATGTTCTGTGTAGAATTTTACAGCTAACTTTACATTCTCCTGGTCTCTCTCCCATGTACAGAGAATTTATATACAGTACATTGATAATGCAATGAATAAAAAGGACAAACAATCCAGTACTTGATAATTTTCAAAACAAAAAAATCTCTCATGCACATTTACTTGGAATTTAACCATATATACATTTCTGTATTAGTAACAGTTGCACATATTTGCCCATGACACCTTATATCAAACATTTCACTGCACACAACTGTCTGATCAGAGTGGTCAACATAAAATATTATGAATAGTAAAGTAACAAATAACTTTCCTTGGAGAACAGCTTCCGATCTACTCAACAACCAACAAGGAATACAACTGGAGATCAATGTTGGGATTGATTTCTCTATCAATAAGCATTAACATTGTTCAAACAAGCATTTTGAGTAAAGCTGCCATGCATTTATTTTGACCCACTTACTTACTGTACTCCTACCCTTGTAAGTGCAGATTATTCTTCATTTGTGCAAATTAACAAACAAATTCATGGAACAGCTCAAAAAGATCTCTTCAGCTTCATATCTACTTATATTTAGTTTATTTGTTTAGATACAATAATAATATAATGCAGTAAAATTACCTATAGTTCAGCAAATCCTTTGATCCTATCCTAGGGCCCCAAGACTCTATTCCCACGTGAAAGCCCGATACAAACGCATGTTGTTGTTGATTAATTCATATTCCTATATAGTTTACAAAATAAAGTTGGACACAAAATTTTAAATCTGAAATGACTGCACGAAAACAACAACAAAATTTACAAAAGCACAAAAGGGAAATGCTTTGTCCTTTCTTCTAATACAACCAACAACAACTTGGATTGATACAGCTCCCTCCACGCTGGACAGCGTCTCAGAGTGCTTCACAATAATGGATCCCGGGGCTGCGCCAGGAGGAGGAGGAAAAAGGTGACCAAAAGCGCGGTTGAAAAGAAGTCTTTAGCCGTGAGCTGAAAATAGGAAATGAGGGGGCAAGGTGAAAGGAGTGAGGAAGGGAGTTTCAGAGCCTCGTAAAAAAATGAAAAGGTATTTGCTAGACTTAAGGCCGAGAAATAGCTATAGAGGTTTTGATTTGGCAGGTTGAAGAAGAACATAAAATTAAAAGGATCAGTGTAAGCATTTACCCAATATACAAACTCCAGTTACTTCCAGTCAACTATTAGATAAATATATCATTAGCAGTCACAAATTGCATTGTGGATGACCTCAAAAACTGGGCACTTATCTAAAAGCAGCATTGAAGTCAGTTTTTTTTTAAATGCTGCCGAGCCAAATTATAGTACAATTATTTTACAGTGAGTCTTTAATTATAAGATGATAGCATGAATAAGAACAGAAATGCAACATACTGTGAAACACAGGCTTTCAGGATTGTCTGCTTGTATTTTTATACAGATTTATTTTGTGGAGCCGTCAAAACCTCCTGAAGGCAAATCGAATAGCTACAGCAAGTACTGTATTACACTTCACAATCCTATGCTCCAGGATCTGATCTGCATACATAATACACAAGTGTTTCACATCCACAAAATAATATACAATATATGTAAAGCCAAATTACTCCATTGTTAAACACCATTTTTTGGTAGACACGCAGAAACAATACTCAATAATATTCAAAGGTTTATTTTACTGCAGAGAAACCAGATATACAGTACTAGGCAAATAAAAGGTAAGGATTTTTCCTCCTACAAGTGTTTGCAGATTTGCTCACATCAACATAATGCAACATAATGCAGCAACCAAACTGTTAAGGTCTAGACCTATTCCAAAGGTCTAATCTTAAATTATGTTCATACATTAATTAGCTCATCACACAAAAAAAAATCTAGGTCGAGCTCCCCACAGATTTTTGTTTAAACCTATTGCAAGTACCATATTTGCTAAAAAAAATTCTTGCTGAATTTCATCCATTTCATTCATAAAATTGGCACAGGGATCTGCACGTTTATTGTAGAGTTCAACCTAAACCCGGCAACAGGACCGCAAACTCCAAATAAATTTGTACGGGTAAAATAAGTAGATGTTTAATGTATTGGATTTTAATCCAATATTTTATTGTTCCACTATTGAAGAGCAACTGTGATTAAAAAAACAGGAAATATTATTATTATGAATGAAAATATATTACAGCAACTCCCCTGCACCATTTAAAAATATTGTGCTTAGGTTTGCATTCTTCTGAAAGTGCTTAGTAAATGAATGCAATTTACTTAATATTAACCAACAAATATATCTGGTAACCAGCAGCTATATTCCTAGTTTCCTTTTAAAGTAAAACAGTGCTACTAAGCAGCATGAATGATTATTCTAAAATATTTATTCACAGATTGTATGATATAGACTAAAATTATGAATGTTGTCCTAATAAGGGAGCTATGGTGAAGTTAATTTTGAGAACTGGCAAAAAATCTTCCGGAAAAGCACTGTATATTTGCTGAGATTGAAAAAAACTGCTATCTTAATCAACTTTCCTGTGTGTGCAAAACAAATCAAGGCCTGACTCAAGAAGTATCTCTTTGACTGCGCTTTTGGTCATCTTTTCCCTCCCCACCTCCTTTGCCTTCCCTAACAATGCTTTGAGACGAGTGCCCGATGTGAAAGACCCTATATAAATGTAAATTGTATTGCATTATAACAAATAAATAGTACATTTAAAAGAACACATGGATTACTTCTCAAAATATCAATTGAAAAGGTGAGGTAACATTATTTTTTTTTCCAACCCATATTGATTAATACTGTAACCCAATTATAAATGTGCAGAAATTCAAATAAAAATCAAAAATATGTTAACAAAATGGAAATGAAAACTATACAGTACTATGGTCACTTAAGAATTTGAGATAATGTTTTGCATTTTAAAGGGTACAGATTAGTTTGTGGTTTTTTCAGAAACAGACAAAAGCAAGGGTCCAGTTGATAGGGGAAAAATCATGCTTGGTTCTTGAAAGGGGGTAGGAGAAGAGTAGAAACAATTATTTATCAGCCACAGATTTATTTTAATGCTCAAAAATTGTAGATAAATAATATTTGAAAAAGCAAGATAATTTTCAGGCATTACTGAACATGTTTCCCTTCAATGTGTTAGGAAAGAGATTTTAACAAACTCAATTTGTTTAAATATCACTTGTGTCAATAAGGAAGCAAATATGTGTTGTGATTAATAATCAGTTAAGGAAACAGAATTTCCCCCAACATTTACAGTTCCCCACTGGGAGTTCCAAAGCAGAATAAAAACAAAGATTTTTTTGTAATGCTATTAAAACCAAATTTCATAGTTTTCTGGGTCTAAACATAATAAGCACAAATAATTTCACTATAATTTTAAACACATTTAAGAAAACTGTTGCTGCAATCCAAAAGATTATGATTTCAGCAGTGTCCATCTTCAAATTATGCCACTGTGTAAGGATACATGTTAAGTCTATTTAACCAAATGATTTGTATAGTAGAAATGTAATATAAATTATTCTGATAGTTGGAATGCATATATTAAACAATCACCAACCCTGTTTGAAGCTACATTAGATCCCTCATTATCATTAATCCCACAAAATGTTCAATTACATTTGTATAATTAAACAAAATAACAATATTGAAAGAGTAAAACAAAACTGTTAGGGTGGAGTGCTGTAGCTCAATAATTGGAGCATTCGCCTTACAAGCGAGAGAACTGAATTGAATTCCAGGCAGGGCGAAACTTTGGGCAAATTTCCTTACCCGACACGACTAATAATAATCCCTAAAAAAAAGTCACTTTCAATCCACTGCTGTGCGCAATTGGCTGCCGTGTTTCGCCCACATAAACATAGGTAATTCACTTTACAGTATATTCTGTGAAGTGCTTTGAAACATCAAACGACATGAAAAGCGCTACACCAAATGCAAGGAGTATTATTATTATTCCAACGGTCATAAAACCAAACGGTGGGGGGGGGGGAGGGGGTGGAGAGAGGGGCTGGTGGGGGGGGGGGTGGACGGGACATGAATGCAAAGTCTTGCTGTTCTTATATCAATGTAATTTGTTTTGTTAAAAAGATGTCACGACTGAAAGTTTAACACTGCTGTTACATGACAGTTTAGGGAGAATGATTCTTCAATCTCAAAATATGGATGGTTAGCACCTCTTGGTAAAGAACAGCTTTTGGAAAGAATTAAGGAAGGGTTACTTTCCAAACCGCTAGGTGATTTCAGTATACATTTGCAATTATATATTTTCCAATCAACACAAATCCAGATGAATACCTTTTTTGCTTATTGTAGGTTTGCTTTCAATGCTGCTGCTGGTTCTCTATCATCACCTTAAAATTTGCAAAATATTTTGATACAATTTTGATATTTCTTATAAAACTCATTGCACAGCTTGAATTTCATACCATGTCATTATATATAAATTCACTATTAAATATCTAAAATGCAGATAGTGCTCAATTTCAACACAAGGCTGTAACAAAGCATCTATGAAATAATGCTGGGAATGACAGGAATTTTCCCATAGTAAAATGCAAACACAGGTATTTCATACTATTCTTTGAAATTACAGAATGATATACCGAACACAATTCAGTCATGAGCATTCACCGAGTAGGTGTACTTTTAAAGCTCAGAATTGCAGTTATCCAAACAATACTATATTTTCAGCTGATCTGGGTCATAGAATCATAAAATATTTGGTCCACAAAATCTGCCTCATGTTCTCCATGTGAGCAAACCTAATCCCACTCTTCTAATTTCTCTCCTATCCTTCAATATTCCTCCACATATCCTTAATATTTGATTTATTTTTATTTAAAAATTGAAGTGTAAGCTATTTCTATGGTACCAACAAAAAAATGCCGTATAATAGTTATAAATCATCAACTTTGCCACAGTACATTAAATTACAAGTTATTATCAGAACACAACAACAAATTACATTTGTATAGCACCTTTCAGCTCACGAGGATGTCAAAAATCACCCACAGAGACCAACATTATTCCATTTAAACCATTTAACAGAAAACCAAAAGGTAAAATAGCTTCAAAAGGATTTTTTTTAAATTAGAAAACAGAATATGCTGTGTTTAATAGTGCAGTACTTTACAGCAGGAAGCCAAAATACAGTACTAAATAAAAAGACTTTATTTGAAAATCAACTAGGCTTTCTATTTTGCCCACCCCAAGTAAAAGTTAGCGTAAGCACACAGGGTAGACGTCTAAATCATTGATAAAACTGCTTGCAAATCAAAACTATGATCAGTTTTCCCGTTCACCGATTGAAAATAAACCACTTTGCTAGATACTAGCTATTTCCAATTAAGTGTAAATAAACACAGATATACATGTACATTTAATTTCTTCAATCTCAAACCACAGTTTAAATAATCTTGCTACACTTTCGTTTTCTATCTGCACAATTTCATAATATTTCCAAGTTTAGATAGGCAGAAAAATTACTACTTCCACATGAAGTCAAATGAAGTCAATTTGAGGAAAGTGAATAACCAGTTTTTCGCAGGATGTTATTTCTCAGATTAAGAGAGTTTTACAGAACACATCAAATTAGAAACAAAATGCAGGATCTAGGTAGAATGATGCAAGAAAAAAAAAACCTCCACAGAAAGGTACTGCTAAAATTAAGACAGAACAAATACAATGGATATATAGAGAAAATGGTTTGTGGACATTTCAGTCTCCAGAGACTTCATTCAGATAGCTTGCATACTTTAACTCGTGTTGATTCCATAAAAGATATCATACAACTCACTATGTCAATCCCATGGTACCAGAAATACTACATTTATTTAACTAGAAAGGGCTGTACTGCATACAAAGTACTGTATAGATGTATTTGTAGAATTAAAAGTTTAGTGCCATATAAATTCATAGGCAAGGGGAGTTAAATTTACATGAACTACATTTCAGTGCAAAAATAGATTTATACAACCACACTGAATAAAGCAGAAAGCACAAACTATTAAAATGCAATTAAATAGATAGTTCATAAAATTGTTAATTCATTCAATAAAACACCCACTTCTAGTGTTGTAAATGAGCATTGAATACTGCCTCCTGGTGATGAAACATAAATCCTACTACGAATAAAGGCATTTCTGATATTTTTGGTAATTTCTAGTTTGAATTGTGACATAAAAACATGTATTTTAAGTTATACTAACTTTACAAATGTCATCCACAGGACTGCCAAATTTCAATGGAATAAAACAGGTAAAAAGAGTAAAACTGCAATTCCATTCAAATCACTGCAGTTTCGAATCTACAGTTTTTATTCTATGAAACAATTCCTCATCATTTTTTTTAAAACTGAAATGTTCTCAAAATAAATACATATTCTTTATATTATAGGAATATTAATCTAATGTTCATAAGAAAATTGGGAGTCACAGGATGTAAATTAGCTCTTGTAATTCTCCACACCATGGTCCTGACATCAATTCCATTGAGTGACCAAGGGAGAAGGCAGCAGTGAGCAGGAAACAGCTGATTCTCATGGGGGAGGGGGGGGGGGGGGGGGACAAGAAAGAATCTTGTGCTCAAAGGCAAAATGATAAATATACTGCCTTTAACCCTCCTGCCGCTTAGTAGGGCAAAGACACCATATGAGATTTTCAAAAGCAGACACGGATTTTACAAAGCATTTTTGCAATGGCTTTTTTAAAATAGCTCAGTGGGTCACTGAGTTGCATTTCGTTAATGATATTCAGGTAAAGCAAACTAAAATGTATTTAAAATAAATAAATGCTACCTCAGATCAGTAGCAATATCTTCCAGGCAAATATTACTGCATAGAAATTTTGCTCATTCTAAAATTACTCTTTACTTCTGTAAACACCAGCACAGCAAAATATGGATCTAACATATTTTGCTGCATTTTGTACAGTTATGTTTTCAAATATATATTAGATGTAATCTTAACTTTATGAAACTAGAAATCATGGAGATACTGTAGAGCTTATACACAAAGCAAAGTAGATCAGATTTAAAAAATAAAATCACTGGAAATTTGTCAAGTAGATTTATTTTAGTTCAATGAAAGTATTCAGAATTCTTGACTAAATTTTAAGTGATTAAAATAGATCAATGTTAGCTGTATAATCTAAACATAATAAAATAACATTCTTGTCAATCCCCATAATCAAAAATTCTCCGCAACCCATTTGAATCCAGAACCTAAAAGTCACATCCAACTGGTTATTTGTAAAGTTGACTAAATGGGACATTTCTAAGAATAAAATATTTTAATGAGGATTATGGTTACCACAGTGGACTTAATACCTCACGTGAACTACCTCTCACATCCGTGAAGAGATGCCCAGTCAACATATTAAAATGTCCTAAAGAGAGATTAAACTAATAAATTCCTCAGGTTACATCACTTCCTGCCCGAAAAACTAACATTTTGAACCAGTGAATCAGGAAACTAAAGTAAATATATGTCTGCAAATCAATAATAAAAAAAGAAATACGACCAAATTGCCATTGATGGAAAGGCAGTCTTACCACTTTAATTCAATATAGCAAATCGTAAATGCAAGTACACTGCTATGAAATGTTGGAATAAGGCAGATTTATGACTCAGCACTGAGGAGGGGAAAGGAAAGAACAGAGAAGGGGGGTGGGCATAAAGGGAAGTGTACATGTAATCATGCACGTATCACACATGCATGTAATTTAGAATTGTATTTGTGTGTAATAAAGAGGTTTTCACACGCACACAAAAAAGTTGCATAACCTCAGTCACACTAACAGTATTCATCGACAAATACTAACTGCCAGACAAATACTAACTTAAGCTAAACAGTAAGAAAGAACATGTTTATTATTCACCATAAATCATAAAATGTACTATTTACCACCAATGTTCTCATTTATATATGTAACCATTGAACAAACAATATTCCATCAGAACAAATTCCATGGTACATTTGTCACTCAAACTAATTCAATATTCCGGGCATTCAACTCCATTTATGTGCATTTTTAAAGGCTTTGCAAATCATCATCATACCTTTGCCTTTTTTCGTCATCTTTCAGAACTTCGTAGATAGCTACCAACTGAAAACAAAAGAGTCAAAATGTAAATTATGTTTTTTTAAAAAACAGAATACTGTATACAAAAAGCTAAAAATAAACCGACTAAAGGGCCCCTTACTTGTCTAAATTGAGTTTCTGCATTTTCATCTTTGTTCTTGTCTGGATGCAAGATCAAAGACATTTTCCGGTAGGCTTTCCTAATGTCTGTAGATGAAGCATCCTGCAAAAATACAAAGTCGACTTTGTCAAAAATATTCCAAAAAAAAGCTCCTAGCAGAGTGTTATTATGATCAAGACAGACAGCAGGCCAAGTACAGCTCCTCGGGCAATGTAATTTGAGCAACACAAGGCATACCCACGTTATGCACTCTGCTGCACATGACTAAATAGTCACTGGTTCGGACTTTTTCACTTCTCTGAACTACCGCAACATAAAAAGGCAGTGTACTTTTTTTTGCAAGCCTTCTGGATAAGGACTTTGTTCATGTTGAAGAAAAAGAGCAGGGAGAGAGAAATGCAAAGTTAACATGATACTGTTTAATAGACACCTGTTCGCTTAGAATCTTCTTGATTTTTCAAACTTCATATTGTGCAACTTAGAAAACAAATCTAGCACCCTCTTCATATCTCTAGCAGTGATCTTCCCTTATGTAGTCAAGCAGTTTTTAAATCTTTCGATGGGCTCACTTTAGAGCATTTGCCTTACCTTCTAACACAAGTCAGCAATTAATATATTTGCATATAATATCCACACAATGAAGAAAAAAGTATGCAAAGAGTATTACACTTCACAAACGAGTTGTTGCAGTGTAGAATTTTCATTTTTGAATACAGTTTACCATACTGATAATGCAATTAAGTCACAATTTTAGCTAGTTCTCCATACAATTGTTAAAATGTATTTTGCATAACTGCAATCATTCAAGAAAATGCAATTAATTATTTTTCTACCATTTTCTTAAACAAAATGTAAATAAAACATTCTAATAATGCAATTCAATGCTATTCTTTTTCAGAAGCAACACAAAATCACCAAATCAACCTGTGAAGAAAAGTGTAATAATAGAAGCACCTTGTGTGTGGAATCTTTCACTTTTTAACAATAAGCATGACCCAGCAATGGTACACCATTTGAGTCTTCCCCCATTTCACATCTACAGTTTATTTCTGAATTGCATTTTAAAATTCATCAATGTGGCAGTAGCTGCACACGTTTTGGAGAAACAAATATGGCATTTGTCTCTCTACACTCAAAACTAGTACCTTAAATGTTTCTGAAACATAACCCTAGTTCATTTGTGGGACTTTGCTGTGCACAAAATGGCTTCCAACCTTCCATGTAAAACAAATACTACAATTAATAATTACCTGTGAAGCACATTGAGGTTATAAAGGGTCATAAAAATGTGAAAAATATAAATTCTTCCTTTCATGAATCTAAATATTATCATGCAATACATTTGTTGGAAATTGTTTAATCCAAAATTCCTCTTCCAAAAAATAATTCTTGCTTAACATTCAAAACTATGATTTCCATCCCTTTTGTTTTTGACACTTCTCAATCCAAAATCCATGTTGTAGAACAGGAATCAAAGATTAAGGAATAACTTCTTAATATGCAATTAAAAAAATGTGAATTTTAAAACTAATTAAGAGAAAGACATTACCCAGAGAATTCTCAAACTGCTGTCTAAAATTTCTATAACCATTTTGGACCCACAGATTGGTTGATACATTTGTAAATGATCAGATGTATTAAATTTTGTAAGATTGAATTTTAAAATTATTGCTGTACCTTGAATTTTAAAAATGTAATCCACAAGAATTTCAATTTATTGCATTAACAAATCAAACAAAATATACAACCCATTTTCATTATTTACCTTGGATCTACAAGAAATGTGAGATTGAATTATTGATAATATTAATATACTAAAATATACAAAAATATTTTGGATATCAAAACTCAATTATGCATTTACAAAAAAAAGATTTATAATAATGTTCCAGTTCAGGCTAAAACATTAAGTTACTCAATGATATTTTAAGCACTGTAAAAATCAAAATGGCTGTAACCAATGAGAAAAATAGCCAATTCTTGAACACATAATTTGGTTAGTTATTGTGCAGTCTAATGTGTTCTAGCAAATAGAAATTCTGTAAAATAAAAGTAAAACCATTCTGTGAAATATCAAAGAGCAGTATCACCTCATTGCAGGTTGCTTGAAAACAAGCTTGTAGCAAAGCAAGACAGACTTTACTCAGCAATTTACTGTAATTTGCACTCACTCCAATAGCTCAGTACATTTTTTTAAAAAATGTCCAGTTAAACCAATACCAAGAACACAACGTATCATCTAATTCAGCTTTTAAGAAATTTTAAAAGCTGTCTAAAAATTAATAAAACAAAGAGCAATGTAAAGTCACTCCTTCCAAATTACCTTGAAGTATATTAAATGAGATTGATTAGAAAATACTTGTGTATGAAATAATGTACTGGAAAATGAATGAAGATTGAATGAGTAAATATTAATCGGATGGGGGAGCTGTATGGTTAATCCTCAAAATGGACATTGTAATTCCCCATCAACTGGACATTGGGCGGGGGAGGGGGGTAAGAGGAAGATGCTGAACAGACCATCAGCCACTTCGTTAGGCTGACACCCTCTCATGTAAGTCCTAACAGACAGCTCAAAAGCAGCATTGGTTGAGGCCTGAAAGCCTGTGTATAATTTCGGTGGATAGAATGGAGGAAAAGGATTGCAGCAAGCATGAACACTGTAAGTCAGTAGACAGATGCTCTTCAGGAATGCCTAATTAGGTTCAAATTTTGATTTGCCTTAATGTCCACAAATTGGAATAGAATTCCTCCGAACAATTAATCTTAATAATCCTTGCATTTGATATAGCGATTTTCATGTCTTTTAGCTGTCTCAAAGTGCTTCACAGAATATACTATAAAGTAAGTTGACTATATATTTGTGGGTGAAACGCAGCAGTCAATTGTGCTCGGTAGTGTCCCACAAACAGTCGTGGATTGAAGTTAATAGTTAAGTGAGCCAAAGTCCAACATTGCAGTTTGAATAAAGGTATCTGATAGCAAAATGCAGCTCATGTTGTGAACCATGCGTCCTATGTGTGCATTGTTGCAATAGGAGTTGAAATTGTGTTCAGTAAAAGGAACATCCACTTTTTAAAATAATTCAAGCAAAATTTCAAATCTCAAAATGGACACCATAAAGGATATGATTTACATCAAATGATTCAATTCAATCTCTTCTACAATTATGCACATATCTAGTAATTTTTTAAAAACCTACACCTCAGCCCTGAAATTGTGCCTTAAAACTATCATAAAATGCGCAGAATTTCAGAAATATCAGATATTGGAACCCCCTTTTCTGCCATATATTCACAAGATGCCTTTTATGCTTTCATGATTAATATGTTGTACTGATAGTGGCCTAGGGGCGAATTCGCAGGACAGCACTAGGCCATGCAGACCAGAAGCTGCAGATTTAATCCTTAGTCTTTGCTGAGTTAACTGACTTCAACATGGCTAGAAAGCATTTGGGTATAAAAATGGCCTCGGTACCCCGATTATGGATGGTGTGGGGAGGAGTGGGGTGCCTGTGTGCCTGGTCTGATCGCTATCCGGAGACATTCTCTTTCATTGGAAGGTAACTATGCGTGGATGTTAGGACTCAATGGTGATAGGAACATTTGGCACCCTCCAGGTAGTTATATCCTTCCTTGGTTTGGGTGCCAAAATTGAACATAGGGCTCCAAGGAGGCCAGATCAGCACTTTACATAACTGAGTAGAACAGTTTCTTATTACTTTTACATTCCATTCCACCTGCTTATTTACAATCTTCTACTCCTGCAAAATAGGTTTTAATGATGTACAACAAGCACAGCTTGCATTCATATAGCGTACTTCAAGTAGAATTATATTTTATAGCACTGTAATGGTGGGGTTCGATGCACAGAAAGGGAGGGTGGGTGGGGGTGACCATAGGAGCAGTCCAAACATTTAGTTTTCAGATGAAATTTGGAGATAAAGGTGGAGAGATTGAGGCAGGGAGTTCCAGAGACTACAGGTGTAGTAGCTAAAGGCTCGCACACCCCAGCACAGGATCCCAGTCACTCGTAGGAAGCACTTTTTGACTTTCTTCTGAAATGACAGGCGTATCAAATGTAAATTGTTGTTGTTCCTCTTACTGTACGTTGCAATGTTAAGCTGCACCTGCTGAAGATCTAATCTGCATGTTGTTGTATTTTTCACCCATTCTCTTCACAATACAACCTAGCATCCACAAATTTAGAAATAGTTCCCTCAATTCTTGCATCAGGCTGGTCACGCACCTCAGTGCTGAAATAGCTTGCCAACATTCAAGGTCAAGGCTCACATATGATTAATGCCCACTTGAAAGAGTGCCAGCAACTGATACCTGTGGAACAGTTCAACAGAAAGGCTGAGGAAAGTGTGAAGAAAAATAGGTTTATTTTTGTCAGCCAGATGCCTTACACAAGCAGAAACCATTATATGGCTTACAGTATCCAAACCAGACGATACTTCTACATTTGCAGGAGAATAACGAGGCACGACAGTCAGTTTCACTTTGAGGATCACAGAAGCAATAATAGTTGCATTTGACAAAGCACCTTAGCATGAATAGGAGACATCTCAAAGCTCCTCACAGAATATACTGCAAAGTGAATTGACTTTATTTTTATGGGTGATCACAGAGGTAGGCAGGTGTGTGGGCATATAGCAATTTAGGAGTGTGAGGATCTTGATAGCAAACCACTGGAGGATGGGAATCTTGGAAGGAGTAAGTGCAGGGCAGGGGCAAATTTTGGATTAGGAAGAATGGAGGTTCCTCTCAAAATGCAAATTTAGTCCTATTTCTGCATTGTTTATTCTATGTAATTATAGTACAATAAACTTTTGATAACAGGACCCGGTCTTAACTTGTCGCTACCATTTAAGATGCCATGCTGTCAATATCCCAGCCGCTTCCCACTCAAAATGTTAATACAAAATGTTAATGCTTTATTGGTCACTTTGCTTAACGTGTAACTGGTCGCATTCTAGAAATTCTTGCAAGTACTTACTTCAAATAACTCACCCTATAAGATGGTGCCATGCATCACGGAGGCCTCCAACAGTATCCTGGAAGAAAACAGGGCAGGCGGCCAATGCGCTGCTCTTCAATAGATCAACGGCCTCTGCTATGCATTTAAGCATGCACACCCAACCTCCACTGAGTGTCCACACAAATCACAGCACCTCCTTAGGGCACCAGAGGATCTATGCCTACCTACTCACCATGGTCTTATTCCTTTGAGTGACATTATCAGTAGTTTGCTATATTTCCAGGCAAACACAGTAGTCAATTTGTACGCATAAGTCTCACAAATAGCCAGAACATGCATGACCAATTCCAGCTGGAGAATTGTTCGCTCTTTTCACTTTCAATTAGTATCACAGGATTTTAATGTCTACCTGAATTGGCAGATATCCTTGATTGAAAGGATGGTACCTCTGACAATGCTACTCCAGCACTGCACTGGAGTGACAACCTAGAATATGAGCTGAAAATCCCATCAGTTCTATGACTTTGAACTAGGGTCCGGCGATATATTGCTAAAACCCGATATAATTTTCAGATTGATACACCGATATAGGCATTTCAAAAATATTGATATATTGAAAAAGTCAATATATCGAGGGAAAAAATCGGAATGCGCGCACACTGAACTACAAGACCCAGAAGGCTCATCTCTATATATAATGCACAGACCGAGGTGCAAAGCCGCCATATTGTATTCGTAGTACTAGAATACAATATACAGGTATGCAAGGGGTGAGGGGAGAGAGACGGCTGGGTGGGGGGGGGGGGGGGGGGGGGAGGATGGGGAGATCGATGGCTGGGGGGGGGGGAGGGGGAGAAAGACAGCTGGGGGGGGGGGAGGGGGAGAGAGACAGCTGGGGGGGGGGGGAGGGAGAGAGAGATGGCTGGGGGGGGAGGGAGAGAGAGATGGCGGGGGGGGGAGGGGGAGAGAGACGGCTGGGGGAGGTGGGGGGGGGGGGGGGAGAGAGACGGTGGGGGGTGGGTGGGAGAGAGGGACGGTGGTGGCGGGGGTGGGAGGAGAGACTGGGGGAGGATGTGATAATATACAGATAGATAGAGATGGGGGGGATGTGAGAGAGGAGAGAGACACAGAGACACAGACAGAAAAACACAGAGATGGAGAGTGAGTGTGATAGACACAGAGAGAGGAAGTTATTTACCTCCTGAGGAGATAGGCCCCGAATGCGCGAGCACCCCGAATGCGCGCACCACGCGCAAATGCGCACGCATACGCAGTACGAAAAAAATGAAAATATCGATATTTCGGTATATCTCGATATGAGCCCATCGATATATCTAAATCGAAAATTTCCATATCAACAGACCCTACTTTGAACCTATAGTGGCTCATTCATGTCAAGAAAATACACAAAGAGGGGCCGAGAGATAAAAAGGAAACTACCTTTTAAAATCAATATTCCACCACAAGATAATTTGATTAACAAAAGCTTTGATCTTGCCCCATGTTTCAAACATAGATAGATATTCAAAGCACAGAGGGAGGGAGGGTGAAAGCTGGAGGAGGAAGCAGCCGGTGGATCTTTTAAAATTTTACACTGAATTCCATGATCTCCCTGTATTTGGTAGTTGGGTGTGAGGGCTTGGGGAGGAAAATTGAGGCAGTGATTAGTGGTAAAGTATAACTTGGAGTTGTCTTTGACATCCAGGGTGACCTTAGTAGAAAGAGGTTTTCACCTAGTTGAGGGACAGGCAGATATTTTTCCAGTGGTCCAGCTAGATGTAGTAATAGGCTGTGAGGACAGTTTACTGCTTTGTGAATTCAGGGAGCTGTGGGAGTTGCAGTGTTGGCAAAGTGATGAGGGCAGGTAGGATGGGAGATGGTTCTGAATTTTGGTAGGGATGGCAGGGGTTGATATTGGTGAAGGTGGAGGAGAGGCAGCCATTAACAGCACACAAAAAAAATTAAGTAGCTTGATGATAATATTAAGGTCGGGGCAGGTGGAAGGCCAGAGGAAAAGAAGCTCAGTAGATAAGAGGGTATCGGAAAGAAATTGTGAGGGGTTGGGGTGGGGGAAGAGCTTTTCTCCCCCCCATGGGAAATATCTCCATTGAATGCCTTGGAGCTCAAGGAAAATGTTTTCATTTTGACAATTTCTGTTAAATATAAGTAATCGGGAATAAGTCCCGATTACTATTATCAGATTTGTTCAACATTTAAAATCTGAAAATAGTTTCAAAATACAGTAATGCTTTCTCAATCATACCCTTCTGAATCTAAAATCAAATTTCCTCATAATAGCCTCACTAGCTTTAAAACGAAATTTAGAAAATTCTTAAATTCAATCTAAATTTGGAAGTTTGTCTCCACAGACATGGTGTACAAGATGTTTTCCAAATTAAGAATGAATTCCAGTACTTTTCTAAATTTTACATGATCTTAAAATGTAAGACCATGGTCTGGTGGAAAGAACAGGAGAAATGTCAGGCTTAAAATGTCAGGTCAAGGAACCAAAATTCAACTTTCAACCAGAAATGGCAGGATCACTGAAGTACTCCTAGCAATCGGCCATCATTACTAATGTTAATTCAACAACCGAATGGAAGATTTGGACTGTGGAATAATAATAATAATCCTTGCACTTCATATAATGCCTTATCACAACTCTCATAGTGCTAAAGAAAATATACTGTTAAGTAGGGTCCGGCGATATATCGGTTATATCGATATAAATTTCATATCGATATGCCGATATTGGAATTTAAAATATATCGAAAAATTAGATATGAAAAAAATCAATATATCGCAAATATCGGTATATCGTGTCCGGCGACATATCGATATATCGGTATATATCGATATGATGCGGACTTTTTCAACTTGCACACCCCCAAATACACGCGCATGCGCAGGACCAAAAAAAATGCAATATCGATATATCGGTATATTTCAATATGGGCAAACAGATATATCGATATCGGAAAATTTCAATATCGACGGACCCTACTGATTAAGTGAATTGACTATATATTTTGTGGGCGAAATGCAGATGCCAATTGCACACTGTAGTGTCCCAAATAGTCGTGGATTGAGTGACCAGTTTTTTTTAAGCAATTATTCCCCTCAGAAAAGCAATCTGCTAATCAACTAACAATCGGGTTCCTACTTACTGCTAGGTTAACAGAGGCGTGTGGAGTAAGGAAACTTGACCAACATTTCGCCATGCCAGGAATAGAAACAAGGTTTCCCCAGGTAGCCACTGATGTTATCGGTATGGCTGGAATCAAAACGATCTATCCTGCTTTGAGCCTGTATTAAACTAAGCCTTGAGCTACACTACAGTAGCAAACGTGAAAAAGATCACTTGGTAAAGTAATCTAACAATCAACTTGGTCTCCATTAGCATCACTACTTAAAGTAACACAAATGGGGATTTTCACAAGCACCATATACATGTGCAACAAAAAAAAAGCAAACCAGCATTTTTAAAGTAACATCATGCAGAAATATGAAGAACATCCCCATCATCAAAGTCTTCCCCCCGGGCTGGGTTGCTCAGGCAGGCATAGATTAAACGCAGTAAATCCTCCCAGCTGGTTCTCCCTTTTCACGGCTAGTTCCTCCATTTAAAAACAATTATGTTCACCACCCTTTCTCTCTCAATCCCTCTGCCATCAGAAATTGTTAATAAGAATAAAATTGTTTCTGTAACTTTTAAAAAAAAAGCAAGAGTCCTAAATAAAACTGCATGCCAACTACAAAAAAAGTTTGTGCAGTTTTTCAAAATTTTCAACTTTCAAAATTACTTTTAATTCCAGATTTTTATTAGGCTTTCAAAAATAGTCATTTTACTGGTGAAATCATTAATAAGGAAAATAATCATGGTGAATTATAGGATACAATCTTACAAGATACTGATACTAACTGTTGAAACGGTTACAAACGTGTGATTGCCAGTGCCATGAAAAGGATACAAGAACAGTCATCACCAGTAATTTTCTGTGAAGCACTTCAAACAGTTTTGACCAATACGTTGATATAAAAATGCACATTCTTTCTTAGCTATTCAATGTAGTTCTGCCATATAATCCAGCAGCTAGTCAAAGCTCCAGGTTTTGTGTTGATCAGCCAGTCTCCAATCAGGGAAGCAGTTGCTGTGACAATAGGCCTTACTATTCAAACAATCAGGGAGGAAAAAAACGTCAGCTAAGGTTTCTGCAAAAGGCAACTCATGTCCGGAAAGTGCATGGAAATGCATAACTACAGGTGACAACATGATCAGGTTCAATTTTGATTTCCTCATAATCAAATAGCTAGGTGCTAATCATTGTTTTACTCACAAATTAAGTAAGGATGGCCCATTGCGTAAGGTATTTGAGCATTGATAATAAATATCTCCCAGAAATTGGCAAAAGTAAATAAGGCACTTTCTTTGAAATTCCCCAAATTAACAGATCACATGCAACAAACATTATTAAATTGCTTGTCAATCTCTACAATGACTGCTCAAGATATTCAGAAAATTTTGAAACATACAACTTGCATTTATATAGCACCTTCACACAGCGTAGTATCCCAGAAAGCTTATCAGTAGCAATGCTTGGAAACAAGCCGGGGGAGAGCCAGGAGGTGGGGAGCTGACTGTAAGCACGATCAAAAATGAAGACCTTTAGGCAGGATTTGAAGGTGGAGGGAAGAGGCAAGGTGGAGGGATTGAGGGAGAGTTTCAGAATTTCGAGGCGTAGTGGCTGAAGGCACGGCAACTGATGGTGTAGCACAGGGACAAATAGGAGGGAGCTGAGCCGAGACAGTGGATGGTGGAGTGGCGGGTAAGCAGATTGAATAGGTAAGGAGGTGCGAGGGCAAGAAGGGATTTGAAAACGAGTGAGGATCTTTAAATCAATCTGTTCGATATCTGTAAGGCAGTGGAGCTGGGCAACTACTGTTGTGATACAGGAGTACACCACAACATTTTGTGTGGGTGAGTATCCGGGCAGCAGTGTTTTCAATTAATTGAATTTTGTGTATGGTGGAGCTGGGGAAAAACAGGGAGGAAGCATTGGAATAGTCCAGCCAGGAAGTGATGAAGGTGTGAGCGAGGATATCGGCTGCGTTTGTTGCACAGTAGATGGACAGAGGCGGGCAGTGGATGTGGAAAGTAGCAGTCTTGGGCAGGAAACGGATGTAGGGTAGAAATGAAAGCTGTGCCTAAGTTGCACATGAGTTCGGTGAGTCTAAGGCAGAGCCTGGGGAGATTGAGGAGTTCTGTAAAGCTGCAACGAAAACATTGATGGGAGCCAAAAAGTATGGCTTCCATTTTGCCGACGTACAGCTGCAAGAAAGTTGCGCTCATCTAGGCCTTGATGACAGGACATCAGCAGTCTGAGAGTCCATCTGATAGGACATCAGCAGTCTGAGAGTTGCAGCTGGAAGAGGAAAAGTAGATTTGAGTGTCATCCGCATACATGTGGAAGTTGACCCCACATCTGCAGATGACATCTCTGAGAGGGAAAATGTAGATGAGGAAAAGGGGGTCAAGGTGACCAGGCCCAGAGGCAGGAGAAAAATATATTTTATAATAAGATTTGGATGAATCTCCATTGCTAAAATTGCTATTCTTTTCCCTCTTCTGAAAGAATATTTGATCACCAGTTCGAACATTTCTACTAGTCTTTTCAGACTGAGAAAAAATAAAATAATCTACACATCTTGCTTCTGATCACTGCTGGAAAGAGTGCATGTTAGGACACTGAGTGAAAACAGGATCAGACTCAACTATGTTGTCTACACAGTTAAATAATCTGCCAACATTCATTTGGTTTCCGCATGAGTAATTGCCAATTTGGCGAAATACAAGACGGTTGTTAAAACCCTTGGAACCGTATCCCTGCAAGAGTATGGTGGGAGAATAAATTGGCAAAAATATAACTATAGAACTATCAGTGTTCTGATGTGATTTCGTTCTCTTTGTATTGAGACAAGGAGGAATTTATCTGACTTCAGAACACAAATTACAGTAAAAGCCCATTTATATGGCACCCACAGGACCCAGCCATTGTCGGATATTCGGGCGGCCTATGGCCGAAAACCCACCACAAAAAAAGGAAAGTTATTTTAACACACACTGTACACACCAGACTAAATAATAACAGAATAACAGAATATTGTATTGGTACTAGGGTCCGGCGATATATCGATAAAACCCGATATAATTTTCATATCGATACGCCGATATAGGCATTTCAAAAATATCGATATCGAAAAATCGATATATCAAGGTAAAAAATCGGAATTCGCGCACACTGAACTACAAGACCCAGAATGCTCATCTCTATACACAATGCACAGACCGAGGTGCAAAGCCGCCATATTGTATTCATAGTCCTCGAATACAATATACAGGTATGCAAGGGGTGGGGGGGGGGGAAGAGAAGGCTGGGTGGGGGGGGGGGGGGGGAGAGAGAGACGGCGGGGGGGTGGGGGGGAGAGAGACGGCGGGGGGGGGTGGAGGGGAGAGAGAGACGGCGGGGGGGGGGGGGGGAGGGGGAAATAGAAGGCTGTGAGGGTGGGGGGGGAAGAGAGCCGGCGGGGGGGGGGGGGGGGGAGAGGGAGAGAGAGACGGCTGGGGGGGGTGGGGGGGAGAGAGACGGCGGGGGGGGATGGGGGGAGAGATGGGGTGGATGTGATAATATACAGATAGAGATGGGGGGGATGTGAGAGAGACACAGACAGAAAAACACAGAGATGGAGAGAGTGAGAGACGCAGAGAGAGAAAGATATTTACCTCCTGAGGAGATAGGCCCCGAATGCACGCGCACCCGGAATGCGCGCGCACTCCGAATGCACGCGCGCATGCGCAGTACGAAAAAAATGAAAATATCGATATTTCGGTATATCTCGATATGAGCCCATCGATATATCTAAATCGGAAAATTTCCATATCGACGTTCCCTAATTGGTACTTATTGTTAAAACTATTCTCTTGCGCTTCTCACCTTTATTGGTTGAGGTTTACAGTCCAGCGATTCTTTTTTAAATGGAGGATGCCATGCGGGTGAAAAAAACAGCAGCGCAATTTAAAGTCACGCGACTTTACTAGCGGCAAGCCGATAACCCTAGACTCTACTAGCAGCAGACCAAAATACTGTATCTGCGCGATAATGTGGGTTATTGGTTAGGGTTATCGATTTGCCGCTAGTATGGATTTAAATTTGCACTTCGGTTTTTTCACCCGCTTGGCGTGCTCCATTTTATAAAAGAATCACTGGAGTATAAACCTCAACTGCAGCATCATGGCTTCAAGTGCAGCATCTACCAGTAAAGGTGAGAAGTGCAAGAGAGTAGTTTTAACAATATGTACCAATACAATATTTTGTTATTATTTGTTATTATTTATGCATTTACAAAATGCTCCACCGCTATTGTTCCGGATACATTCCGGTTTATCGAATGGGGACTTTTTTGGGGGCGTGCCGGTTATACGGAAGTGCCGGTTCATAGAGTCACGGATAAACGGGCTTCTACTCTATTAGAATAATTCATTATTTGTACAATATTTGGCCCTAGTAGTGATCTACTATCCAGTAGCTAGCATAGAGTATAATTATTCAATTGGTGGCAGGTAAAATTAGTAACAATAATGTTCTTTTTTTAAACCTAAGCATGTACATCTCGATCTTACTTTTATTACTGTAATGCCACTCTGACCAAAACAAAGCCCCCTCAATCAAGTGTAATGGAGTTGAGATTGAAGATTTACCAACAGATCTGCCTTACAATAGTAAGGAATTCCATATCTTGATTGCAATACCATATTTGCAATAGACTCATGCAAAGCGATAGGTACCAACCTTAAAAGCACTCCCATCTGGTTGGACAGTACTACTAAGCAACTCATGAAAAAGGCAGGGGGAGAGGGGGCATTTAAGGCCACAAATGAAAATGACACAGAATTAAGGTAGATTCATTTTCAAAGGAATGCCATGATTGTTAAAGAAAAAGGCATCAGAATGACAACGAAACATTTTGAATTCAACATGATGAGAGATGTGAAGAATAACAAAATGTTTTTAGATAAATAAAAAAACTAAAATGAGGGATGGAATATCCCGAAGGTGGATTCAGGTGAGGACATGACAAAGATGCTACCTAAGCTAAAAAAAAGTGGTGTATTTGTTTTTTTCCTTTCATTTTAACTAAGGAGGATACAGCGAACTCATTTATTGTGACACCATTCGCTTCATTACCAGCATGATTGCCTAACAATTTTACAAAACCTAAATTTTTAATTTCCCTCTATGAAATCTAAACAAAACCTAAAGAAGCCGGATAAATTGCATCTGAGGATCCTGAAGTAACCAAGGAAAGAAGTTGCAGGAACTCTGGCAAATTTCCAGAGATCACTGACTACTGGAGTGGTGCCTGGGGCCTGAAAAAGGACAGGTGTTGCTCCTACATTTTTAAAAACAAGTAGCAAAAGTGACCAGGGAAACTAACGACTATTGAGTTTGATGTCCATTGTGGATAATGTTACAGAAATCCTTATTCGTGATATTGTAGAGCATCTGAACAGAAATAAAATTTAAAGAGAGCCAATATGGATTCATTAAGTTTTTTTTAAAAAAAAGAAAATGTAATTAACTAGTTTCTTTGAATGGTGTGACAAATGAGTTTTCTTAGTATTTAAGAAAAATTACAATACCAATTTTGCAAGTGAAGAAATCACATTTTAAATTGGCAGTCATCTGAATTTCATTTTTTAAAGTTTCTCGGTTACCCAATGATTAAAAAGGACCATAAAGCAGACTTTTATGCATTACTGTAATTCCATCAAATAATGTGTAATGAAGAATTGGACTACAATTCTCAGTGTACCCAACAAAAAGTAAAAACGTTGCTGTGAATTTTGAATTGTTTCTTTAAATGTAAATTAAAATCTGCCGGAGCACCAGAAATGTTAAAGACAAAATACTGTATTAAAAAAAACATTAACTGTGACCTGGACCAAGGTCTACAGATCACAATATACTGTACTTCCAAATTGGAAAATTAACAAAACATTTACATTGCCAGAAACTAAGGTCTGGGCCTAGGTATTGTAACCACAGAGCAAAGCCAAACTACACAGCTCCAAGCAGCAAAAAAGGATCAAGTTTGCAAAGGAAAACCTACCAAGTAAGCTGCTGCATTACTTAAGAATATTTCTTACAGAACATTTATAAGAATTTTTAAAAACATTAGTAATATGCACTATTTCTAAATTATCAATTTCTTGAATCATTGCATCTAAGTTCAAAACTGCTTTGATCTTTCCAGTTACAAAGATTTTGATACATCTGTAGAAAATACATTTCCATATGTACATATATATATTTTCACATACTTTAACAGTGGGATCGTGGGAAGGTGAAAAAAAGTATGATTTGGGAATTGCTAAATTTTTCAATCTTGCTCAGAACTAGATTGTACTATTAGTAACATAATAATAAACCTTGTACAGTATTTGATATAACGCTTTTCACGTCTCTCACTTGTGATGTGAGTTCTCTAACCACTGAGCTACAGGACTCCATGCCCTGCATTTATATTGATGTTAAATGCAGGATATTCTTCAAATTCATAAGACTATGCACTAATTAAAAATCAGTGGAACTTTTCAAACAATGCTGAAGTGGGTCAGCTCTTTTTTGCTGTTCTCCACCTAATCAGTGTCAAGGTACTTGTCAACCAAAGGACATGCAAGCTCACAGCACTGCCATCAAGTGGTTAGTCAGGATGTCACAACTGACACATCTTTTGCTCCTGGTATTTCTGTAGCTTTCACTTTGAATTTGCAACAAATCGCATTGCAAAGAAAAAATACTTTAATTTCCCTCTATGAAACCAAATCAATAAAAGACAAAGGTAATGATTAAATGACAAAGTAGCAGAAAAAATATATATGCCAGAAAGTTAGACCTATTTAGGTTTATGTAAAATGGATCAGGCCATCGATGTATGATACTGAATATTATAAAGTGTATCCACTCCAAAGAATACATTGTACATTTGTAAAAATATCTGAGAAGGTAATTTAACTCCTTCAAACCAATTAATTTGATGTCAATTAACTTGTTTTCCTATTAAATGAATCAATGTAACATGCAACATATATTTTTCATGTAGCCTGCAGACAAGTGGTTTATGCTTCCCATATGCAACTGAAAGTTTGGCAATGTTTTAAATTAAGTAATAATGCATGAGATTAAATCAAACATCTATCACTCAATAACCACAACAATATTTTCAAAAAGGGTGATAAAGCTAATCCAGGAAACAACAGGCCAGTCATCTTAACGTAGGCAAGGTATTAGAATATATAATAAAAGATAAAGTAATTACTCATCCAGAAAAGATAAAGAATAAGTAAGAACAGCTAGCATGGAATTACAAAAAGGTCATGGGAGACAAAATAATTCAATAAGGTTGGAGATGTAACTGATAAAGTAGATGAGGAAAATTTAGTGATTGTAGTGTATCTGGATTTCCAGGAGGCCTTTCATAAACTGCCCCATGACTGGCTAGTGACTAAAATAGGGCATGGGGAATTATGGGAGAGGTAGCAGAATGGATTAAAAACTGATTAGGAAAGCAAAGTGTAGAAGTTAAGGGTATCTTCTCAGGCTGGAAAGAAATAGGAAGTGGTATTTCATAGAGATCCATTTTAGGACCACTACTGTTCACAATATTTTATATATAATAAGCCCAATAATAATCCCTCAAAAAAACAGTAAATTTATTTCAATCCGTGACTTTTGTGGGACACTGCTGTGCGCAATTGGCTGCAAGATTTCGCCCACAAATATACAGCCAATTCACTTTACAGGATATTCTGTGAAGAGCTTTGAGGCATCTGGAAAATGTGAAAAACGCTATATCAAATGCAAGTATTATATATATATATATGTATGTATACACACACATATTATACACACAACATATTGTATATAATTCAATTGGATTTAGGTATAAGAGGCGTGATGTCAAAATTTGCAAATGACACCAAACTTGGGTTTGATGTCATCCACACTATAAGGAGAATATAAAAGCGATGTAAACCTATGATTCTTTCTGAGGAAATGCCATACCTGGCCATTTGCTGCTTTCGGCAAAGACTGCATAGGTTGGGACTTTTATCACAAGGGAATGTTTAACGAAGGACCTAATAGAAGTTTAAAATGATAAAATAATAATAATACTTGCAAGAATAATCTTCACGCAGAGGATAATGAATTTAGGAAACTTGGTGCCTGAAGTGATGATTGTATCAAAGAGTATAGATGCATTCAAGAAAAAGCCAGACCTTCACACAAGGGAGAGGGGAATGGGAATGAGTAAGGAATGGGTGAAGCTTATGCACCAATATGGTCTGGTTGGGCTGAATGATCTGTTTCTATGCTGTGCATTCTTTGTAAACTTTGTGAAATTTGCACATGTAAAGCACTGTAGCAGATGAGGGGGAGGGAGGATTGAGGAAGATGACCAAACGCACAGTCGACTTTAGAAAGTGGAAAGGAGATTGCATGGCAGAGGGATTTATAGAGAAAGTCTCAGGCTGAAGGCTCGTCAAGATGGGGGCTATCCTGAAGTAGGCCAGATTTGGTGGACTGGAGGAATGCACAGGGAGAATGCTGCTGCAGGAGCTCACAGAGATGGGTTTAGACAAGGGTGCGGGAGGCATTTAAAAGTTAGAAAGAACAAAGTAAATCCGGAAGGCACCCAGTAAGGTATTAGAAAGATGTGAGCCTGGTTTGGAAAAGGATATGAAGTGCAGTTTATAATAATAATAATAATCCTTGCATTTGATATAGCGCTTTTCACATCTTATCGATGTCCCAAAGCGCTTATTCACAGAATATACTGTAAAGTGAATTGACTGTATATTTGTGGGCGAATCGCAGCCAATTAAGCACAGCAGTGTCCCACAAACAGTCGTGGATTGAAATGATCAATTTTATTATTGTGGGGGGGGGGGTTTTGAGGGATTATTATTAGGCGTGTGGAGTGAGGAAACTTGCCCAAGGTTTCGCCCTGACCTGCCTGGATTTGAACACAGGTCTCCCCAGCTTGGTCTCCCCAGCTTGCAAGACAAGTGCTCTAACTACTAAGCCACAGGAGCTCCACGTGTTTCCAGTGATCTGTAGCTTGTAGAATTTTGAACTTCGGAGGCTGCCTGGCTCTATACCAAACAGGAAATGTGCCAGAAAAGTATTTAAAACAGAGCATTGGTCCAGCATTATTCTTCATTAGGCTGCAAATAATAATTTATGTGTGAATGTAAATATATCAATAAAAATTATACTTAAGATGAATTTATCTATGACATAACCTAGTATTACAGAAGACAATATTCATCACAATAGCATTGTCATAAAATGTAAGCACTTTCAGATTTATTTTTGCAATAAATTTACTGTAAATGTAGTCATTAAAAATTACTTGCTTGTGCTTCCCTGATCTCACTAAGCTTATCTGGTGCAAGCACACTGGGATTACAGTACTATGGAAACTTGGTAACTTTTTTTTCACAATTACAAAACCCTGAAGCTTTACTTTAATATTTATCCAAATAAATTAAGGTTTAAGACATTAAGGTATCAATCTAAATCTAGAATGTATATTAATTCATTGGCAGTCCAGTAAACCCAATAAAGTTTGTGGTTACTTTGCTAAAGTGGAGATTAACCTGATCAGACTGCTGATACATTTTATTTTGTGTTTCTTTAGTTGCTCAAATTACCATTTATAAAAAGGGGGAAGAAATCATGAGTCTAGATCTAGATGGGGTCATGATGGGGTCTACATGTATAAAATGAGCACTGCCTTATGCACTCTATGCCTGAGTGAAAAACAGATAAATTAGGCATCCGTGATGCTCTTTAAACACCTAGATTCCCCTTTTTCCTTAAGAATGTGCATGACCAGACACCTAACACAAGACAATCACAGTCGGAGTCTACTTTTGACCAACTAACATATAGATGGAGGAAAATGTAGCGAACCCTTCTTTCCATTATTTGTACAAAAATGTAAACAATCAGGTAAATTGATTGGGATCATTCTTCATAACTAGGCCATCACAAGATCATTGTATAATAGACTCCAGGTGCACTATGTAGGGCAATCTTGCGTTTACAAATTAAATTAGTGTGATATTAGTGCATTTCAGAGAGAGACCAGAAAAGAGCAAAGGTGATTTCCAGAACTTGTGAACTGTTGAGAGATACAAATGCTAAGGATAATTGGGAGAGGTAAAACAATGCAGAAATTTAAGATACTGAAAGTATTGATTAAAATATACAGTGAATAGATTAGCTGACTTGTGAGCCCAGAACTAGAATGCAACAAACAATGTCCTTCATACAGGGCTGCGTCCTGGAACAGTTAACAATGGCGGAGCCTAACACCAAGTGGGAAGACAGGGGAGTTTGACCACAAGCATGGCCTGAGAGGAAGTTCTTCAGGCACGATCTGAAAATGGGGAAGGAGGGAGCAAGGTGGATGGATAGAGGGAGAGAGTTCCATACTTTCAGACCATAGTGGCTGAAAGTAGCCACTTATGGTGAAGCAGGGGGGCCAGCAGGAGGACAGAGCCAGCTGAGTGGAGGTGGTGGGTGGTGGAGTGTGGAGTCAGAAATGAGTAGGGCGAATAGGTAGGGAGGTGTCAGGGTATGAAATGATTTGCAGATGAGTGTGACATTCTTGGAAGTCGATCCTATCTGGGATAGGAATCCAATGAAGTCTGAGAAGGACTGGTATGATAGGGTCATGGTGTTTAGAGAGGGTGAGGATACAGGCTTTGAATTGAGTTTTGAATTAGTTGGATTTTGTGGACAGTGCAATCAGACAGACCAGCAAGAAGGGTATTGGAATAGTCAAGGCGGGAGATGATGAAAGTATGGACAAGGGTTTCGGTGCGAATGTGAGGTACAGTTGGAGGTGGATATACAGATTTTAAAAAAGTCTTCAAGCAAGACCACAAATTATAGCCTCCGAGCCACAAGGTTGTGGGTTTAAATCTCGTGGGATTCAGGCTGGATTAACTTTAGTGCATTCACCCAGTTTACCCGCTTTCTCACCATAATGTGCAAATTACTCTTTTTAAGATATCTATCTTGTTCCTCTTGAAAGCTAATAGAGATTCTGTCTCGATCACACCTACCAACATTTGTACCTGTGTGTGCTTGTGTATATAACCAACTTTGATTTATATAGCGCCCTCCACACCGGACGGCGATAAACTTCCCTTCCCTTTGTTAATTATCTTATAATTGATCCCCTTAATTTGATTATAGGGTGGGGAATCTAATAACCCATCAAATGCTTCTGTATATGTAGTACATTTTTTTACATTTTTCTTGAGTTGGTCAAACTTACACCTTCATCAATGCAGGCTGAGGGTGCTCTGCATTGTTGGAAGTGCCATCCATGAGATGAGAAATTAAACTAAAGTCCCATCTGCCTGCCTATGTGGCTGTTAAAGATTCTGTGGCACTATTTGGAAAGAGAAGGGAGTTTTTCCCCAGTGCCCACACCAACAATTCCCTAAATTAAAAAGAAATGGTCACTTACTCCATGGTTGCTGGTGGGATGTTGTACATAAATTGGCTGCCACATACACCCCAAACTACAGTCACACTCCACTGTTCGGTATATTTTGTGAAGTGCTTTGAAACATCTTGGCAACATAAGGCACTATATCAAGTGCAATGATGATGATTATTATTATTATAATAAATAACATTGATCACTCACTCCATAGCTGGTTGTGGGACAATGCTGTGCATAAATTGGCTACCACGTTTGCCCCAAAAATACACACAGAGGCGCACTTTACAATATACTGTGCCATGTGAAGCTCTTTGAGACAGCTCAACAACATAAGGCACATCATCCAATGTAAGGAAGAATTATTATTATTATTTTTATTGTAAATAAACAATTTCCTTAATAGGAAAAGGAAAAATGACAACTATCTTCTTCTAAATTCAAGGAAATTTTAATAGCAGAAAATAAACACTAGGCAGAATTTCCCATCAACACAAACAACTTGCATGTTGGAAAACGTAGAAATGTAGGTATCGGTTGTAAGAGGTAGACAGGGTGGGGTGGAAGAAATCACTGGGGGGGTGGAGTTACAAGCACAAGTAAGAATTTGCAATTGAAAGTGCCAATCTTGAAATCTATCTACAGGGAGCTGAAGGCCAGTGGGGGTAATGGACATGAAAAATTGTTGTTAGAATGGGAGTGGCCAACTCTTGGATTAGCTGGAGTTTGTTGATAATTCAAACCATAGTTTACAACATGGGAGAAGGCCATTTCAGCCTACTGTTTGAAAGGGCAACTCATTCACATCAATTTACCCTCCTTTTAGAAATATTCACATATGGAAGAGTTTTTTTTTAAAAACCACTAGGTGTTCTCAATAAAAACTGAATGTTATTTTTGTACTTTATGACTGCATTTATAGTCGCTTCATCACGATCCTCCTACCTCAAGCTCCCAATCTGCTTTTAAAGTCCTTTAAAACATTCTGCTGCTGCAAGGTAGCTCTACCAATTAGGCAGTGTAAGTTTATAAATATCTAATCAATGCATTTGTCTATAAATTGTTTGTCAAGAGCTGGTAAAGACTACTCAGAGGATAAACCAGATTGCTAATATTGGGAAACAAATCCGAAAGCTTCGCCTTTCATTTTAATAAAGATACATAAAATGCAAACTAGTATAAAAGTTAGTTCTCCAAAAGTTTTCATTTAGATATCAGACCATACACTTCCAAATACCAATTTCAAATCCTTCCTAAATACCTTTTTTTATTGTGCTTACAGTAACCTCCCCTCTCCCTCTTCCCTGGGTCGGAGTCAAAATCCATCACCGTCCGGAAGGGTGTGAAGGTGCTATGTAAATGAGAGTTGTTGTTGTACAAACAACAGATAGCAATTGTTGAAGGAACTGTGCAAGACGAAATTCTATATTTGACTGTTTCAATTAGAGTCAATATATGAAAAGTACAAACTGATCTGAAATTAAGATGTAAGATCAATTGTTTGACTGCAGTAAGAGTATAGTTTGCCAAAATTCAACAATTTGCATTTATATAACAAATATGAGTTCTTGCCTTTAATTTGATCCTAAGCTGGGCCTTCCTGCTCTGTATGGCTCAATTATAAAAAGCAGTGACTTTAGCAATTGAATCATTAGGGGCAGATTTGGGGCTTCATTTAAAATACTGTAATTATGCAACACATTAGAGCTTTTGAGAGAATTTAGAAACAAACTGAAGCAACCTCACTAGTTGCTAAAAGTCATCTTGCCCTCTAGCCATCCTCCCTCAATTTAAGATATAAAAATGCATCATCTGAGTTACCACAGGCACAAAATGAGCCCAGAAGTAAACACTGAACTATACCACCAGAACACTTCATTTTCTGAAGTGCTGATTCATCAAATATGTTAATGATCAGGGATAAGCTACATCATATAAAATATTTTCTACATTAAAACTGCAAATTCAAAGACAAATTTACATTCAAATCATATACGATTGGGAAAATGGACCAGTATAATTCATCTAAAAAGTTGTGAATAGGCGTCACAATGACCTAGTGAATAATAGTCATACAGATAAGAAACGTGTAAATAGGTCAATGCTGTCAGTTGATTTGGTAGTAAAATTGATCTCAGTACCACAACTTTAGGAGGAAAACATACAATGGTTCCAACCCTTCATTTCAATCCCTATGTAACTATCCCTGTGACCCTTTGTTTGTATCCTTATTTTACTATTAATTATTAATAATAAAACCATCATACTTGAATTTGATATAGCACCTTATCATGTGGGAGACTTCTCAAAGCACTTCACATATTGTAAAGTGAATTGACTGTATATTTCCCCTGCTGTAAGGCAAGCATTTGTGGATGTTGATTGAGTATGTGACTGGGATTCAGCTGCGATACCCCCTGCAGTCAATTAGGCTGTTCAGTAACACTTAAGACTCACACATTTACAAAATTTACATTTTGGTGAAGTTCTGAAGAGTGCCCCAGGGCTGTTTAACTGAAGTGCTAACTGTACCTCAGTAGAAGGAGGGGCTCAAATGGCTTCAATACAATACAAATTTACATTTATATAGCATATTTCACCTTAGGAAGACAGCCCGAACACTTGCTGGCTTGGCTGGGGGGGGGAGAGGGGGAGGGTATGATGACCAAAAACATGTTTAAATAGTTATTCTCGAGACAGACCTTGAACTAAGTAAAGGAGATAGCAAGTGAAAAGGAATCAGTAAAGGGAGGACAAGAAAATTTGACATGTTCATAGGAGGGCAGTGAACATACAGTTGAAATTTAATTATTTTTCAGAAAGTGACTGGTGAATATATGAAATAAATGACAGCGATGTCATGGAGGCTGATTGTATCTTGTTTAAGAGGGATGAGGGATGTACAGTATTAGGGAAAAAAAAGATTGCGGAGCATGAAGGATATAGAGGATTTATTTTACCGTGAGACCAGCCAGATGAAGCACAATTGTTGTTTTAACCTACAGCAATGAAAATAACAACTTGGATTTTGCTAGTGCCTTTATATAAAAAGGTACTGAAGAATTTTACAAAATGAAACCAATTAAAAATTAAGTGGATAAACTATGCCAGTCACAATTAATAAACAGGATGCATAGCCAAATATTGTCATTCTAATTTGCTGGCAAAATTGGATTAAAAAGAGAATATAAACCAGATAAAATCAGAAGAAAGACCATTTGTTTGAAATGGCAAAGGCACTTTACATCCACCTGAATGGCAAAACATATAAAAACCTAAAATTATCAAGAATAGGGTAAACAGTGGAAATATATAATACACGTATTACACAAAGGATAAAAACTGAAACTGAAGAGATGTTGAGATTTGATATAAGTACTCTGGACTTCTTGAACTTTGATTTTGCAATGAAAGTGTCTAGTGTTGAGAATTCTTAAGGAATTGTACAGGATCATCTTAAATGCAATAAGCAAAGTAAAAGTTGTTGCTTAGAGATTACATTTTATTTTGGGATAAAAAGATTAAGTTACTCTGCATTAGAGGTCATCTTTTCTATTCTTTGTTCTCCACTAATGCGCTTTACTTCTCATCACTATGGAACAGACTTGCAACTCAAAAGGAATTTGCAGTAGCTTGAAAGGTTTTACAAAAAGCCAGAAAACAAGGTTTATAATTACAGAAGATTTCAAAATAGTTAGTGGAATAGTACAACTTTAGATAGACAGAAACTTTTTATTGACTTCCAAACCATTAAATCTGCCAAATCTTAAACAAAAAAGCTTTGACAAAAGCTTTGAAGTTTTTTGGTACCCATGGTAAAAGCACTTAGCAAGAAAAGCAGAATTCAAACAACAATCCTTGAAAACAAGCGTTCTGTATGATAAGCATAAAATCTACTTTAATTGAATACAATGTCTAAAACTGCAGCTTCATTACTAGCTTAGGTCTCTATCTTTCTGCTTTCTCGTGATGAAATACAGTTCTACAAATAGCTGTAGCACAAACTACCATCTAGATCCCATTATTATGTGGTCATTCTTAATGTTTGAGCCTAGGCAGGAAGTGTCAGCAGTTTAGTAGACCATGGAAACACTACCAAGCCCATTGCTGAGCTAACCAGATGTCCATTCACATTTTACAGCAATGGTTTACAGTACAGAGGGAAGCCAATCGGTTCATTGAAATCTGTACTGGTGCAAGTTCTTCCATTTGTTACTCCTAACAATGTCCCTCCTTGGGAGGCAAGATGGGTGAAGGTAAGCAGTCTCTACCCAACAGTCAATATGCTGGCTCTCATAATTCCATCAACCATCATACAACAACAAAATTACACTTGTAAAGCGCCTTCCACGTCAGGAGGACGTCCCAAGGCGCTGGGGTTAAGGCATTCAAATCATACATTTTGTTTTGGTCAACCAGATATCTGTTATATGCAGAAACCCATCACCATGTTTAAGAGTATCCAAACAAAACAGTTTAAAGCACCCAATCTATATATTGGAATTCCAAAGATATAAACAGAATCAAAATAATTTTCTTCTGGAATAATAATTGTTACTATCTAATCGGTCAGGATCACGGAATATGGAGAGAAAGGAGGGGTGACCGAAGGAACCGTCAAAGAGGAGGGTCCTGAGGCGGGACTTGAAGGAGGCTTTTGAGGGGGTGAGGCCCTGCGGGATGGAATTCCAGAGGTTAGGGGTAGAGTGGCTGAAAGCTCGCCCGCCAATGGTGGGGTGGGTGGGTCAGGGGACATGGAGCAGGCCAAAGTCCACTGAGTGGAGGGAGCGGGCAGGTTGGTAGGGGGTTAGGAGATCCCAAAGGTAGGGTGGGGCTTCGAAGGTGAGGACCAGGATCTTTGCTGGGTTTAGGGAGCCAATGGAGTCGGATGAGAATGGGGAAAATGCGGTCGTGGAGCTTGAAGCAGTAGAGGACACGAGCCGCAGAGTTCTGGATGATCTGCAGCCTATGGAGGGAGATATTGGGAAGACCAACAAACTTGTTGGCCAGAAAACTGTTTCCACTGGTGGGCGAATCTGTGACTTGTGGTCACCGATTTAAAATAATTTCAAAACGAAGCAGAGGGTAGCTGAGGAGAAATGTTTTCACTCAGCGGGTTGTTCGAATCTGGAATGCATTGCCTGAAAAGGTGGTGGAGGCCGATTCGATAACAGCTTTTAAAAGAGAATTAGATCTTTATTTAGAGAGAACAGTTAGGTTATGGGGAGAGAGCTGGGCAGTGGGATTGAGTGGCTGTTTCAAAGAGCCAGCACAGACTAGATGGGCCGAATGGCCTCCTTTCGTGCCGTAAAATTCTATGATTCTAAGCCTGCACAATCAATAACAACAACTTGCATTTATATAGTACCCTCTATGCCAGTCAGCGTCTCAGTGCGCAATCAAAATTTATCTTTGAAACAGTAAAGTCATTTTTTTTAAACTTAAGGAGTAGTAACTGCACAAAGATGTTCTATTTCCGTCGTAAATTTATTTCATTGGAACCTGAAGAATTAAAGACATGGGGAAATTATTATCAGATCCTCATCACTGTATAAACAGATTGCAAACTGTTCAATGATGCATATCAGGATTCCTTCATCCACAGTATAATAGAGAAGGGGAGGAAACTGCTAGGGTTTTTCATTGATATCCTCTCTGAATAGATTGTGTTGATAGTTGTTTTTATTAATATTCTATCAAGGAAAATTCTGTGATGCAAGACTTTGGAATTTAGCTGTGAAGTAATACAGTACTTAGGTCTAGGGTCCCCAATGGCAGTACAGTAGCTCCTGAAGGCTATCATAAAATTGCCCTTTAATAATAATGATTCTTGCAATTAATATAGTGCTTTTCACGTGTTGTAGATATCTCAAAGCACTTCACAGAATAGACTGTAAAGTTAATTGACTATACAGTATACATGGAGTCCTGTATCTCAGTGTTAGAGTGATCGCCTTACAAGTGTGAAACCTGTGTTCAAATCCAGGCAGGTCAGGGCGAAACCTTGATTAAGTTTCCTTACTCCACACACATGCCTAATAATAATCCTTCCAAAATACACAATAATAAAATTGTTCATTTAAATCCACGACTGTTGGTGGAACACTGCTGTGCACAATTGGCTGCCACATTTCGTCCACAAACACAGTCAATTCACTTTACAGTATATTCTGTGAGGCGCTTTGAGACATCTAGAAGACGTGAAAAGCGCTATATCAAAATGCAAGGATTATTATTATATATTTGTGGGCAAAACACGGCAGCTAATTGCGTGCAGCAGTGTCCCACAAACAGTCGTGGAATGAAATTACCAATTTATTATTATTTTGCGGGATTATTATTAGGCATGTAGAGAGCAAGGAAACTTGCCCAAGATTTCGCCCTGCCTGGATTCAAACACAGGTCTCATGCTTGTAAATCGAGTGCTCTAATGACTGAGCTACAGGATTCCAGGACTTTGTAACCCTAAATAATACCATGTATTATGTCTGCTGTTTTACAGTTTAAGTTTACTGCAAAACAATGACTGCATTTGACGACTATAATTAATCTCTGTGCTGGTCATTGTAAATTTATATTCAAGTAATATGATGTAAACTTTGATAATCATAATTGATCAATGAAAGCAATCCGCGAAAATGAAGATGACAAAAGCTACTCTTTTACAGTACCATAAATTCAAACACCATATATTAATGAGCAGTACAACAGCAGCAATTACATTTATGTCTCTGGTTCCTCGCATCGTGGAAAACTAAGCCCAACAGGGGCACTGCAAGGAAGTGCAGAGTAGTGATGTGCACTTCAGTAAGAGAGCAAATTATCCTCGATACATACATTCCTCTGCACCATTCTACCAACTGAGAGTGGGGTAAACAGGGATCAGTCAGCCAGAAAAGGTGCGTGATCGAGAAAGAAGCCAAGTACCATTTAAAAGGAAATGCTGTATTTTCAAACCCTGTTTGTCAATCACAAATGTGTGTTTTCATACAATAATAAAACCATAACTTCGTGCAACAAGATAAACGATGGAATAAACCTACCCCCAAACTGACATTCCAGTAGTCGATTGATTACTCACTGAATTCGTAAGCTCATCAAGCAGCAGCAGCATCTCAACAGTTTCAGGCACATTATTACAATGCTTGTACCGTGTGGTAAAAACAGCTCTCTGTGCAACCAGTCGGCATGGAAACCAGAAAGCAAAACATCCACCTCATTTGCACTAAATATATCTGTCGTTTTAAACATTAGATTTGAAACTTAAATCCATGTTTAAAAACGACCAACAACACCAGGAGTGCCCCTCGACACACACACACACAGCACGACCTACCACCAGGAGTTTTACTCACTTCAACGCCACTTTAATTTTGTTTGCTTTGGATGCCATTAAATCTCTGAAACACTTCAAGTTATATACATATATATATTTATATAAACTTTCTCTCTCATTTTAATCCAAGAGATTACTTTTTAAAAAATTACCGGCGAAAATTCACCAGACGAGGTCGGGGGGGGGGGGGGGGGGGAACGGCTTTGAAAACATGGGCCGAAGTCACTCAGTCAGTCAGTCAAATAGCAACTGCAGCAGAGAGGATAAGACAGTCTCAGCCCCAACCCCGCTTCTACAAACACACACGCACAGATTAACAGCTTTAAAAATAACATTTACGGCGTCTCAGCGTTACCAGGCAGCATCAACACCTCCCCCACCCCCCCCCCAAAAAATAGAGTAGTAACTAGGCCTCGGCAGCCCTACAAGCCACACAAGCCCGGCTTTAACTCCTAACACAGTGGGCACCAGGAGGAGGGGGCGACATGATGCGAAAGCAATAACCAATTGATTGATTGATGATGGATTGAAAACTAAAGCGGGGGGGGGGGGGGGGGGTGAGGTGGGGGAGAGAGAGAGAAGGAAGGAAGGAAGTTTGGGGTCGTCGTCCCCTCTGCCCAGCTCTCGGTGTGCTGTTCGGTGCCATCCTCACCTGCTTGATGTCGAGGAAGCTGTAGAAGTCGCGCGGCACCTCTTCCACCAGGTCGAACAACTCGAGGTCCCCCGAGTCCCAGCTCGCGGAGCAGCGGCCGCACGTCAGCAGGACGAGTAGCGCGACCAACCGTCCCAACCGTCCACCTCGCGCGGCCATAACGTCGCTGGCCACCAACAGCAACAACACCAGCAGCTTCACTGGCGTCTGTCTACCTTCACTCCAGGAGGACCGGGGGCCAGGCCCGACCCGACACTGACTGACTAACGAACTGATCTGTGTGTCTGCCGGCCGGCCGGACGGCCTGCCCGTCCACACACACACACACACACAACACACACACACAACTCTCTCTCTCCCTCTCTCTTCTTTTCCTTCTCACCGCTCGCCTGGAAACGTGGCTCTCGCTCATTCACTCACTCCCTCACCCACAGACACACTGCTCTTCTTAAAGGAGCCGCGGCACAAGAGCCAAGTAGGCCGCCTCCACCACCGACCCATCCAAACCAGGAGCGGGTCAATCAGCGTCTGAAAGAAAGCGAGGTATTTATATAGATGTACTGTATAGAGATATATATATATATGTGGCATCAAAGTCATGTAGTTTGTTCAGCTGGGGGCTCTGCAAGCATTTGTGTTTGTTTGGGCGGGGGGTAAAGAGATTTGCACACCCACCCACACAACCCACACGTGTCTTTGCATCTCTCATTGATGACCAGACAAACTGCTCCACTGTGGGTCATACCCTTCATTTACTGTAGCTGTGCCTGGCATATCTCCACCAAGCTAATCATCTCTCTGCCTCTCTCTCTCTCTCTCTCTCTGTGTCTCATCCCCCCAAACCCCCCCTCCCCCCCCCCAAAAAAAGAGAAATAAACATCCTAATTTATCTGCTTCCAATTGTCAGTTTTTTTAAAAAAAAGATTATTCTGGTTCTCATTTTATTGCCCCTGAATAATCGAGCACCCACCCAAGATCTTTTAACCTTAATTAATTGTAAAATGATCCCCGTTGATACAAAGTATGTTGCGCGCCGTAGAATTAGGTAGCGTGTTATAAAAGGGTTCGTTTTTTTTTTTTGGGGGGGGGGGAGAAAAATCACCAGCTTCAGGTCATCACTGAAGTTATTTGTGGAATCTGGTCAAGCCCCCACAGCTTCTGTGATGTTCGTAGCACATTAACTTGGACAGCTAGAGCCACCTTACCCATTTGGGCTTTGACCTGCAGAGTGAACAATTATATTATAGTATATTATATTATATTATATTATACTGCCAGGCTCCTCGCAGCCTTCTCAACCCCAAAGAGACCCTATCCCGCTCATTGTATAAAAAAATAAAATAAGCCCTGCTTTTCATATAGCGCCTTTATCGGGTCTTTGAGACGGCGCAAAGCACTTCACAGATTATACAGTAAAGTGAATAGACTGTGTATTATGTGGGTGAAACACAGCAGCCAATTGCACACAACAACAAAATTACATTTATAGAGCGCCTTTCACATCTGGAGGGGCATAGCAGTGTCACAAAGAGCAAGAAAATAAGTGAGTATGTGAGATCATGATCATGCTGATCATTCATCAAAAACAACTTTCTAGGCCCATATCCCCCTCTAACTACCACCACATTTTACCACCTTCCCCTTCCCAAAAAAATTGATGTGTGGGTGAATATCTTGACAATTCCTCAAATCTATTTGTCTCATTTTCTTTCTAGCTCTTTAGCCCTTCTGCTAGTCATGAAACATTCCTCCTCTCTTGCAGGTTCGTACAGGGATACAGCTTCACATTTGCTGGCTGCTCTTCAATACCTTTCCCAAGTGGCCTTTCTTCCTATGTGAATCTGAACGTTGGGGGCTTTACAATCAGCCTGATCTTATCTTCATATATGAATTTCCAACAAGATCAATGGATAGTAATGAAGAATAGAGGGCCACGTTGGTTCTACCCTCCACAGCCAGATCATTTAGTGCCTATGTTGGCCTTGCACTTGATTGGGATTTGAACTTGAGCCTTCCTACATTGTATGCATGAGCTCTACACTAAATAAACCCACTAAGCGATTGTAGATGTTTATATTTTTATAATATTTGTATTACTGTACAAAACTGTTTCATAAACTTTAAATGTAGGTTATGACCTCATTGAAATATTTTAAACATTTTAATTTCACTACAAGATTCAAGCAATGCTATTTACTTGCAATTATTGATTATTAATATTGCCCTTTCTAATTTTTCTAGTTCAGTTAAGCAAAGATTATTACAACAACAAATTTATATTTATAGAGCACTTTTCATATTGGGAGGACGTCCCAAGGTGCTGGGATTAATGTATTCAAATCATACATTTTGTTTTGGTCAACCAGATATCCGATACATGCAGAAACCCATCACCATGTTTAAGAGTATCCAAACAAAACAGTTCCATGCACCCAACCTATACATTGGAATTCCAAAGATATAAACAGAATCAAAATAATTTTCTTCTGAAATAATAATTGTTATTATCTACCAATAACAATTATTGTTTTACAATAATTAAAGAAAATAATGAAATACTAGATAAAAAATAGGTATTTAAATTGGATTGGTATGTATGGTACAGCAAGGTACTGTATTTTGATTAATGTTTGCAGAAAAGAGATAAAATACTTGGAAGAATTATAAACATCTCAGTAGTAATAGTAATCCTTGCATTTGATATAGTATCCTATCATGTTGTTGCAATGTTCTCAAAGTGCCTCACAGGATTTACTGTAAAGTGTAGTAACTGTATTTTGTGTGTGAATATGGCAGCTACTTCGCACTAAGTAATATTTACAATCATCCATGGAGTGAGTGACCAATTTGTTTGAGGGATTGGCAAAGACACTGGGAGAAACTCCTAAACAAATGCAAAACCTATCAGTAAATTTGAAAAACTATCTCCAACATAAATTTTGCATACCACTTGCTTTGATAATAGATTAGATGTTCTGTTGTACTGGACTGTAAAATTGTTTATGCCACAAAGAAAATACAGTATATGCATAATCTTATTTGATATTTTGGTGAAATATTTAGTAGCCTCCCCTTTTCCTCTGGATTGGGAACCAGAATTTTGTTCCCCCCACCCCACCACAAGCACTTCCTGTGTTGTGAATAGTGACTCCTACCACTTTGCTTTAAAACCAGGTACAGTTATTGGGGTCTCCTCAGACCTGAGGCTACAAGGTGGCATGCAAGTCAACAGAATGCAGGAATTCAGTCAATCTACTCGTGCTCTCAGTTGTCCAGTTCTTGAAACAGGCGGGGCAACATTACTCCAAGTCACTGTGGATAACAGACCAGCTAGCCTAGGTTATTGATATAACTTGGCTCTTGTTAGCCCAGAAAGCCAAAGCCCTATCAGGCATTATTATCTTAGGTAAACTAACAGCAGAAGGTTTGCCAGACTATGCTTTCAATGGCAAACCATTTGGTTTTAGTTGGTTAAACTCAATCAGTTTAGCTAACTTTGGGATCCCCAAGCATTGGTTCATGCCAACTTGCATCTAATACTTTCCAGAATTAGGTTTGGGTGGGAGAGTGCACATTCCAATCTGGAGATAGGAAAATATCACCTAAACACAGCGATGGGTGGCAGACACTTATTTGATCTTTTTAAAAAAAAAATCATCCAATGTATGATCCAATACAACAAAATCTATTTTAAATAACCACTTCTCCACAAAGGAAAATATGTTACAACAACAACTTTGATTTATATAGCGCCATCCACGCTGGAAGGCGTCTCAGAGCGCTTCACAATAAAGGATCCCGGGGGCGAGCCAGGGGCAGGGGGAGAAAGGTGTTATCTCTAGTCTCAATCGAGGCTTGTTAATTTTGGACATGTGTGCTCTGCTACACAATTTCTATGTAATTACATACCAGATAGTAATTCACTTGGGGGTTATTCTGCTCTTTCTTATACTAGCTAGTAAATCACTTGGGGTTTATTCTGTCCTGTGTACTCCATTTAACAAATCTGTTTATGTGGCCTCAGTGCTGTTTTGCTCTGTTCAGTAGGGTTAGCAAATTTTTCCCTGTGCACTTATAAATTAATATAATGCAATTCAAATTATAAATAACTTGACATAAATAGAAGTAAAATTAAATTAGACTTTTAAAATTGCACTATATTTATTATCTACAAGCTAAGCTTAAGAATCAAGCAGAATAGCTTAGCCCTCATACACAAATTAATTAGAAATAATGAGCTGAAAAAACCCTTCTCCTTAATTTGTTCTGATAAATATGTTTACACACATTAATAGCATCCTATGTCCTTAGACCTTGTCATCTAAGAATATCTACATGCTTCCTCTTGGCGACATCATCTGCAGACATGGGATCAATTTCCATATGTATGCAGATGACACCTAACTACTTGTATTATCTTTCTGTATTTCTTGTATTATCTTTCTAGAGTATTTCCTCTACCCTCGACTCCCGGACCACTGCTGTCCTGACAGAATGCTTGTCAAACATCAAGTCCTGGATGAGCTAACTTTTTACAGTTGAATGTCAACATGACCAATGCCCTTCTGAATGGATCATACTAGTGCCTTCACACATCAGGCACTGATGGCACATTTGACTTCACAAAGCCAGCCAAGAACCTAGGTGTCTTATTCAATCCTCAACTGTCTTCCTCCCCCACATCCAAGACATGACCCACTCTGCCTTCCCTCAGCTCCTCAATATTGCTCGACTCTGCCACTACCTCACTCCTCAGACCGCTGAAATCCTCATTCAAGCCATCATCATATCCAGGCTCAATTACGTCAACGGCCTGCTTGTCAGCCTTCCCAATTCCTCCCCCTGTAGGCTGCAGATAATCCCAAACTATGTGGCCCATGCCCTCTAACGCTTCAAGCTTTTTCACCCCATCTCTCTCATTCTCGCCCAACTCCATTGGTTCCCCATCACCCAGAGGATTCATTTCAAGGTCCTGGTCCTCACATTCAAAGTCCTCCATGGCCTCGCCCCACCCGACCTCTGTGACGACCTAACCCCCCAACCAACCTGCCCACTCCCTCCGCTCAGCAGGCTCCAGCCTGCTTCATGTCCCCCGATCCACCCGCCTCACCATTGGCGGGCACGTTTTCAGGCACCCTGCACCTAACCTCTGGAACTCCATCCCGCAGTCCCTCTGCCTCACCCCCTCCCTAGCCTCTTTCAAGTCCTGCCTCAAGACCCTACTCTTCCACGGTCCCTTCGGTCACCCCAAATCCCCCCCTTTCCCTCCATCCTCCCGGTCCCTGACCCCAGCTCAGGTCTGAAGCATTGACTGTCTAGTGCCTTGGGACATCGTCCTGACATGAAAGACGCTATATAAGTGTAATTTTGTTGTTGTTTACAAACAAACTCTTCACACCAAGTAAACAGAAAATTAGTAAAATTGTAAAATGTGCTCAAATTGTTAATTTAGTTAAAGGAGGCAAAAAGTAACTGCTGAATTGTTTTAGAGCTTCTTGATTTGGTGTTGAACCATTGTTTCATGATGTTTTTGTAGTAAGAGTCTTCCTTAAGTTCCTGAAGATAATGGATTTGAATAGTTCCTTTTTAACTTCTTTCTTTCATGACCTTCCACTACCCTATCTAGCACTCATTTCTCAATATTCTCAATAAGCGAGATGGGGGTTGTGGGGGTAATCTGGCATCAACAATCAACAATGTAATGAATAGACCTTATCAATTTTAAATACTTGAAAATAATTCTAAGTGTCTAGTGAATATAATTAGCAAATGAATTTGCTTTACTTTAGAAAAAATATATGAATAACATATATAAATAATTTGTTGACAGTGCAAGAGGAAATGATCATTGTCTACATTGGAAATTGATGTTGCAGTTATTATAAACAGAAGAAGCATAATACTTTTAAAAACAAAGCGAATAAGTCCTTTCTTCATGCTAAACTTTGAGTGGAACAAAAACATCTTGCCGAAGCAAATATCAATTCACCTGCACTGTACAGTATATCTCTTCCCTTCTACAGTATTTGGCCCTAGTACTTAAAAAAAATGATGCTTGGGTCATCAGGGGTCAAGTAATTTCAAAATGGTTCATCACTGCCTTCCTTCCTCCTACCCATCTATTATTGAATACATTATCAATGACACTCTGGACATCAATCTCATGCTGGTTGAGAATGTTTTTTTTAAAAATGGGTAAAATAACAGTACTGTGCAGAATTTTAAGTGTAATCTTTTTGATTTGCCGAATTCCTTGGAAGTATTTTGCACTTGTAGAGAAGCTCCATTTGGGTCCAGATTTATTCTATTTACACTTAAACCTTGGCTTGCCAGACGAATTCAGGGGAATTTCTGGTTCAGTACCGGCAGGGAAATTGTTTGAATCCCACTATTGAATAAGGCATCTTCTGTTCGCGGGATTCAAACAATCAGAGTCAAAGTCGTTATCCCTGGCCACTGTAAAGGCTGGCAAGGACAGTGAACTGCTCAGCACTAGCGCATGCTTGATAACTGAGCTAGCAACATGAGGGCTTGTAGAAAATCTTGGTCTGATTTTAGGTTTAGGGCCTAGGTTTGCATTCTGAATATCCAGAGCCCAGTAGCCAGGGTTTACTGAACTTAGTATTTCAGACAATACAGATTTGGACTTAATTTGAATTACTAATAGTAATACTTGCATTTGAGTTAGTACCTATCACCTCATTGAGATGTCTCAAACAACTACATGTGATTAAATGCCATGTATTTGTAGCTATTCAGAATATACTCAAAAAAGCACTTTAAAAAAAGCTTCAAAATTAAGATTGGTTTTAAGAATTTGCCAAATTCTGAAGGTTCTGAAATGCTCAATACCTCAGCTGTTTATTTGTTAAATGACTGACAATGGATGCCTGTTTGAATAGCATATAGAGCATAGCTGGAGCCCAGATCTTTTGACTAGTGAATGGATGCTAGTTTGAAGCTGCACCTGTTTTTTTTTGTAATTAGCCAAATTAGTACAACAAAACACCAATTGGATGGAGACCAAATCCACCACCGCAGAGGGTTGACTTGATTCCGACATTCTGTTGCCAAGTATATCACCTTGAAGCTATCTCAGCTCAGAGGAGACCATCCTTAGTTCACCCAAGGGGGATAGAAGTATTTAACAAGCACACAAAAAAGAAAAGAAAGATCAAAATGATCCATGGCTCAAAAAAAATCAGAGACAAAGATGTAGGCAGGTTACTGTATTCTATTTAGATATTAACAGAATACAAGGGCACCCCTCTGAGAATTTTAAGGAGACCTGAAGCATTTTTTAATGAGCAGTTAGTAATGATCGGATGTTAATGAAAGTATGATGGAGGGCTTTTTGAGGGCTGTTTTAAACGTGATTTAATGTTTTGCAATAGGCATCTCAACTCAGATCCATTGGAAAATCACTGCATACGGGAATTAAGGCCATTAAAGATAAAACCAACCATAATAATTTCTCCGCTCACAAAATATATAGTTAATTCATTTTATAGGATATTCTGTGAAGCACTTTAAGGCATCTTGAAGACCTGATAAGGCATTAAATTAAATGCACAAATTATTATTGATCATTATTCTGTTAAGAATGCTACAGTTTGCTATAAATGTTTCAGAAAAATAATGGATTCCTAGTTGGTGGCTATTGACAAATACTCATCAACTTTTGTGCTACCTTTATTGCAAAGCTTCAAATATTCCATTGGAGATTGACATATTATTGTATTTCTATAGTTATTTCTAAAGCATACATTGAATTGAGAGTTGACTGCACGTGCATCTCTCAGGGAAAAATGATCACTGGGGAATAGTTCGCTTGTACATATTCTGGATTTCTGGCAAGACAGTTGTCAGGGGAACATACAGTAAATTAATCAATCCTTAACTGAGCCAAACCATGACAAACAGCACCATCTCCTGCATTGATTTACTATAGCCCAAAGCAAACCATCCTAAAAACAGAGGAACTGGAAACATTGAAGAAAAATATCTGAAACAGACATTTTTGTCTATAGTATAACCGGAATACAATCATTTGTTTTCCCTTTTAAAGTGGAGAATGCAGCCAGTGTAGCAAATTTAACTGTAACTGTTCTTTTTGGTTTTTTTATGTTCAACATCTTCCATATGTTCTTCCAATCTCTCAGGAGCAACGTCATTACTCAACAAAATGTTGTACTCGAATTTGTGAGCTGTGTGCATGTAATATTGCATTATAAGTAATAAATGGCAATTATTGTAATTGCTGTAATGTGCAAATATACAACATAAATAATGGAACTGTGTATGGTGTGAGTTATTATTTGTCAATTGCATGACAACTGTATATTACCATGTTGATATTTGTTTCATATGGTTGTTAGCCCTGATAGAAATGGTCCTGTTGTGCTCCCATAATCTCAACCAATAACACTTCATTAATTCAGTGCCTATGTTGTTATTTTAGAATTACAAAACAGGATGATTAATTCCTGTGGTGCTGTGATGCTCTGTTCATCTTAATCTTACTAAATACCTCCTTTTTCGGAAAACGTTCAGACTGAGGGAAAATAATGTCTTGCATAGCTTAGTTCCCTACCAGATATTGTTAATTGCTTTAACTCCCATTCCTGATAGTGTGTGCATTAATCGCAGACAACAAAAGTAGCTCAAGGCAGAATGATGTTACTTTTGGGGTTTAAGCAGGAAACATCCATTAAAATCCAATTTTTACTGTGTGCTGAATCAAGCAATCATTTTCCTGCAAAATTCATTTTCTATGCAGGTTGCACTACATGAAGTTGTATATCTTTATAACATCTATGACTGACGGTTTTGGTCCTATGCATTTTTGTGCAAGATGCCAGAAATGAACACTTTGGGATGTCCTCCTGACATGAAAGGCATAATGTAAGTGTAAATTGAAATACTATTGCTAAAGAAGTGAATATTGTAATTGATCCTTCAGACTATTTAAGTAACAAGCACAAAATGATTCTCAATTGAGTATAAAATATTGTACTCTCAAGAGAAACATTTCCATATTACTCTGGTACAACCCTTTTACCTAAACCTGAGACAATCACTCAGTTTTCATTTCCTACATTATCTATACATTCGAAATTTGTATCAAATTAGATGCGGCATTTTACTTAGAAGAGCTGTTTCGAATCTGTCTAACCATATTTTCATACATTTCATTAATAGCATTCGAAATTATCAGAAGATATTTCTTGCATTTGTGTAAACAGGATTTAAACCTACTTGTCATATATGAAAGACAAAATTGTAAGCCATTATAACATGAAGCTACCAACTGAGTACTACCAGCTGAGTCAAACTGACATGTGTGTCAACTTGACTCAGTTGGTAGCTCTCGTGACTGAATCGGGACTTGCACTCATAGTGTGGGTTCCAGTGCTGAGGAATGCTACATTATCAGAGGTATTTACAGATGAAACGTTAAAAACATCTGCCTATGCTTATGGAAGTGAAAGATCCCATGCTACTGTTTGAAAAGAGAAGGAGGTTTCTTCTGATGTGCTGGTCAACAATCATTCATTTCCTGTATGGCCTTGTAGATTCAGATGGTTGTTGTGTTTCCCTGCAAAACAATTACATTTAACAGCAATAAACTGGTAGAAGCTTTGAGATGTTTCAATCATACAGAGTAATAAAAATGCAAATTCCCACTGTTCTCTTATTGTGCCATATAATTGTTGTTAAATATCGGTTTTGAATTATTTTAATTCCATTTGTTTAGTAACCATTTCTATCAAACATTATTCATTTAGATATACACATGTTGCCAATTTCAATACAAATGTCAGAAAAAGTTGCACAAATTATAACTTCTATCGACAACATCAAAAATATAAAGTAATTGCTTTAACTAAGGTTACCAGCAAATTGACATATTTGTGATTGCAAAGGATTAATGAAGAGATAAATCTGAACTCATTCCATTTTGATCCTAAAAATCTGACACTTTCTGCTTCGAGTTTCAAAATGCGCCGTCATTGTTTTCAAATCAATATCAGTATTGAAACAATACACATCTATGTCAGTGTAGCAACTCACTTGAGACATGCGGAAATATAGTTTAGAAACATGATCAAATATAACCACACCTGATCATGTAATAATAATAAAAGTAGTAAAGATTATAAACTTTGGATATTAAAGTACATATAATTAACAAACTAGAATAAGTAAAGTGCTGACCACACATGGTTCACATTAAGGTTAGAGTGTGCTAGGGAAAGAATGCAGGAATGCCATTAGCCTTGATTAATAAGCAGGACAAAGCTTCTCACAGACGGCATAAAAAGTCTTATGATATTTATATCAACCACTATCTTATTCTATCAGATAACAAAACTGTTACAGACCAACTCCAGTACCATCAGTATTCGAAAAAGGTCTAGTCAGCATATTCTATCCCATAGGAACAGACAAATGTCCTCCTAGGATTGGATGATACCACTGACGCCATAAACAGCACCTATCTTAGAATTGTAATAATACTAATGTGATAATTGATTATAAGTTTCAATCCAACATTCATGTATATTCTTCTGTAACTAACTAAATCAACTACATTGTATTATTACTGTATAAAAAGGGTCGTGGGATTGTCCCAGATCCAGAGGCGAAGTATTGACTCCCATTGTGAGGCGTGCTTTCCCTCTCCCTTACTAGTATTGTAATAAAGCGCATTTCTAATATATCTCGTTCGAGTGTCATTTCTTTTCAGATTAGTTAGACAGAAAAGATCGAATTCAACAGATACCATGTTTTGACAAAGCATTAAGGGCATTGCTCAATACAATGCACATTCGGTATTCAGGACATGGTGCCCAAGTGGGATCTGTAGCGAGAAAAGGAAAGCAGAATTTTTCATTCTGCAATTGAATGCAGCTTTCATTTGGAATGGCCCATTTTCCTGTGCCATTGTCTTCATCTTGGACTTTTTGTCCATGTATAGGGGTTACGTTTCTGTAACCCGGTTTAAAATAATCTGAATTAAGGTCCTGAAGATGGCAGACTTCAACTCTCTTAAACTTTGCCAGCCACAAATTTGTAACTTATGCCAGTTTCAGTGAGGAATTAGGTATAGTGATTCATCTTTTCTGGAATTACCCAAGGAAGTTCTCGTTGTAGTCAATGAACACCTAAACAATCTGAAAACATTGAAGATATATATCTCTTTCTGCCCATCATTAGTTGCATTGTACTCATATACTGGAGGAGTCCTGCAGCTCAGTGGTTATAGCACTCGCCTTACAAGTGCGAGACCTGTGTTTGAATCCAGGCAGGGCGAAACCTTGAGCAAGCTTCCCTACTCCACATGTCTAACAATAATCCCTCAAAAAAAACTATAATAAGTTGTTCATTTCAATCCATGACTGTTTACGGAACACTGCTGTGCGCAATTGGCTGTGTTTCGCCCACAAATATACAGTCAATTCAGTTTACAGTATATTCTGCCAAGCGCTTTGAGTCTTCTTGAAGATGTGAAAAGTGCAATATCAAAAATGCAAGGATTATTATACTCAGAGGTTCATCTAGACACTGCAGTTAGCAAATCAATGAACAATGAATAGCTAAAAAAAATTATGTCATTATTGTCTGTCATCATTCATTTCAGATGCACTTCTTACCATAATATCGCTTATGCCTACACAAATGCACTATGAATTGAATGCAGCATCTATATATTTTTAAGTGTTTCACTCTTATTTCATATCATTGTTTCCTTTGTTTACCCTTAATGATCTGTGTTTTTAAAAGTCATCTTTTAGAAAAAAAATGGAACTGTATTGATAAAATTGAAATACAAAAATTTGACTGGGGATTGTCTTAAATTAACCGAACCCCCCGACATGAAAGGCAATCTATAAATGTAAATTTGTTCTTGTTTGTTTGTTGTTGTTGAATAATCCATTAGATGGTCCAGTCCCTAATAATCAAGCTATGTGCATAGTAGGTCAACCTCAGAATACCATGTAGATCCCAGTAAAGATGTTTTGTATGTAACCGAACATTGCCTCCATTTATACAGGGGCAGACTTAAAGTCCAAACAAAATGTGACTCGACATAACAATGTGGTAGACATAGTTATGTGGGGAAATATGATGCAAGGAGTGTATTTGATAAAGAGCCAATATGTAGCAAATTTGACCATATTTTACAATTAAAAAATGTAGGTCATCTGGTGCCACTTTTGATATTGAGTGATGTATAATGAACTTGGTAATCTCAGAACCATATACAAATCTTGGTGCATAAAATTACTAGTCTCATCATTTATAAATTGATTCAATATATATCATTTATATATTAAATTCAAATAAATGTTTTGTTCAATATATCATGCATCAAAATCTAACACTACCATAGAGACATTGTTTATGTTAAACTGTAAATTAAGATGCTTGACACAAATATAATTTTTTTAAAAAGCTATTGGTAAAAAAAATTACTGATCTGTGGTATGGATAGTGATTTGGTCTATTTATCATATGATCATGTGTGGCTTTTGATGCTCTTCTGACAAAGGCCCATATAGGTATTCTGAGCTTTGAAGGATGAATTGGGTCAGTTGAAGTAGGAAAATTGAATTATTTAGTTACTGGCTATTTTTATGCTTTTTCTGCTGTGAAAGATTTATGGATGAGGATGAAGTCATGGTTTTTGCAAGATCAGTAATATTTTGTTAACCTTTTCATTAAATGATCATAGTCTAGTGTTTAGTAAAACCGATACTGTACATTACTTTTTCACTCAGTCACTGTATCATCACTGTTATTTGTGGAGTCCTGTAGCTCAGTGGTTAGAGCACTCGCCTTATAAGCGTGAGACCTGTGTTCAAATCCAGGCAGGTCAGGGTGAAACCTTGGGCAAGTTTCCTTACTCTACACACCTAATAATAATCCCTCCAAAAAAAATCATAATAAAATTAGTAATTTTAAATCCACAACTGTTTGTGGGAGACTGCTGTGCGCAATTGGCTGTCGCATTTCACCCAGAAATAGTGAACAGTCAAATCACTTTACAGAATATTGTGAAGCGCTTTGAGACATTGAGAAGACGTGAAAAGCACTACATCAATTTCAAGAATTATATTATTTATTCTGCTCTAATTTATAACTGGTGGATACAGTGAAAATAACAGCAACATATTAATTTCAGTAATGGGTACTGATGTTGGCAGTGGGGAAACCAGCTGGAAAGAATTACTGAGGCCAATGATGTGGATGAGATGAATAATATGCACAGTTAAAATGACATAATCACTGACAAACCCTGGGGTAATTATCTGTATTTTGGTGATACTATTTCACTTCATTCGGTCAAAACCTTCTTCAGCATAGTTTTCCCCAAATCGTGCATTCAACTCCATTTGAAGAAATATATCACATTCAAAAACTGCACCAGAAAGAATATTAGTCAACTCTTGGGGAGCTATGGAAAGGTTAGTTGTTCACAAAGATCCATGTCTATGGTGAGTGGGAGATTGGAGGTCATTTAGATACATTACTTGTGCAAGGGACTGATCTGATTGATATAATATTACTCTACCAAACTGTTACCTTTATCTACTCCAAAACTAACCTTTAAAACCGTTTCTGTCAATATAAACAAAGATTGTCCCAACCTTCCAAAATGAATGGTGGGAACACATTGCATGTACAAACTAATAATTATTCTAATTTGACAGAAAAAATTGAGTGGAGGGTCTTATAGCTAATGTGATAAATTACAACTGATGATGTTTCTTTAAAAAAAATTAAACACAATTTTAGTCTCCAGGATTCATGTTTTAGTAACACAATGCAAATTTAAGAATATGTTTCTGTGTGTAGGAGGACTTTTTCTAGTGTTAGTGCATGAATGGAAAATGTGCAGAACCAGTTGTCCCAGGTAGACAGGAATCTCTGTTTTACCAGCTGGCAGAGATTCATATAAGGATTAATCATAATTGTTTTATTTATAGAAAGGAATCTGCACCCTTATTGCAAAAGCCTAGAAATAACTTACATTTTCATATACATTTTGGTCCAACTGAGCTTTAACTCACAGGTCAGCAACTATATAGCTCAACTTATATTGAGCTTTTTTAATATTATATTCAAAACACATTGAATTAAATATTAGAGCAGTTAAACAACTACTTTTATACTCATGCTACATAGTTGCTCAACGTATATATTTATAATGCATATGTTGCATATGTTATAATTTATTCATTTCACTAGCTACATACTTTTATGTCTGTTCAGACAGACGTTAAAGCTCCCAAGACACCACCCAAAAAGAGAAGAAAGTTTTTCCTGGTGTCCTGGATAATAATCCTCAGCATGAAATTGATCATTCACTCCATGGCTATTTGTGGGACACTATTGTTCAGAACTCACTGCCATATTTGCTTGCAAACTACACAGTCAATGGACTTTACAGTTTAACTTTTGGAGCACTTTGAGAAATCTCAATGTATGATCAGGCCTTATAACAAATGCAAGATTATTTTTGTAATAACCAAATGCAATTCTGATTATTCGAGTTTCTAAAATAAACTAAGTGTAGCAGAAAAAGGTAAGTTTGGTTGAATCAGATAGGTGCAGTCAAATCAAACTCTAGCATAATTATTCTATCAATGTGAGAAAACAAGGATATTTAGTGCTTCTGAAGTAAGTATAGTGATATGAAAGAACTTCACTAATTTGAACAAAATTATGAAACTCGGTTTCTCAAATGTGAAATTTTATGTAATCACTGCAATCTGCCACATATTCAATTAACAGGTACCCTGAGAATTAAAACTGGGATTCAGGCAAAATGATTCTATTCACATTTATTTATTTTAAAATGTTCAAAATTTGTAAATGTCAAGGTATTTAGAGTCTGAACACCCCCTGTCAATAAGTACAGTAAAACACATCATTCTATCAATTGTGAAACACAGAATAAATATATATGGAACTACAGATAAAAAAAAAGCATACTGGTTTCATTGCAAAAAAAACAATCCAGGAAAGGGTTATACTTATTTCTTGTGGTATATAAAAAAAGTGGGCAACGTGTTTTCGCAAGTCGAGAATGATTAGTGACGTTTTCGTACAGAAAATAGCTGCACTGAAAGTTTAAATCGGGAGTTTAAATCATCCGCACGTTAGAATCGGGCAGCATCTATGGAAATTGGACAGCTGGTCGGTAAGTCGTAAACATATTAACATTTCAAAATGTAATGAGGAGATCGTGAACGGATCACATAAAACCAGTCAATCTCAAACCCATGGAGCAAACACCCCCCTCCCCTTTTCAATTGGATGCTTCAAAAGAATGCACACGACAAAGGTAAGTAGTTACAGGCAATCAGTGGCTCGTAATTGTTACTTTTTTTAAAAAACAAAAAAAGCGAAAAAATGCATCTGGACCTATAATTACCTCACAAGTTGACAACAAACATAAATCAAAAGTGAATGCAATAATTGTCCTGGGAAATAAAACTCTCCCCACCCATCTTAAACTTTCTGCAGGTGAGTTATTTCAGTTCAGCTGAACGAGAACAACATATATCTACCTATCTGGTATTATTTTATGTCTGAACCAATGCGAATGTAGCTTCCCCCTGCGTGTTATTCTCTCCCCGTGTGTCTGCACAGTTACTTTCCAGTTGGAAATGCAATCAATGAAACTTGGATTGTGTGTTTTTTTTAATTTACGTTTATCTTACTCTTGGTCATTTTATCATCAAAAGGAATGTTGCATTTGACCGGAGGAATTCTGAGTTCATTTGTTTCCTACACATTAAGAAAAGGTCCCAATCAAAGCATATGTTACAAATTGGTCTAAACGGAAAAATTTTCGCGAGCTCTTAAGTGTAGCCTAAAGGCAAGTAGCTGCGGCAGCTAATGTGTCAAAACACTTTCAGATAATAAATCTCAGTCCTATGTACACCGAAATACCCCCCCCTAACTCGCCCAGTAACACGCTATATTGTGCTGTTTTTCTATATGATCAGACAACGTATCGTTACTATCATACTTTGCAAACTGGAGCCGAAAATACGATCAGGCCCTTCGCGTGTTGGATATTTGCTGAAATGCCCCTACATGTTTTGAATGGTTTAAACCGATAGGGAGCACACATCTACTCTCCCTCTCATTATTATTCATTTACAACTGGGAGGCGAGATGTTCTGTAAACTCCTGTGCTATTTCTGCGGTATTTCGAGGCTTTTTGTTTTCGTTACGACACAAACTCGGAGAGGTATTGGGAAAGTACGCCGAGAAACCCGAGCAATCGGTTTAGTCGAATTACCACCCACCCCAAAGGCAATTTTACCTGGACTGGATTAGATTGGATGAGTCGTGAAATAATCACATCTTCGCTCGTCTGAGAGTGAACCAACACGCCATCAAACACAAGGAGAAGAGAAACAGAGAGCAAAGAAGGTGAGCAAGGTGAAAGGGGGAAGCTCGAAAGTCACATCGAAGAGAAGAGCAAAACTTCTTCAAGGTTACATTGAATATGCAATCGAAGCACGCACAGAGAAACAGATTTATTCAGGCACCAGCATTACATGCACACGCACAGAAGCCAATTGGGAGGATCTGGATTTATATGAAGATAAAGAATTAAATACATCTGTTTGGAGCAGATCCCAAGCAATGGCCAATTACTGAGGGGGACAGCACAGAGTGAATATCTCAGCTGTATCTTTCTTACATCTTAGATGCAGCTGTTTTTGGAGTTCAGTGATTAAGAAACAGATCAGTTTACAATACAATACAAACAGTGTCTCTGGGGTGTGGGGGGGAATACACAGAGATTAAACTAATAGGGCTGTGATAATTCAAGGAAAACAAATGTATATTCTTTTGCCCGTTGCGTTATTCCTTTGAATGACTACTTGTGAATTTAGTTGGTGGATTCTTTAGCTCATTAGCCAGATAATAGTCAATTATCACTTAACAGAAAAGCCACGTGAGAATATGTTTTACGTTTAAGGTCCGATTCATCAATTGTTTTTTTTAAAACAAGTTCCCCCAGAAATATACATACATGTATTATTAGAAAAGGATTGAAAGCTTTATTTAGCAACATTCTGCAGCAACTCAATGTCCCAAGTTTCTCTTTTAATGTGTTGAAATGATGCAGTGCCTAAAAAAGGGGGGGAAATGACTTTAAATTATTGCGTCCACTGTGGAACAAACAAACAACAAACAGCTGACTTGAGGTGTGCAGTGGTTCAATCACCCAACAAGGATAGTTTATCAACAAAACACAAAGTACTACAGACGCTGGGAATCTGAAACAAAAACAGAAGTTGCTGGGGGTGGGGGAATCTCAGCAGGTCAGGCAGCATCCATGGAGAAAGGAAAAAGAGTCAGCGTTTCGGGTCTACAACCCTTCAACCGCGTAGCTGAGACGAACCCTAACTAACCACAAACCCAACTAGGTACGGAATAAACCCAACCTTATGTTTTACATACATTTTTGTTTCAACGCGGCGGCACTGTGCTCCTTAATTAAGATTATTACTATCTTTGCACACCCGGCTGACCCCCTTCACTCCCCCCTCCCCCCACCTCCCCCCCCCCCCCCCCCAACCTCCCGCACCACCCGCAAAACAAAATAAAAGGACACAACTTAAAATGAAAGGACTGATTTCTTTTCTGTTTGACTGAAAGCCCAACGTCTGATGACACTATGAAATACATTAGAATTATCCTGCCTCAATAAAAAGTCCCATTGAGTTTTTAATTGGTAAATTACCCCCATGAATGGGCGAGGGTTGTACATTGTCACTCGCCTACTTCCCCCCCCCCCCCCACCCCCCCCACCCCGCCAGTCCCAAATGTCAAAGAAATGAGTGATTTATTTTCAATGTCCAATGATGATACAAATGCTAATGATTTCCTCGGATTGCATTGTCTCCGGTTTCCTTCATCTTTCAGTGGAGACCCAAGTGACGATCGGGACCGTGTGGCTGTTTGCTGGCGGAGACTGTTTTATATATATATCTATATCTATATATTAAAAAAAAGAAAATCCCAGACGAATTACTGAATTGCATTGAGAAATTAAAAAGGGGGGGGGGGGGGGAAAGGGGGGGAAACGGCCACTGCTTTAGCAGCTCTCTCCGAATCTTCCTGGGCCAACCCTTCAGAGATCACTCCGTCACACAGAAACAACCGTGAGGAAAAAGGGGGCAAGGGCGGCATCAAGCAAGTTATCTAACATTCACAGTGAAAGCGGAGGAGGCGTTTGCACTCCCCCCAAACAAATAAATATTGACGTTTTTTTCATGTGTTTGGTTTGCTGTGCGATTTAAGTCTGCATTTCGCTATTCAAGTTCTGTCCACCCGAAACGTCGACTCTTTTTCCTTTCTCCATAGATGCTGCCTGACCTGCCGAGTTAATACCCCCCACACACACCCACACCCACACACACACCCACACAAACCCACCCCCCCACCTCCCCAGCGTCTGTAGTAACGTGTGTTCCCGTTCATTAATCGAGTTGCGTTTTCACGCGTGGCCTTGGCTTCATCTCTTACCCGCCTTCGCTGCTTTTCAAAACTCGTTCAATGTGTTTGATCCACTTGGCGAGATTCATTTGGGACGACAGACACAACGGATCGCTTTCCTCATGCTGCTTCTCACGGTGGTGTGGCCTAGAGTTCCCCGGGTCTGTGCACATGTTCTCACCACTGATGTCCTCGGCCGTTTCCCCCCCCCCGGCACAGATTGCCGCTGAAACTCTGCGATTTTTATATAAAGCAACGTGACCCAATCAAGCAAATCAGTGACTGGAAAAGGACTCGCTTTTAAAACCACAATGATTTCATTGTTGCCCGTCCCCACTTCCCTTTCCCCCATTCCTCCCCCTTCCCTTCCTCCCCTTTGATGAGGAGATGAAAAGCCAAAGAGAAATCACAAAACGTCTGAGAGAATGTACATCTGCTGTGTCGCGTGTATTTGCGTGTGTCGTCTCGAAATCAATTATAAAATGAATTGAATGCTCATTCAAAATGAATCCTTTCTTGCTCAGATGCAGGCCAGCCCCGGAGATAAAGCGAGTGATTTCTGTTAGTGTTAATAGGTGGGCATTTCTGTTTCCTCATTCGAGATGTGCTGGATTTGTTTGCTCAGTGAGGGTGTTGCAGAGCCTGTGTCTGAATTTTCTCTCCCATTTTTTGTTCCCCCCCACCCCCACCACAGGTAGAGCAGATCTGGGTCATTTTTGTTCGCTGTCCGTTTTCAAACGGTGCGTTTGTATCTTCATCGCCGTTTGCTTCTCTTGCTTTTTCTTCTTCTTCTCCTCCTCGTCTACTAGGCGGTGCACGCGATATCACGTTATCGATGTCAACCACCGATATCGTTTGGAAAAAGTGGGGAAACACCATTTGTGGAGGTTGAAAGGTTGTATATATATATATAGGTGTGTGTATATATATATATATATATATATATATATATATAGAGGGAGAGCAGGTTATTGTATACATCAACCCAGTACTCTACACACACCGTCCTTTGTAAGTTTGGTTTCTTACGACATGGGCAAATGCACATAATGCAAATCGCTTGAAATTAACCTCATTTTATCTTAACACTCACATTGCTCCCCAAAGTCCCGGCACTGTGGAGGGACGGTCAAATTGTTCTCTGAGGGCCTGCAAATCCCCAGTTTTTATTCAACAACACAACGATCAAATCCTCGAGGCTTCTTTTCACGTTAATGGAAGTGGTCGACGCGGCCCTGAAGGAAGTTGTCATTAAAGTAGCTGTAACTTGGGAGACGATTTAAGGAGTTTTCTTGTCGGTAACGCTGTCGTAACCCCCTTGATTTCTTATCGCCCTTCGGTTGCACTACACGCGTTGCAAGGTTTGGAAGACAAAAAAAACACATGACAACTTGTCCCACAAACGCAAGCAGACAAACGCGCAATACAACCACAAAACAAGCGACACTTTTCTCCACAGATTTTCACTGGTAAAGGCGTGTAATTCATATATGTACAGGACTTCAGCTCTCTCACTGTCGCTTTTCATTGCAATTGTTCTCATGTGTCTTTGAAAAAAATACTTATTTTGAGGGAACCCGCGAGAATTTATCGATAAGCTAACAACACAGATAATACTTATGTTCTGGAAATGCTGATCAGCTCTATATAAACTGAGATGGTCTGAGGTTAGGATAGTTTAATCTACATTCCCCCTACACTTCGTGGCTTCAATGGATTAAAAATAAGTAGTTTGAAGAAAGCTCATCAATTCTTGAAGATTTTAAGTTTAAACATAAAGTTGCACGATAGAAGGAGAATAATAGCTTGTAAACAGGGCAAATCTAAACACAAATACAGTACAACAATTTATTACTAAACTAGAATTTGGCAGTAGAAATACTAACAGCAAGGTATTATTGAGGGGAAAACAAGGAAACATAATCACTAGTAATTGTTGCTTTAGAAAATGTTGTGTTCGTCTTAGCACATTTAGCGTGTATTATTTGTATTTTCCTGAAAATAAGGGAAGGTTTTAACAAAGTAAACTCAGTAAATCAAAACTTTCATCTGACGATAGATGCCAGTGTTTTGTTGTGAAAATAAAGCATACAATATTTTCATGCCAGATGTATTGTGTATTTTTGAATGGTCAATAAACAGGGCGAACGTATCTCAAAATTTGCAAAGAAACCGTAATGCGGTAATGTCAAGTCGTACAATTGCAACCGGTAATGTTGAATATATTTCGTACAGTCGAGATGTTTCAAAGAAATTATCAGTGTTAATGACAGTGTGCAGGCAGCACTTTTCTTGTGGATTAACTCTGTCTTGTTGAAAATTAAACGGGGAGAAATACTGTATAAGGAGGGAGTGTTTTTTTTTGTGTGTGATTATTTCAGAGTAGTTGCATTTGCAAAAACCTTGGTTATCGCCACGATAATTTGCTGATTCCCTGCCTTTCTTCAGTCAGTAACAGATCGGATAGTGATTGTGCAAAAATACACGATTTTAAAACGTGCTCAGCCCATAATAAATGCCGACTGAATCATGGTATGTATGTACGAGATCCCACAGGAAAGAAATAAAATAATGATCTTTTTTGGACAGACGCGAATTTCAAGTGAGCGAGTGTCTGTCTGCCTGTCTTTCACGGCTGTTCAACTCAGTGAGAACACAGATTTGCTGAAGGGTTTGGGGTTTGAATCACTTGTCTTTCCCTCCCGCCGTTGAATGCGAAAAAAAAAACCTCCTTTATAAACCACGGTATCATTTCAAACGGTGATCAAAAGAGTGCATTATGTTGTTAATGTGACCACATTGAAGTGCTCACTCAGGGCGGCAGCCAGACACACACACACACACAGAGAGCGACTAAATCACAGCGTTTTTATCCGGGAGCCCATTACTTTGGGAGCAAAATCACTCCGGCCACAAAAGGCACCGACAATGCAATATCTTGCAAATAATAAGTTGTGTTTTTTTTTAAATTTTTTGAGAAAAAAAAATCTTGTTCGTCCCTGGGTGGGCTCGAACCACCAACCTTTCGGTTAACAGCCGAACGCGCTAACCGATTGCGCCACAGAGACGGCTCCAGCAGAAGCTGCGAAACTGGCAACACAACACGGCAAGCTTAAGGCATCTGCAATAGTCTATTTTTATTTCAACATGTGCATACATATAACTGCATACAACATATATATATATAATCTATATAATACATGTATATATAATATATTATATATAGTATATGTTTGTAAATGTGGCAGCCAATCCTAATGAAACAGTTGGGATCAGTGAGGCAACCTCAGTAGCCTCAGCTAAATTAAATACCGACCCCTAAAATAATTCCCCCCCCCCTCCCACCGCCCAACAAAACTACCCCCCAAACAAGCAAAACAAGATAAGAGAAGGGGTGGGTAGGGACAGAGAGAGACAGTCGGACAGAAGAGAGAGAGACAGAGAGAGAGGGGGGGGGGGGGGGGGGGAGACAGATCGAGAAACAGACAGATAGAGAGGGAGGAGAGAGAGACAGAGAGAGGGACAGACATAGAGAGAGAGAGAGACAGACAGACAGACAGAGAGGGGGGAGAGAGACAAGGAGAGGGATAGACAGACAGAGGGAGACAGATAGAGAGAGAGAGAGAGAGAGACACACACAGACAGACAGAGAGGGGGGAGAGAGACAGAGAGAGGGACAGACATAGGGAGAGAGAGGGAGACAGACAGAGAGGGGGGAGAGACGGGGAGAGGGATAGACAGACAGAGGGAGACAGATAGAGAGAGAGAGAGAGACAGACAGACAGAGGGGGGGGAGAGACAGGGAGAGGGATAGACAGACAGGGAGACAGATAGAGAGAGAGAGAGACAGACAGAGAGGGGGGAGAGAGACAGAGAGAGGGACAGACATAGGGAGAGAGAGAGAGAGAGAGAGAGATAGACAGACAGAGGGGGGGGGGGGGGGGGAGAGAGACAAGGAGAGGGATAGACAGACAGAGGGAGACAGAGAGAGAGAGAGACAGACAGGGAGAGGGGGGGAGAGACAGGGAGAGGGATAGACAGACAGAGGGAGACAGATAGAGAGAGAGAGAGAGACAGACAGACAGAGGGGGGGGAGAGACAGGGAGAGGGATAGACAGACAGGGAGACAGATAGATAGAGAGAGAGAGAGAGAGACAGACAGAGAGGGGGAGAGAGACAGAAAGAGGGACAGACATAGGGAGAGAGAGAGAGAGAGAGAGAGAGATAGACAGACAGAGGGGGGGGGGGGGGGGGGGGAGAGACAAGGAGAGGGATAGACAGACAGAGGGAGACAGAGAGAGAGAGAGACAGACAGGGAGAGGGGGGGAGAGACAGGGAGAGGGATAGACAGACAGAGGGAGACAGATAGAGAGAGAGATAGAGAGAGACAGACAGAGAGGGGGGAGAGAGACAGAGAGAGGGACAGACATAGGGAGAGAGAGAGAGATAGACAGACAGAGGGGAGGGGGGGGGAGAGAGACAAGGAGAGGGATAGACAGACAGAGGGAGACAGATAGAGAGCGAGAGACAGACAGACAGAGAGGGGGAGAGACAGGCAGAAAGAGAGAGATACAGAGAGGGGAGAGGAGTGAAACAGACAGAGAGAGGGGGGGAGGGACAGGGAGACAAAGAGAGGGGAGAGAGAGACAGACAGAGAGAGGGAGAGACATACAGAGAGGGCGAGAGAGACAGACAGAAAGAGAGACAGACACGGTGGTGGGGGGGGGGGGGGGGTGGAGGAGGAGTGAAACAGACAGAGAGGGGAGAGAGACACACAGAGAGAGACACACACAGAGAGAGGAGAGAGACAGAGAGGGGAGAGAGACAGGGAGAGAGAGAGGGAGACAGAGAGAGAGACACACACAGAGACAGGAGAGAGACAGAGAGGGGAGAGAGACACACAGAGAGAGAGAGGAGACAGAGAGGGGAGAGAGACACAGAGAGAGAGAGAGGAGACAGAGAGGGGAGAGAGACACAGAGAGAGAGAGGAGACAGAGAGGGGAGAGAGACACAGAGAGAGACACACACAGAGAGAGACAGAGAGGGGAGAGAGACACAGAGAGAGAGACACACAGAGAGAGAGGAGAGAGACAGAGAGGGGAGACACACACAGAGACAGGAGAGAGACAGAGAGGGGAGAGAGACAGAGAGAGAGAGAGAGAGGGAGACAGAGAGAGAGACACACACAGAGAGAGGAGAGAGACAGAGAGGGGAGACACACACAGAGACAGGAGAGAGACAGAGAGGGGAGAGAGACAGAGAGAGAGAGAGAGAGGGAGACAGAGAGAGAGACACACACAGAGAGAGGAGAGAGACAGAGAGGGGAGAGAGACACAGAGAGAGAGAGACACACAGAGAGAGAGGAGAGAGACAGAGAGGGGAGAGAGACACAGAGAGAGAGACACACACAGAGAGAGAGGAGAGAGACAGAGAGGGGAGAGAGACACACACAGAGACAGGAGAGAGACAGAGAGGGGAGAGAGACAGAGAGAGAGAGGGAGACAGAGAGAGGAGAAATGATGGCTTGTTTCCCTTTGTTGTGGGTGAGTCAGTGGTAGCCCAGCGCTGGGAGAGGAATAACAATGAGGAGGGGAGCAGGGCAGGCGGGTTGTGTGTGTTGTTTTGGGGTTATTTTTGTTGTGTTCGGTTGTGTTTTACGTTGTGTTGTGTGTGTGGTATTGTGTGTGTTGGGGTGTGTGTGTGTGTGTTATGTTGTGTGAGATGTGTGTGTTTTGGATTGGTAGTATTGTGTGTGTTGGGTTGTGTGTGTTGTGTGTATGTTGGTAGTATTGTGTTGTGTGTTATGTTGGTTGTGTTGTGTGTGTTGTGTGTGTATGTGTGTTATGTTGGTAGTATTGTGTCTGTTGGGTTGGGTTTGGTTGTGTTATGTGTGTTTTGGATTGGTTGTATTGTGTGTGTGTGTGTATTATGTTGGTTGTGTTGTGTGTGTGTTGTGTGTGTTATATTGGTTGTGTTGTGTGTGTGTGTTGTGTGTGTTATGTTGGTTGCGTTGTGTGTGTGTGTGTGTTGTGTGTGTTATGTTGGTTGTGTTGTGTGTGTGTGTGTTGTGTGTGTTGTGTGTGTTATGTTGGTTGTGTTGTGTGTGTGTGTGTTGTGTGTGTTATGTTGGTTGTATTGTGTGTGTTGTGTTTGATTGTGTTGTATTCTAGCGCCTTGAGACGTCCCCCTGACGCGAGAGGCGCTTTTTAAGTGTAATTTTGTCATTGTTTTGTTGTGCTGTGCGTGTTATGTTGGGTTTTATTGTGTGTGTTGGGTTGTGGTGTGTTGTGCTGTGTGTGTGTGTGGGTGTTGAGTTGAGTTGTATTGTGCTGGGTTGTATGTACGTGTGTTGTGTATGTTGGGTATGATTGATTGTGCTGTGTGTTGTATTGTGTGTTGGGTTGTATTGTGTGTGTGTTGGGTTATGTGTGGTCGGTTGAGTTGTGTATGTTAGGTTGTGTATGTGTGGTGGGTTGAGTTGTGTATGTTAGGTTGTGTATATATGGTGGGTTGAATTGTGTGTGTTGGGTTGTGTATGTGTGGTGGGTTGAGTTGTATTGTGTTGTGTTGGATTGTGTGTGTTGTGTTGGATTGTATTGTGTGTGTTGGGTTGTGTGTATGTGTGTCGTGTTGTGTGTTCAGTTGTGTTTGGTTGTGGTGTGTGGGTTGTGTTGTGTGTTGGGTTGGGTTGTATTGTGTGTGTTGGGTTGTATGTATGTGTGTTGTATTGTGTGTGTATGTGTGTTGTGTGTGTTGGGTTGTATGTACTGTATGTGTGTTGTGTTGAGTTGTATTGTGTGTGTTGAATTGTATGTATGTATATGTTGTATGTATGTGTGATGTGTTGAGTTGTATTGTGTGTGCTGGATTGTATGTATATGTGTTGTGTGTGATGGGTTGTGTGTACTGTGTGTGTGTTGGGCTGGGTCGTATTGTGTGTTGGGTTGTTGAATGTTCTGAGCTTAGTCTTGTCCCTGGGTTTGGGTTTCTTTTGGCAGAGGAGGAGGGGGGCTGGAGGTGAGGGGCAAACCGGATTATTGCTGGTGCAACAAGGGGGTCAAAGAAGGTATTCTTTTCCAGGGGAAGTGACCAGGTAGTTTGGCCAGGCGTCTGCATTTGCCAATTAGGATCATTTTTGGTATATATTTAAAAACACCCATGTCATTTGTTTGTTTTTTAAAAAAATTATATATAATAATAATAATCAGAATTGTAAATGTGTGTGTGAAGGTAAATGAGCTTTCTGGAAATGTGGTAGAGCGTCACCTGCTGACCACTCAAACACCACACACACACACACACACACACAGAGAGGGTGAGACGAGGTGGGATGCAGAGGTGAAAGTGATTGAAGTCAACAAGGACGTCATTATAAGGTCGACTCACCCTCTCACTCACCCACCCACCCACTCACTCACTTATTCACTCAGCAGCTCTCTCACCCAGTCAGTCACCCACTCTGTATTGCATTTACTTCACCAGTCTCTGTGTGTGTGTGTGTGGGGTGGGGGGGTTGGGGGCAGAGGGGAGGGGGGGGGGGGGGGGGGGAAGGAATACCATGTTTAATAAAGAATGAAATGTTAAAGAGACAAATCATTATTATTATTATTATTATCATTCTGCCACAATTGAATCCTCTCACCCACTCCCCCCCCCCCACACACACACACACTCCCTACCGCCCACACGCCCACTTTATATATCTTTTTAACATTTAGACGTACCGTACAAACGTATATATATATATATATATATATATATATATATATATATATATGCATATATATTTCACACGCTGAATCGATTCAAATCTGCACCGTTATTCAAAGCGAAAGATTTGCCATTCGGTCCCAACCAGCAGCAAAATCAAATCCTGGGACTCAGGAGATGGAGTTAAGAGAAGTCGCATTATTAACTCCAGTGTGTTTCTGAGGACGCGACAAACGCCGGGCAGAGCCTGGGGGTGGGCTAACCCACTGACAGTCTTTTCTTTTGGGGGTCAGAGCTACCGACACCGACCGATCAGTCAGGATGCACCCGTCAGGATCGAAGGCAGACGTGTGTGTGTGTCTGTGTCTGTGTGTGTGTGTCTGTCTGTCTGTGTCTGTGTGTGTGTCTGTGTGTGTGTGTGTGTGTGTCTGTGTGTGTGTGTGTGTGTCTGTGTGTCTGTGTGTGTGTGTGTGTCTGTGTCTGTGTGTGTGTGTGTCTGTGTCTGTGTGTGTGTGTGTATGTGTCTGTGTGTGTGTGTCTGTGTCTGTGTGTGTGTGCGTGTGTCTGTCTGTGTCTGTGTGTGTGTGTGTGTGTGTCTGTGTGTCTGTGCGTGTGTCTTAAATCTCAGTCCTCCACTCCGCACAGATCACTTCCGACCAGGGCGAAAAAACAAAGGGCATTTATTTCACTTGGAGAGAGAGAGACAAAAAGTTTTCGTCTGACTTCCTCTTGTTATTGGCACCGAGATGCGGGTGAAATGAGACCGGAGACCCGGCGGCTCTTTCCCAGTTGGGTCGGATGGTTTTTTTTTCCCCCCTTCTGTGAATTGCTATCGAAAAGAGCTCGGCCGAGATTGCAATCTTCACACCAACGGGCTGGGCTCTGCTCCCATTTCTTATCCGCCCCGCGTCCTGACTCCCCCAAAACTAGTCCGCGCACGGGAGGGGAGGGGAGGGGAGACTCGCGAAGTGCGACCCAGGCAAAACATACCGTCGATTTAAACGCAACTGAGATGAGACGCGTCTGTCGGGAGGCGAACAGTTTGCACAATACAATCTATTTCACATACAATGCATTTAACACGCGAATGGTGAAAAGGAAGAGAAGGCTTCAACTCTATTTAGATGTGGAGTTGAAACCTTCTCTTCCTTTTCACCATTTGAGTGTTAAATGCGATCGACCCAACCCAACGTCATTCTGCGGTTTCGAGGCAACTGTTGTGAATACAATTCAGGTCGAGTTCATCAATGCATAAAATCCAAAGGATCGCCATCCTCTGTATTTGTTTGCACTGTCTCAACGCGGATTTAAATGTTCATAACAATCAGAAATAGTTAAATGAAAAGTTACAGCTGAATATGCTGGGTCCCCCCCAAAATAATCGAGTACACATTTTAAAATGGAAGGGTTGAATTGATGTTATAACAGGAGCAAATTGTTTTAAAGTAACCGCTGATTGTGTTCATGTCCAGTTATCTGTGTTTGTTGACTAATCCAGGCTCCAGCAGCCATAAACTGAGTTGAAATTAACCTTCTTGCATTGAGAAATGAAGCCTCCTGCCACAGTTAACAGAAGCCCCGTTGAAAATGTTATATTGCATTTCAGTACATATTGATGTTACAATTTACACTTTAACCATACATACCATTCTTAATGTAAAAAAACTGTAGCAATGGTTTGCCTAGTTTATAGAGATTGAACTCTATATTCTGTCTGTGACTCATTCTGTTACTTTGTTCTACATTGGTCACTTGGGCCAAAAGTAGTACAGTTGTTTGAGCAAATTCAAGTTTTTTTTCTCCAAATTTATTTGTCTAAAATGGGTCATAGTGCACACTCACACATTATTAAAAACATGTTTCAGATCCTAGGATCAATCATGGAATGTAAACTAGGGAACCACAGTAATGCTTTCCCTTTAGCAGTTGTCACATATCCTGTAGAACAGGCCAGATGGTAAACTCTCAGTGGAAATATTTTGGAACTGGAAATTAAGATAGGTATGTCAGTTCAATAAAATAATAATTTACATCAGGGGGAAAAGCAATGTAATTAAGTGGACTTACCTTCAAAACTAATCAATGTAGAGTGAAATGATAGCCATCAAGATTTAAACATAGGTGGCATTAATGTTCTTTGAAACATGACTAATATTGCAATGCAATAAAGTAGAGTTGAGCTAAAGCTATTGCCTATTCTTTATTGTTAACAAAAAAGTAGCATTTGTAAGAATTATGCTGTTTATTTTAAATTAGATGAATGAGAGTAATTAATTCAATTAGTGTGTTAAAGGTTGAAACAAAATTTGAAATACAAATAAATTCAAATATAATGTACTATATTGATGAATAGACTACATTTTACCTCATTATTGAGAAAGCTGGTGTGAGGATATGTTGTCTTTCTGTAACCTTTTACCATTACTTTTGTGCTGAAACCTATCTGCCCTCCACAGCAAGTCTTTAGGTGTGCCTGGGATCAGTTGAACTGTGTGCAACCATAAGAATCAATGCAGATCAATTGATTTCCAGCTGACCAAGCACAGAATTTCATTTGAATTAACCACAAAAGAGTTCAAACTGTACATACATGATGCATGGCCCATATCTATGTCAAAATCCGTGGCCAAACTCATGAAGAACAAACTGATCATTTTGGGATACTGAACATTTGTATAAAAAGTACATGTTTTCATACATATCAATGTGAATTTGTATGAAAAAATGAGCGAACGTTTATAAAATAAAGGATCAAAACATTTACAAATAAATTATAGTAGTTGTCGGTAACAATAGTGCTTCAAATGTTCGGTGCGCAATAATCAAGTTGTTCCATTGATTGTTTCAATGTTTGCAAAATTTGAAAGGAAAAAACATTATTGTGCTCCTTGTCACACATCAATTTTAAATTAAGCTTATTTTCAATAAATAGAATTAAATAAAATGAATAGTTATTGTAAACACTGCCATTCAAAACATGATTATTTAATATCCTGATTTCTTGTACGTATAGGATACTACTGTATTAGCAATTACACACATAAAGTGTCATGCGAACAAAGTATTCTAATTCTGTTCAATTTATCTTTGTGGCTTTCTGATGCTGAAATTTAAAAGTAGCAGTACTTTGCTTTTCAAACTTTTAAAAAGTTTTCCCACTTGCTATACAAATATTTTTCATTCCTAACAGAAATGTTTGAAAATCCACCTAATTGAAAACAAATTGAAAATACAATCGTTTTATATACATTAACTTATTTTTCAGTATCAAGTAGTAAACACAGCATCAACTTTCAGTGAAAGTTGAAAACATTTAGTGTACATTTATTTGTTGGTGCAATGCAATTTGTATAATCCTAATTGTTTTTGTGAAATGCCTTTCCTTGATATTTGCAACATACTTTAACACCAACACATTTCATTTATAAAGATCCTTTTACATCACCTTTCAACTCAACACACATGGACTTTTAGCACATACATGCACCATGTCACCTGACACTAGAATATCATGAATTATTTATTATACCCATGTTGACCAATGTATCTATCCGTTTGGATAAACAGCAAAATTCAACACAAAACACAACAAATGTTGATATTCTCATGTTTAACTCAATTCCACGGATGATTTATACTTTCATGCAAACCATCACCATCAAAGCTGGCAATTATAACATGTTTACGGTTTTAGAGTGGCTTAGCTTTCTGTTTAAAGAGCTTGATGAATTCCATCGGTATTTCAACTCGTTTTTCCACCCTGCTATTTACACTAAAATGAAAATGCACAATGCAATGATTTTAGCATATGCTGCATATTTTTTTCAGAGTACTGCAGTAAAAAATGAATTCACTTTCAAATTAAAAACATTTAATTCTATATTGTTACATTTGACATTATTGTGCAATTTATACCATTATAACCAACAAGACAAGTACACTGAAAAATGTTAGCTGATCTAACCTGGAGTAAGACAAAACTATTTTAGAATATTGCTGAGACATCTCACTTACCTGTACTTGTATTAATCTTTTATTTACATACATTCAGGAACTATTCAGGAAACAAATTCATTGTGTTCATCTTTTGTCACATAAATATCAAATTGGACATTAATATTAAGCATTAACATTATGATTAGCATTCTTAAATACTTTAGATTTTATTTTCAAAAAGCAGAACAATTTAAATAACCTGATATTTAAAGAATAAGATGATTTTCAATGTAAGATACAATAACAAATTGAAAATTTTAATTAGAGTGAAAGATATTTAAATTCTACCTACCCTCTTGCATTCACTGCTCTTAGGTGAAACTACTAACAACACTGGTGTGCATTAGTTATTATGATTTTTTAAAATCTGGCAAAGACTAAATGCAATATATACCAAAAGTAAAATGCTTTTAGTATCAAACCCAACTGAGTCCAATTTAAAATTATTTAAATATTAATCAATATTGAAAATATATACAAATTATTATTATTAAATTATTGCTTATCTTCCAACATAAGTTGGATTTGGAGATTGAAACCAAAATGTTTGAAATATTACTGGACAGTAAAAAAAAAGACTAACATTCTACTAATAAAACAAAGATATTATAATATTCCTTGAATTTGATATAGAGCCACAGGATCTGCTGTAAATTGTATTGACAATTTTGTTGTCAGAAAACTTGGGTAGCATTTCCTTCCCTACATACTATTTGCCAGTCATTGTAGAGGGTGGTTGATTGGCATTACATTTGTTTTCATTAATGTTACATCATGGAAGTTTTTAGTACTGTACCATTTGTATTTTTTTAACTGTATAAAGCAATATTTCAATAATATTTAATGTGCATCTGGAGCTTGAACTGTCATTTTACTGTATTTTCTTTAACTTGGTTGCTCAGAAATTGATGCAATAGATTCAAATTCAAATACTTTGTCCATTCTGAAAAAATTATATTCTGATTTAAATAAAATGACAGCAAAAAAACAATAGAGCATTCACCATCCAGAACTTGACTATTTATTTTCTTCCCTGGCACCGAATCCAAGAATAAGTACACAAACTTTGCTTATATGATAACGATCATTGTAATTTACCGCTTTTCAAATGAACTTAATTACAGAAGTAAATACACCACCCAGCCGAACCAAATCCTATCTTTTATTAGACATAAAAAGAAAATATTTTTTCTATGAGTTTCATGCATTTCATTTTGATTCATTTTAATAGTAAGGTTCACATTCATAATGGTTTCACCTCCATTTTTCCTGCTCCATAAAACAGATTGTAATTTGATACTGTCTAATGCATGCCCTGGTTTGGGAGCAAGTGATGTGTAAAGGATGATCAATAATCCATTTACATGGCAGAAACACATTTAGTTTCATTGCAAGTTAATTGATTATGCTCTTTAGGCATAAGATGTCTACTGAAACCATTTTATGAAGCAAATTTCCTGCCCCTCACCTCATCCTATGAATTGGTTCATAACAAAGTAACATGAAGATTGGCCTCACAAACAGCCAGGTGAGGTATTTGTTCCAGAATACATTGAGCGGAGTTTTAACTAGGTTGCTCTTTTTCTTTTCAAGCAACATCAGTTATAATGTATTGAATTTGTCTTTAAACCACATTACACAATTATGTAGTTTCCTGTAGGAACAATACATTGAAGTGTCTCATTTTTCTCGGCTTTAGAATGCAATGCTGCCACCTGCCCTGCTGACAGCATGGGTGACTTCTCCAATAACATACACTACTGATGATTCCAGCTGCTTGATTACTGCATATATTTGTCATTGTATTGCATTGTATTTTGCACCAAGGCTCAATACATATCAGAAAGATCAAAACACATTCCCCACTGATCAAGTAAACCAAATATTTGATTTAATTCAATATGATTCAGTAAGATTAAACTAAATTTGATCTCACCTATAAAAGGAATGTTAGGAGCACCATCATGTAAATTTTGAGAATATAAATAATTTATGGCGGGGGAGGGGGGGGGGGGGGGAGGGGGTGTTGAGTGGGGTTTTCACCATAGTAACAAAAATATATGTTTGTCTGTTGTTTTACTTTCCTTGCTATTATTATTCTGGATTCTGTCTGAACATTGATGGTAAGTGATATAAAACATCAATAATATTTAAAACATCCATCAGGCTCAGAACCTTCATAGAGTGCAGAGTGGCTCAGAAAACAGACAATTTTACTATGTGTTTCCTATCATTTTATTTTAATTGTTTTAAGACTGACCATACGTCTCTATCCATGTGGAATTTCTCTCCCTTCTCCATGTGCCAATGTAGCTTTTTTCATGAACTGCATTTACCGGTAAACCTAACAGCTCAGGAGAAAACAAATCATTTACAAGGGCATATAACAAGATTCTATTCTTATTATAGATAATTCTGCAAAGTAATAGATTTCTCTTGCTTATGTGGTTTGGCTTCATGTAATATTTTTCTGGCCACCTAAGCTATATTTTTTGAGAAAATAATTAATATCAAAATAATCTTTTTATTTGGTTAAAATTGACATTAAATATATACATATATATAGAATAGCAACATTAAATAAGAAAGGTAGCCAAGTTATTCCAGGTAATACTAATCATTAAATTCAATATTATGCCTTATTATATTGTTAAAATGTTTTAAAGAACTTCACAGAATTTTTCTGCAAAATAAAGTGTAGTGACCGTGTATTCATAGATGAACATTTGCACAGCCAAACTGCAACCGCAACAAAGTGAATGACCAATTTTGTCTGGGGAATTGTTGACCAGAAGACTGGGAGAAACAATTCCCTTCTCCTCTTCTCAGCCAGATGGAACCTTGGTTTTTAACATCTCATCTGAAGGAAAGTGACTTTGATGTTTGGTACTGTATTGAGGTGCAGTTAATGAAATGGGAGGAGGGGGTAAAATTTGGCAAATTCCTAAATACATTCTTCATTTCGAAGTTTGGTTTCTTTGTTATTTTAAGAGTGAGCGGAAATTGGTTTCAACATTAAAACTAAATTCAACAACGTGCCAAATAATGCAAGCTCTGAACCATCAAGACAATAGAGTAAATCTAGATCCAGGAGAAATCTTGCTCCCCTAAGAATAGTTATCAAGACATTTCATATGGCTACTATTCTGTGTGTCTCCAACTCATGAAAATAAAAATGTTGTGTATCATTCAGCATCTCTCTAACCGTGTTGGATAGGATACAAGAAAAAGCTGATAAATCACCTCCCTTATTTTTACCTCCAGTATCCAACTTCCTTCTCTCCCCATTCACCCACAAAATAGTCAGTCAATTCACTTCACAACATATTCTATTAAGCACTTTGGGGCATCTTAACAACATGATAAGGTGCTTTGTCTAATGTAAGGATTATCATAATGGCAAGCATTCTTTTGGCTTTTTAATTTATGGTCATTCCTCCTCTGAACCCTTTCCCCAAACTGCAAACAGATCATCTACATATTTTTCCTCACTTTATCTTTATGAAGTTGAAACCAAACTACTCCAAATCATACTTTACCAGCACCTCATTCCCCTCTTTCTCCGATAATTTGTTGGCTCTAAAAATTCACCTTCAGTGCAATTAACCACTATCGGCTTTCATTGCCCTTTCTGTTCAATATTGATTTCATCTGCTAAGGAGGATTTCACCCAGGTTTCTCAACAATAAAAGATAATTGAAGAAATTATTACAATAATATTTCACTACAAAATTTCATACATTTGTGGGGAAATGAATTCTAACCTGACACAAATGTAGCTGGACTATTCGCCCTCTTTCCGTAAATTCCCACAATACATTGAAGGAATCTGAAACACTCTTTATAGACTAAAAATATTTCCTCTTTTACTGTGAGATAGGTTAGTGTTTCGCAGTTGAAGGTTATAATGATTTGTACTACTGACATTTTATCTCTACGTGGAAACCAATACTTTGTAAGGTTCCAAACAGCCATCAGTATTGTAGTTGTGGGAGTGTAGTGGGTTTATCATTGCAGGTGTATAACCTCTGTCTAGAGGTTACTAGGCAGGAATAGATTATATGGGAGGCTTTGTAGGGCTAATAGTCCAATTACACAAAAAGCTTATTCATCTTGTTATGTCATCTGAAGATAAAGCAAAGTACATCATTAATTTCCTCTTCAATTATCATCCCTACTCTCCTGAAAACTACATCCAGAGTAAAGTTTCATGACTGCTGGTTTCCCTCCGGTATCTTGCCCAATTCTTCATTTGTCAGCCTGGCTCAGTCAGTAGCATTCTCGCCTAGGATCCCCTCTGCCTTGCCCCCTCTCTCCCCTTTACAAACCCTGCCTGAAAACCTTACTCTTCGACCGTGTTTACGGCCACCTCCCCCCATGCCCCCCCTCTCAACTCAGAGTCAGGCTCCGCAACAGTTAAGCCCTCTGAGACGCTAGCCGGTGTGGAGGGAGCAGTATAAGTGCAAGTTGTTGTTGTGTTACAACGTTGTGGGTTCAAGCCACACATTGTGACTTTGTACTCACCGTTTAGACAGACATTCCAGTTTACTGCCGGGTAAGCTATCCTTTGAATGAGATGCTAATCTGAAGTCCCATTTGCCTGTTGAGGTTCATGTTAAAGATATTCAAAAACAGAATGGAGTTTCTTGGCCTACAACCCCCAGATGAAATTGACATTCACCTCATCGCTGTTTAGGGGACATTGCTGTGTGCACATCTGCTGCTAGGTTTTCTACAAAACAACAACAACTTGGATTTACATCACTATTACCAGTGAATCCTTTTAATTATTTTTTAAAAAAGAAAAACTGCTATATGTTTTAAACAAGTCCATTTACACACCCAAATGCCCCCATTATAAAATATGTTGTAGTTATTTTTCTAACTTTACAAAATGTAATATTAGTAATCACAAGGGTAATGCACTTATTATCTGCAACTAATTTTCAATTAGCTACTCTGCAAGAAGAGCAGTAAGTTGCTGTTGTAATTGTTAAGCTTTGTAACAAACAGTTCATGTAAAAAGAGTAACATCAACACAAAAGAGGCAGCAAATAAGCAAACAGCAGCTACCACAAATCTGGATTCAAAGATAAGATCTCCAACATATTCAGTAAGAACCGAGATCCGTCAGAAGCAGCCATATAAGCTACAAACAAAAAACTAAGAAGGTAATTTACTCAGAAACCAGCACTCATGAAACTCAGAGTCTATTGAACCTGCAGTGCTGTTTTGTTTATGTCGGTTTTATTTTTGACCCACCTTCCTCTTTCTTTCTTCCTAATCTTTCATATTCTTATTTTCAAAGTATCCATTTCATCTTAAACATCATATTGTATCACAATTGCCCCACAAGCCAAACCCAATTCATTGTCTTTTTGTCAGACCGTGAAGGTAAGAGTGGCAAACGAGACACCACACCTGATAACAATGAAATATTTTAGAGATGAGCAGAGGTTAATTAATTTTGTGGGGATACTTCTACAGTTACTCTCTCTGTAAGTCATTTTCACTTCTTTTTAAAAAAAAGACTTGTCTGCGTTTTATTGGTCTTCCCATATCGCACACCATCTGCAAGCAAGATGGTGGGCAGGCAACTTGTTCCAAAGTACCTGCCAAGGGCACTTCAAACAGTTTCTGGAAAGTGTGTGAGAGCAGATCAGGTGACTGCCTTTTATTTTATTCTTCCTCTCTTGAGGCTGCCATTCAATGCCTCGTTTGGAGTTGCCCTCAAGGGCTCACTGCATATTACAAAATATGTATTGTAGCAGTTATCAGCAAAGGAGATATCAGAAAACGTTGCTTACTTGAAGTTACAGAGGCTCTTGTATTCCGTTCAATAGTTTACAGATCGGGACTTATTTTAGACGTCTTGGATACATATGATAATACCTGTTATAATTTGATTGCATTTCTTTTCAAAAAAATTTCGGTGAGGTTTGGAGGGGTAGGTGGGGAAAGAATTCTTGTATCCATTGAGATAAGGTATATGTGTGATACAAATTGCCAACTTTTTTTCACTTTAAGTCTAGTGATTCAAAGGTCACTTGTAGATTTATGCTTTGATTATCCTACACGTCTGGCATCTGTGTAGCATGATATTTGGCACTTAAACAAGTAGTTTGTAACCACTCTGTGAGCAACTGCAGCATGAATACATTTTAGCTCGCACTAAAAGAGAAGTCTTTTCATTCTTTGTAGATTTCAGTATTTGCTAGATTATGGTCAACATGACCTTCATTTGAGTAATGACACACTGTGCTTTCCCTGTCCAAACTTAAAACCAATGTGAAAAACACAGCAACAGTATATCTGCCTGTTCACTCTGCTGTTTCCAACACACCAAACATTACATTGATGAATGCCATTTAACAAGAATCTAACCTCCAACTCTGTCTGCACAATTGCTTAATTCTCTGAAAAGCGTATCTCCAATGTCATTTTGTTTGTTTCCCACAGCCACTTCTGAATATTGATATAAATATTAGTTGTTTGGATTATTTTGCATAAAACACTTTCAGCAGCAAAGAAATTTGCATTTAAGCAGACTGGATTTAATTTGAGTTCTAAAATTAAAGATTAAAGATCTAAGATTAAACAACTACACCATACAAGTTTTAAATATCTTTGTAGCTACAGTATTATAATGCATTCATTTACAATTTTTGGAACAAATTTCATGCTTAAAGTTTTTTGTCAAGCCTGGGTGGTAGGTTTGAAAGAATACTGCCTTTCCATTCCAGTGCAGAGTTTCAATTCAACTAGATTCACTGAAATTAAAGTTGCCTTCCTATAGAGACGATAAGCATTGTAAATTAATACAGGCCCAACACAGAGCCTTTCCTGCCCCTCAGTTGGCACTGCTGGACAATGTCACTGAGATGGCAGATGTAGGAAATTATTGAGAAATTATGGGAATAGGAATGTTTAAATTAATGAGGGGGTTTGATGGAGAAGATAGGGTGAAATTATTTCCACTGGTTGGTGAGTCAGCAACCAGAGGGCATCAATTGAAAATAATTTGCAAAGTAGCAAAATTAGGGAAGATTTTCTTAATACAGGATTAGGATGCAGATTGTCCTGCCATATTGTGGAAATGGCAGGATCCATATTAGCTTCTGAGGGAGAACGATAGAGATTTAAAAAGAAAAACTGGTAGGGATATGGGGAAATGGCTGGTTAATGGGACTGAATGGATTTCTCTTTTAAATAACCCGCACAGACTCGATGGGCCAAAACCTTCCATGCTGTAAATTTCCTCTCGGGCAGCCAGTGAGGTATACTAGGATACAATTGTGCATGGCACCCTATTATTTTGTCTAAGTGGGTATTCATTATGTGTGAGCCTAGACATTGAATATCGGGAATCCTTTTGACCGAGGAGAAATTGTAGCAGAGTCCAATCCTGTATTCAAGACATGTCCCCGCATACATAATTTTCAACAGGGAGGAGAGAATAGGTTATCATTCACGGGCGAGATCATCACTGAATATTTTCTTCGCCCTGGCCCAAGGACAGTGAGGGCATTTGTAGCACTGTTACTGCAGCACCAGCTGAAATAAGAAAAATCAGCACAGGAAGCTAGAATATGGAAGCTTTCTGGCCTGTGGAGCTCAGTATTGTAGGATGTGGTCCATATAATAAGTAAAACATTTTGTAATTCAATGTTTTTACCCCATCACTTGTTACTGGATAGCAATCAGGGGCAGAAAACATGTTGATTTTCAATTTCCCAGGCCAAGGGTGTTAAACCAATTTTAACACTGGAAGGCCTGATTGAGATTCGTTAATTGGGCACACACTGGAAATTAAACCTATGATTTGGCATAGTACTACTCCAAGTGGTGCCTTTACCTACAAAACAATTCAATTCAGGAGTCCCACAAATAATCATTTTACTCTTCTTTTCATTTCTCTTTTACACTGCTCTCTGTGTGTTTAGGCAGACAACCTGTTCCTAGGCATTTACCAAATCTGCTCTGAAAGTAGCCACTGAGAACTGCAGCAAGGCAACTTGAATGGTGTTTCCTCTGAAGTTTTGTTCACTCACTGTGAGAAACCATCCAATGTATTTAATATCTTCTAAGGTAGTACAACTGTGAGGAGGAGCAACAACTGAGAAAGTCACATTTGCACTCTCTCCTACTACTTCATGGCACGCTGACATTTGTTTACATGGTTCAGATCAAACATTCCTAGGTCTGCTCCATATTATGATATTCCACTTAACACCTCTTAATATGCTGATGTTCTTGTTCTATTCCATACTTTCTGGCCCTTTGTATCAAAGTGTGAAGATTTTATTGCTTTAAAATTGTGTTTGCTGCAAAATACTTACAGACTTGGAAGAAAATACTGAAAAATTGGTCTGTTAAATTCTACAGTTATATTGTTGCTCCAAGCCTCTTGACTGAAACCATTCCTGAAACTAATTGCAGATTTATAGTGTCAGCATAAAGGTACCAGAATACAATACAAAATTACATTTGTTTAGCACCTTTTGTGAATAAACAGAATCCACACTCAGCTACTAAAATACACACATGTAGTTCTGCTGATTGGCCTCTATTTGCTAATGGAATAACTAAAGTTGGAAAAATGCAGGCTGGATAGCTAATTATTTGCAATCAAGAATGAGTTGAGCAAACTGACTGAATTATCTTTAAATGTTAATGTTACATGCTGCAGCTTAAGTGTTGTGAGATGGTCGTCACCAGATAGTTTCAGGCAGGGCAAACAGAAAATCATGGAATCAATGTGATTCCATGACTTCAGTTTGGTTATTCTGTAGTGTAATTATGCGGTTTACTTATGTTCTGTGTGATGCTAAACCCCACCCCAGACTTTGCACCAATACCAGACCTGGAGTCTACTGTACTTCACTCAGTTCCCCCAATCTTATTACGTGATTTACTCACTTGATTATCTGGGTTTTTCTACATTGCCAGAATTATGTAACCAATTCCATCAAAATAGACACATGAGATGATTCTGTTGAGAGAAGATAAATATTTATAATTGATTGTTTATAATTGAAGCTCTTGTTGTTCAGTTCACAATCGTAGCTGCCAAGTTAGACAATATTCACCTTCTGTATAAAATCATACATAGCTGCTGCTGGGAGCATTTTGTTTAAAATACACAAAGTTTTATTCAGTGGTGCCTACTATCAGCATCCATATTGATGAGATTCAGATTGATCCTTTCCACATAAGGGCAAGTGCCCACGCTCGTTAAAGGGCACAGTCGAATCTGTCCACAGATGTATTATTAATTGTTTCAATTAGCAAGAAAATTCTCAGACTTATTTATGTCTTTAACATTGAAACGTACTTTGTAGATTTTGATTAGTGCACTGCCACATTTAATGCACTGCCACATTTAGGTGGTCCTTTTGTTTTTGAAAATATATATTAAAAATATATTACAAAGGGAAAATAACTATGCAATAATTGACAAATGACCACTTTCCCCCAAAAAACGGCCGTGACAAACTTGTGCAATTTCATATACAAGCTATTGTATTGTGCTTCTATTTCACTGTGAATACCCTGTGATCTCAATGCAATCTTGTGGAGTCCTGTAAACTCAGTGGTTAGAGCACTACGCCTTACAAGTGAGAGACCTGGGTTCGATTCCAAACCTTGGGCACGTTACCTTACTCCACAAGCCTGATAATAATCCCTCAAAGGAACAAAAAGAAAATTAATAACAAATTAGTCACTTCAATCCACGACTGCTTGTGGGTGGGGTGGGGGAACGACGACACATTGCTGTGCGCAATCGGCTGCAGCATTTCGCCCACAAATGATATACAGTCAATTCACATTGTAGTATATTCTGCGAAGCGCTTTATTTATATTTATTTATATTTATATTCTAGAAGATGTCTGTGAAAAGCGCTGTATCAACAGAAAGACAAACAACAATAAATTTACATTGATAGAGCGCCTTTTGCGTTGGGAGGACTCCAAGGCACTAACAGTCAGGTCAGGATCCAAGCAAGGGAGAGGGGCAGGGGAGTGGGGAGGGGCGGGAAAGAGTTAGAAGGGAAGGGAGAGAGCTAGGAGGGCAGCAGAAGGCATGATTGAAGAGGAGGGTCAAATGCAAGGATTATTATTACTTTGCAAGGATTATTATTACTATACATTATTACTATCAAATACAAGGATTATTATTACTATGCAAGGATTATTATCACTAAGCATTATTACTATCAAATGCAAGAATTATTATTGCTATGAATCTCTTGGCGAGTGAGCAGTGAGTATGTATCTGTGCTGTGTACACTGGATATAAGGATTATTATCACTATGCATTAGTACTATCAAATACAAGGATTATTATTGCTATACAAGGGTTTTATTATTACTATGCATTATTACAGTCAAACGCAAGGATTATTATTACTATAAGCACTCTGAGACGCTGTCCAGCGTGGAGGGCGCTATATAAATCGAAGTTGTTGTTGTTGTATAAATCTCCGAGTGAGTGAATGAGTGAGTGTCTGTGCTGTGTCCATTGGCTGAGCTCAGAGGTTCCTCGCTCGCTCCCTCAGTCCCTCACTCACTCAATCAATCAATCAGTCACTCAGTCACTCAGTCAATCACCCACTCAGTCAGTCAGTCACTCACTCACCCACCCACTCACTCGCTCACTCACTCACTCACTCACTCACTCACTCACTCACTCACTCACTCACTCACTCACTCACTCACTCACTCACTCACTCACTCACTCAGTGAGTCAGTCAGTCAGTCACTTACTTACTTACTCAGTCATTGAGTCAGTCACTCACTGACTCACTCACTATGTCAGTCAGTCAGTCAGTCAGTCACTCACTCAGTCAGTCAGTCAGTCAGTCAGTCAGTCCCTCCCTCCCTCCCTCACTCACTCACTCATTGAGTCAGTCAGTCAGTCACTCACTCACTGAGTCACTGAGTCACTCACTCACTCATTGAGTCAGTCACTCACTCACTCACTCACTGAGTCAGTCAGTCACTCACTCACTCAATCAATCAGTCAGTCACTCACTCACTGAGTCAGTCAGTCAGTCAGTCACTCACTCACTCACTGAGTCAGTCAGTCAGTCAGTCACTCACTCACTGAGTCAGTCAGTCACTCACTCACTGAGTCAGTCAGTCAGTCAGTCACTCACTCACTCACTCACTCACTGAGTCAGTCAGTCAGTCAGTCAGTCACTCACTCACTAAGTCAGTCAGTCAGTCACTCACTCACTCACTGAGTCAGTCAGTCAGTCACTCACTCACTCACTAAGTCAGTCAGTCAGTCACTCACTCACTCACTGAGTCAGTCAGTCAGTCACTCACTCACTGAGTCAGTCAGTCAGTCAGTCACTCACTCACTCACTGAGTCAGTCAGTCAGTCAGTCAGTCACTCACTCACTGAGTCAGTCAGTCAGTCAGTCACTCACTCAGTCAGTCAGTCAGTCAGTCAGTCAGTCACTCACTCAGTCAGTCAGTCAGTCAGTCACTCACTCACTCACTCACTCACTCACTCACTCACTCACTCAGTCACTCAGTCACTCACTGAGTCACTCACTGAGTCACTCACTCACTCACTCACTCAGTTGATTGCTCCACACTGTCACATCCGTGTGGCTCAGCTGAGCGGCGTCACGTGGCCGGGTGGCGGCGGCGGTGGCTGAGGGGGGGGGGGGGGGGGGTGTCGAAGGTCAGTGCCTCACAATGGAGCTGCCGGAGTCTGCCCAGGGAGGGCTGCAAACCCTGGCACTTCCCACTCACTTTCCCAACAAAACATTCCAGCTCCTGGTGCAGGCGGCCTTCCACAACCTGATCAGCCCGCAGGCGGGTCGTGGCGCCGCGTTAGGTGAGCGCGGCGGGCTGCGTTTGCTTTTTTTATTTGTTGTTTTGGCCTTTTGCAGCCTTGTCTTTCTCTGTGTGTGTGTGTGTGGGGGGGGGGGGGGGGGGGGGGTTGCAGAAGAAACGAGGAGAAGGAGAGGGGAGGAAAGGGGAGAGAGAGGGAGGGAGGGAGAGCAAAGGAGGGGGGCTTGTTTGAGTCGCAGGAAGGACACAGCAACAGCCAGGCAAGGCAAGGCAAGGCTAGGCTAGGCTAGGCGGCTCCTTTTGCAAACCCACCCCCCACCCCCCCACCACCACCTCTCTCTCTCTTTCTCTGCTCTTAAGGCTTATGCGGGAACCTTAGACCCGAAGCCAGTTATACAGGCACATTTGCAAGGGTTCCACTGCTTGCAAACTCAGCTTGTGCAATGGCTGCTTTGTTCACTTCTCTGCCTCTCTGTGTCCCTCGGTGTCTCTCTGTTTCTCTGTGTCTCTATGTTTCTCTGTGTCTCTCTCTGTCTCTGTGTCTCTCTGTTTCTCTCTGTCTCTCTGTGTCTCTCTGTTTGTCTGTGTCTCTCTGTTTCTCTCTGTCTCTGTGTCTCTCTGTTTCTCTGTGTCTCTCTGTCTCTCTGTCTCTATGTGTCTCTCTGTCTCTGTCTCTATGTGTCTCTCTGTCTCTGTCTCTCTCTGTCTCTCTCTGTCTCTGTGTCTCTGTCTCTCTCTGTCTCTGTGTCTCTGTGTGTCTCTCTGTCTCTGTGTCTCTCTGTCTCTGTGTCTCTCTGTCTCTATGTGCCTCTGTGTCTCTCTGTTTCTCTGTGTCTCTCTGTCTCTATGTGTCTCTCTGCCTCTCTGTGTCTCTCTGCCTCTCTTTGTCTCTCTCCCTCTCTGTGTCTCTCTGCCTCTCTGTGTCTCTCTGCCTCTCTGTGTCTCTCTGTTTCTCTGTGTCTCTCTGTCTCTGTGTCTCTCTGTGTCTCTCCGTCTCTGTGTCTCTCTGTGTCTCTCTGTCTCTATGTGTCTCTGTTTCTCTGTGTCTCTCTGTCTCTGTGTCTCTGTGTCTCTCTGTCTCTATGTGTATCTCTGTCTCTCTGTGTCTCTCTGTCTCTATGTGTATCTCTGTCTCTATGTGTCTCTCTGTTTCTCTGTGTCTCTCTGTCTCTCTGTGTCTCTCTGTCTCTCTTGTGTCGATGCGGTATTCATAATTCGAGCCGGGATCATTGTTGTGGTCAAATGTCTTGGGGCCTAACGTGTCGTGTCAGGGTGGTCCAGGGAACACACATACATTTCTGCTTTCTCTCATTTGCTTAATAAATACTTAAAAAAAACCTCCCCCCCCCCCCCCCCCACCCTACCACCCACACACACCACCATCCCTACACCCAAAACAGAAACCAGTCCCCAATTTATTAACCAGGGGGTCGGGGGGGGGGGGGGGGGGGGGGGAGGGGGTCAGAATCAAATCTGCTGCTGGTGTTTCACGAGACAATGTGTCAAAACAATTCGCCGTCTCTAAAGCAGAAGTAAAATATAGTTTTTTTTAAAACAAAAACCCGGCATCTGATGTGTTCAGCAGGTTCCTTATATAAAGAATAAACAATGCCAATTTAACTCGCTGCAAAACGCCGCACAACAACTGCAGGCATCGCGCAGATGCTGTCAGGAAAACAGCCTGCACTACAGAGCTCACAAATGTAACGTTGCGACGTGTATTTTTGGATGTTTCTTGTTGTATGAACCCCCCCCACCCACCCTTACGGTTGCTATGCAGATAATGCAGAGCTGGGATCCCTGGACCAGACTTTACTGAAGCAATCTACGCAGCCATCACAACCTGTATATTGGAGGCAGGGAAACAAAACGCCGATAAGTCAACAATAAGGTGCCAATGCCCAGTTCTTGAAACATTACTCCTTCACTTTTGCACTGGCTTGTTGAGCCAGGCAGAGCCACCCGCCTGTAACTGTTGTTTGTTTCATTTCAGCACATTGCTGGAAGAGTGCAAATTCGGAGCAGAGAGAATAGACACCTTTTACACAGAATACCAGGTTTGGAGTCTGCAGCCACTGTTGTCATATCACACTGTAACTTGTGTCAAAATACTGGACCTGTCCCTGTGATCAAAAGAAGCCAACAATACGGTTAATCGGATGATACTGACGGTTCCAATGTTGTATACACAAATCTACGTTACATTAAGTTGTTTTAACCTAGCTCTCATCAAATGATATGGATTTATTATTGTTGCAACATCATATCCGTAACAGCTCACTTTAACTTGCTTTAGCGTACATCTAATGAAATGGTATGGATTGTTTATTATTGTGCCTACACAATGTACATGATGGTCTACCTTAAGTTGTTTTAAAAGACTGGGACAGTGTAATTGTGATTTTTCAGCTTTTGAAAGACCCAGAGAAATGGTCTGTGCATAAGACCCGCTCTATATAAAGCATTTTCTGGTTCATCCCAATCCCTGCCTTTTCTCCATATGCTTTTATAGTTATCATTTACTGTGGACATTGTACACTGTGGGTAGTTTATACCCTGGGAAATTGGTTGTAACATGGCATACAATTGATTGTGTGACCACAGCTATTCAATGTTTGCACGTGATTACTGAAAGTTGTAACTGGGCTGGAATCAACGGTATGTGACATGCGCTATACAAACTATACAAATGTGATTTTGTTGTTATTCTAAAGTGATTATCCGGGTTAAGTCGCCGTTTTTCCTTTGTCTCATCTTTAGAAAAATAAAGATGAAGTGGAAGCCTTGCTAGGAAGGTGAGTGGTCTGTTTTTCTAGTCAGTCGGATTTCATCCAGATCCAGGTGTTTGGTTATGTAATCGTGTATGTTTGTGGAGTTTAGGCCTGAAGATTGGCTGAAGTTACCATGAATCTAACATGTCACGGATCACTCATTAGGATTATTGTAAAGTATCAATTTGCACTATATTTATGCCTTTCAAATGAGCTTTGCAATACCGTGCTGTCAATATAATACCTATATTTAGCTGAATTTCTTTTTTAAGAACTACTGTTAAAAACGTCGGAAGCCGAATCACCCTCATTATTTAGGCGATCGGTTAATTGAGGAGACTGAATTCATTGAAAAGGCGAATAATCGAACAGTTTTCAAACTCGGGTTATGATCACAGGTGACTGTATTCTGATTATGCACCATCCTAGCGGAGGGCTGTGTCACATCGTTTATGTGTTTAAATGATTGAATCTCAACGGTTCAATAAATGTGGAGAATTTGAATGCGATTGAGGTTTCACTCGATATTGTTTAGTGAAGGAAGTCGTTTTTTTTTGTCCCGCCCCCCCCCCCCCCCCCCCCCCCCCCCCACCACCACCTCTAAAACTTTCTCGGCCATTTCCCTAGGCTGTGCATGTGATACACATGGGTGGAGAGATTAAACAGGAACGTCAGGGAAATCGATGTGCATTCTGTGGATGTGACTCGTCCTGTGCTTACATTTCACAACCTTAGTTTATTAATTCTCTGTTGTGTCGGCACTTCCACGTCTTCAAAATATACGGTTGTTCAAACTTTTAGTGTCAGAATTGAAGTAATCGAGTGTCTTTTGAGTAAGGTTGTACGAATTGGTCGAATTTAACACATTTCACCGATTGCTCCTCCATCTGCTTCTTGTCTGTCGTCTTTCTTTCCTTGTTGGTGATTGCCACTCAACTCTTATTTCAATGTTGTCTAAATGTATATGGCCACTGTACATCCCTGCCAGTGAATGCACAGGGGGCACCGTGTGTGAACTGTGTGAGATGCTCACAAGACAGAGGAAAGATTCTTCCCCCCCCCACCTTCCCCCGCAGGAACAGCAACTCAAACCTCACACATGTTTTATGGTGCCATTTTTTCCCCTCTTTAAGACATTTTATTTCCACAAGTGTTTTTTTCGCTTTAATTAGGGAAACTGTAATATTTGGATGAAATCGCATTTGGGACTTATTGAATTCTGGTGGAGGTGTGATGAATGCAAATAGGGGAAATTGCAAGGAAGTGTTAGGAATTCACAGCATTGGTTTTAAATGGTGTTAATGTAGGATGGTTGTTTTAAAATGTAACTTGACTTTGTTTGCTGTATGTGTTAAATATTTTGCAGCATAGGACGCTATCCACCTCACATCACCGACGTTTCCTGGCGGTTGGAGTATCACATTAGGGTAAATAAAAACGAAATAATTTTCCTACAGCTAACCATCTCGGTGCCTTGAGACTGAACCCATTCTTGTGTTGTATTCCAGAATAACCATCTTCATAAAGTCAACCAGCCCTCGTATTTATTAACCTTAAACACGGAGGTAAGGGTTAAAGCAGCCTGTGTTAGCTTTTGTATTTGATTTGATGCATTCTATACATGTTGAGGTATTATTTTGACTTTTTGCAGAACGGTGAGGCCAGATCAGCTGAGGATGTTACTTTTAGCTGCAGCATGGAACAGTTACAGGTACTGTGTTTAAACGTGTGCTTCATGTGGAGAAAGACATTTGCCGGTGTGTTTTGTATCATGTCAAAAACAACAACCTAGAAATGGCTTTCAGGTACTTACTGTACATTCTTCACATCGGTTATTGTTAACTGGTAGATTTTGGAGGAAATGTAAAGATTTAATTAGCACATTTCCTCCTGTGGAATAAAGTTTTCAAGCGCATGTCTGGAAGTTAATTATTTTAAGGGTGAGAAAACAATTTCGAATGTTTCAAACAGTTCAACAAATATAAAGAGATTATGCTTGAGAACCCACCGTTCCTTGCATACAGAGTTGAGGATCTCTATCTTGCTAATTCCTGTATGGCTTGATGTGTAGGGTTTTCGAATATATTTGTAGGCAAACAAACACACAGCCCTTCTATACCCATCAGGTTAAAAGCAGACAGTTTCACTATCTTGTAATCTGAACTTCCCCCTAACTTTATCACAGTGCACGATCTGCGTAATTGTTTCTTTACAATTATGATTACACACTAATGGATCAACTACAGAACTGTGCCGTCTAGTGAGTGATTGGGGCTTCACTGTATTTTGTGAAAGTTTTTTTTCGTTGCTAACTATTTGTACTAGCGAAGTTTTAAGTTTTTCTTTCTTGTTTTGTTTGCCCCCCCCCCCCCCCCCCCCCCTAACTTTGCTTTATTGGAGTGTAATATTTTATTGTTGTTGGACTGTTTGAAATATTTAATTTATTTCTGAAACAATTGCACGTTGCTCAGGAGCCCAGCCATCGTAATCGTCAAAGTCTCTGTTCACTTTTGTTTGCTGTAATCTAGTGGCGACTTGAAACTCTCAAACTCCATTCTACTAAAACCTAGTTGAACCTTACAATTTCATAATATGTTCTTAAACCAATTTTGTTTCTCACGGGTTTAGACGCGGAATGGTCGTTTTTTTTTTTTAAAGAAATAATGTTTAGATGGGAGCTTTTTATAAAATATTAAAATAAAGTTTTGGCTTAGTTCAGAGCTAAAATAAAATGAACATTTAGGTTATGTTGCTTCAAAAACGCCTCTATCTAGTGGATTTCAAAACTAACTCCGGTTTGTGAATATAGAACATGGTAATGCTAATTTTTAATTGTTGAATTGATTCAACTTTCTAAGTTTAGGTTGGCTCTCCATACTTTTACATTTGGATTTATTTGAAGAAAACCTACTAGTGTCCTTCCTTTGACATTTTATGAATTCATTTTTTTAACCTGACGTTTCCGTGCCAGTGAATTAGGTTATTGACTTTTTTTTACATACGGTATTTCTTTTAAATTGTTTTACAGGATCTTTAGGAAAGTTAAAAGACGCGGCCAAAAGCATGGAAAAGGCGAGTCAGATGTAATGGATTGAGCTGTGGGAACTCGCAGCTCTGGGTGGCAGAATCGCCAGCGACCCCCAGCCACACTCTCTGCAGAGTTTCTCAACAATCAGTTGTTTGTGTTTCAATTTTTCTGCAAAACTTCAACCAATGTATAAAATGCCGGGTTTGACTCGAGTGAATAAAAGGAGAGAAGCGAGTAAAGATTTTGTTGCACCAAGACTTGTATAAATTCCCAATTTCGCTAACATCTTGGAGACTTTTGCCTCATGTGTGTAACTTTTTTCAAAATAAAAATATGCTCACTCTGCTTACCCTGTGTGTGTGTGTGCGTCTGCCTTTCTGTCTGTCTGTCTTGTCTGTCTGTCTGTGTGGGGTTTGGATAACAAAATTGGATTCACAGCGTTAACACACGTTGCCCGTTTTCTAAGATAACACAGGCTGCGTTCGTATGAAGCGTTATGATTTATTCAAAATACACTCTAACTTTTTCTGATTTCTGCTTCATCGCCGGGCTCTCGATTTGTAAGGAGCTAAATCTGAAAAAGGGGCTTTTCTTGGCGACATCAAAATAGCAACAGCAGACTGGTGGGGGGGAGGCAATTTAAACCGATACCAACTTGGGTTGTAATTGTCTCA